>OZ024896.1:23540491-24107991 GCA_964017195.1 Siderastrea radians
AGTTAGTCTCGAGCCCTGCAACATCCATGCATCCTTCCATCGGTCTATCCATTCACTCCGCATTCATTTATATTTACATGTACAATGTATGTCATTGCTATTCCTGAAATTCTTGGGATGGCATATGCATGGTTCCCATCTTTACCTGTTAAATACAGTGAAGTGTCCACTCATGATGACCTCCCAATAATGGCATCCCCTCCACAATGGCCATGTTTTTTTACTGTTAATTCATTCACTTCATAACATTCACCTTCCTACAACATTGGAGAGGTTTGACTGTATCATTTCTTTTTAGGTAACTTTGTGTTTCATTCCTCCAGGCAGAGCAAGTCAGTCTTCATGGTTTTATTGATATGTTTCTTGTCATTTCATTGGCAATACTCTGGGCTCTTTTACCAACTGATTTACTGGCTATTGGTGTTCAATGGTTACAGAACAGAATTCTCAATGTAAGGATGAGCTTGACATATAATTACAAATTAATGAAGCCTAGTTCATAAGGTATTCTCTTGACATTCACTTGATTTTTTGCACAGTGTTTTGACCTCCCCAAAGTATTATGATGCGGCAGAAACATGCATGTTCTCAAGTTGTTAACTATACAAACCTTTTGTTAGGCCATCACGTGCACATCAAAAAGCCAAAAGACAAGGCTGATTAAGTTAAGTTTTAATGTGTGTTCTAACATGTAGTCCAGTCTGCATGCTCTTTAGTAAGAACATGGATCAGGACACTGAATCATGCATGATAGTGGAAGGCGAGTGCTATCACCACTTCAACAGCACTACCCCCACCTTCCTTCCCCTTTGCTATGGATAATCATGTCAGAGTATCAGGCCTCAATGGGATACAACTACCCTCACCAGTCCACCAACCGTGTAGTAATGCTTCGCAAAACAAGATGAAAAATGTCACTCTTAAGATCTTTAATTTATTCAATACAGTAAGTATAGCCTCTCCACACAGCTAAGCTATCTACCCTCGACCATGAATTGCCATTTCTGAGAGGTTATTGACTGTAGTGTACTACAATTGTCACATCTAAAACCAAAAAATATTTATAGATAGCATTAAGGAGAATTTCTTTATTGATAAACTCTACCCGTTATGTCTTACCAGATTCTCCTACATCTTCCTTATTCAAGAAAATTGGAAGAAGAGGCAGACGAAGTTGGCATGAACTTGGCTGCGAAGGTTCTACATTTGAAATGCTATTTAATTTGCAATTACATGACTGTACTAGCTAGCTGACTACATTAGTGTTTTGTGGGCAAATATTGAACTAGGCACAGCTGAGTAGTAAATATTTCAGTAAACTTGTTACTAAATGACTGCGACCAGAAAACAACAATATGTAGTCATATTTACAAAAGTAATAACTAAAGTACTTTCTATTAACAGTATATTATGCGTGGGTCATTGTTGATCAGCAAATAGACAATGATGATTCAGCCAATCAGACTGCCTATTTGCAACTGACCATCATGTTGAATGTCTAGTATTTACCATATGTTATAATTATGCAATGTAATGTAATCACCTTTCTTGAGTGCTAATAGCCAACATGTCATCATCTACATGTTATTTGACAGACACTTCTCTCCTGCTGACTCCAATAGTGCCATTTGGCAAGGGAGGTTTAGGTGATATTCTTATCCCCCTCCCCCCCCCCCCCAAAACAAAAATTCAAAAGCAATTGTCCATTTTTTGCATGCACCACAAGGGAAGCTAAGGGCTAAAGACTGTGTGGAAAAGTCATCCATCCAAGGGATACATTGTCCAGTGCATGATTGTTGCCAATATCAATCACTTCGGTACCAGTTTTATCCCATAGATTTGATGATCTTAACTCTCCATTTAACATAGGTTCAAGTGTGCGGCCTTTACATTTGATTGCTACTCAGCAGATCTAATTGCAATATTTCAATTGCAATATTTCTATGCAATATCAACCCCACCCATTTCCATATGTAAAACTATATCTTCTTGTTCCTTGTACATGTACATGTAGGCCTGCTTTGACATCCGTGAAAGTCCCAGGTTTTGGCGGCGATTGGCAATGACACAGAATAACATGGCCCAACCTGAGTTACTAAAGTGGCTGTCAACTCACCCATCCCACAGTGACAGAGCAGAGAAGCTTGAAGTTTTACTCCCACAGGTAAAAGCCATTGTACTTAACATTAAAATTTTGGTTGTATGACTTACCCACTGAAAGTTAGCCATTTTAGATGAGGTTGGATGTTAAACGGGTGGCTTGTGAGAACCAGAGGCACTTTATGTGTTGTGTCACTCTTTTCTGATGAGCGTAGTGCATCAGGACGGCTAATAGTTGCCACCCGCTGTAGATCGTTTTCAAGCAGTTCAAGCGACGTACAAGGATAACCACGTTGTGAGAAGAGTGTAATCATCTCCTTGGATCTCATGAGGAAGCCATCGTCGTCAAAGCAAAGTCGACGTAGGTGGAGAAACTGGCTGTAATTAGGGATAGCACGATTGCAGTCATCAGGATGGAAAGAAGAGAATTGGAAGTAGTTGTGGGTATCTGTTTCCTTGTAGTAGACGGAGGTTTGAATCCTATCATCAGAAATGCGTAGGTTGATGTCCAAAAAGGTATTCCTGTTTCAGTGATAGTGGATGTAAATTGGAGTGCAGGGTGGAAGTTAGAAACAAAGTCAATAAAGGCTTCAAGTTCCTCTCTTCTGCATGAAGCTACCCCAACATTGTCGTCCATGTATCTCTTGTGTAACTGTGGTATAAACCCTGTGTACTGTCCGCGGATTTGATGTTCTATATACCCAACAAATAAGCAGGCATAGTTTGACCCCATTTTTGCCATGCATTTCCAGGAAGTAGGACAATGCTTGCAATCCGCAGTCGTTTGGAATAACTGTGTACAGGGACTTAACGTCCATGGTCAACAGAAAGCGATGTCCTGGATCAGTGGTATCAAATCTAAATGAGTCAAATATATGAAGTGCATGGTTGGTGTCTTAAGTGGGAAGACTTCTTACAGAAGGAGCCAAGAAGACTTCTTCAAGATAGGCAGAAATGTGTTCCATAGGGCAGCTGCATGCAGGAGCTATGGGTCGATCAGGGTTGTTAGGTTTGTGTATCTTCGGTAGAAGGTAAAAGCGGGATGTACAAGGTGTGGTAAGGACGAAATGTTTGGCTGAAGGTGGTAGTGCACACGTAGTAATCATTTCATTGACCGTGGATTTCGCTTTTTGTTGATATTCCTGGAGGGGATCGGCGCTGAGTCTTTCGTAAAATCTGTAGTCGGACAGCTGTCTACTGGCCTCTTGGATGTAAAGAGGGCGTGACCAAACATCCTCCTGAGGTCACGTATTAAAAGCATTCCTCTCAGAGTGCGACAGATTGGCATACCGGCATGTAAGTGATCTTTTAAAATCCAGTGAGTTGACCAATCTACAACAGCGTCAATGTAATGATCAACAGCTGAGAATTGGCCATCGGGAGGAGTTCATGTAGATATTTTCGCAACAAACTTCGCAAAAGGGGCCGATTCATCCTTTGGTTCATTACCTGTTTCGTTGTTTGCTTGACCGTGAAAGTGAGTCTTGATGTAAAGAGGGCGTGACCAAAGACAACAGTTCCTCCTTTATCAGCTGGCTTTATCACATGCCTCTTATTGACGTCTTGGTGTATATTGCATATTCCAACGGTTCTCTTCCACATTGAATAACAGTTATATACCCGAAACGTCTGTTTTTTAGAAGCATTTCTGACGCTTCTTGATATTTATTCCACAGTATCAATCCCATCACTTACACAATTGCAAGCGTCACGCATCATCAACGAACTTTCCCTTCACTGTTTATTTATTATTTTACAGCTCATCTAGTCTATCAACAAGTCACGATACTGTTCTATATTTTTTGAGCAGCAAATGTGGAATGATATGGGACCATGTGTCACAGGGGTAATGATGATTGTACGCAAATAATTAATAGTAGTTGTTCTTTCCATTACTGCAGGTGCTTGAGGTCAGGAGGAGCTGTAGCTGCCCACCCCTCCCAGGTATTTGCAAACTAATTTTTAGCAACAGTTCCATTGTTTAATTTTCAATTGAGAACATGGAGAAAAATTTAATTGCATGTAAAGCTATGAAGTAGCAGATCTAAATATCTAAAACACCTGCCCCCTCCCCGCCCCCCCCCCCCCATTCTTTACTACTCCTGCTCCCAGATTATACAAAGATCTGTTCCCACCGCTGCTATGTGTAGCAGTACTGACTGGTATTATATAATACTGAATTTCCTGCTGTTGTAAATAATATAAAGAGTACTACAAAACAAAGCAAAAGGGACAAAGTGGAGTTAAGGTGAGAGGCAGACCACATGGTGTCTATAGCAATTGGGGGGACTAGGCGTATTACTCAGCTCCCTACTGTCCATCACAGGTTATTCCAACATTTTGTTAAGTTTCTTCAACCGATCACTGTTACTTATCTGTACACCTGGATAGAAAATGGAATGTGGAGTAAAGGATCAAGTTTGAACTACCAACCAAATATTGAAAGTCAACAACTGTCTGACCAGTTCACCACTGCCTCTGCTAGAAACAATATGTGAAAATTTATTGTCATGTGCAGTTTTCCTTTTTTTAGGTGAAGTAACCTTTTTATCCCATAATGACCATCATTGCTTAGGAAGACTGCTAATGCCATGAAGGTGAAAAAGCGCCCATGAAGTGTCATATGAAGCCTGCAACTTGGTTTCTTTTCAAAAAACCAGTCCAGCTGCTGGTCGGCTGCATTATTGCCTCTCACACCTCTAGAGGCAAATCTTGAATCAGTTACTGTGTAGACATTCAAATGAAAGCTACAGACTAGCACGTAAATGTGGCACTGTTTGTTATGCTGTACAAGATGGCTCTTATCCTCTGGTCTGTACATTGTACATTACAAAAAGCGAAACATAGGCACACATTGCATGCTTGATCTATGTTGAAATGACAAGTCCCCTTCTAACTTATTTGCGATTTGTAACACGTACTCGGAGGACAAAACAACAAACGCCATCATTCTTGTAAATATTTCCCCCTCCACTATACTACACTGCAGAGGCGGATCCAGGGGAGGGGTTGAGGGGGTTGCAACCCCCCCTTTGAGCAGCATTTTTTTTTTTGTTATTTAGTTTAATTTCCCTCTAAAGGCGTTTTAGAGGGAAAAATCGGAAACATTATTTTTTTGGGGGAGGGGCATGGCTCCGGACCCCTTAAGAGCTCGTGCCAGAGGCACGGGGCCGTAACTCGCCTTCCACACTATTGGCGTTAAAGGTTACTACAATAGTGTACAACCCCGCTTTCAGAAATTCCTGGATCCGCCCCTGTACTGAGTGCATATTGTTGCAATTACTGCATTATGCTCACCTCAACGCACGTGCTGGTCATGTGAGCGCTGAAGGAAAGTAACTGTTTTGAAAACAGCTTTATCGTTTACTCAGCAATACCCTAGATCATATTCTCTTGCGTGGCCTGATCGTAGATTAAATGAGCAGCACTTTTGGTCTTTTTTGATGTACTTTACACATGAAGCCTCTATTATAAACATGGAGACAAAAATGTTTTGATTTTCGTATCTTTCATATGTCTGGGCGTTTTTATCTTGTGGAATGCCCTAAAAGGTTTCCAAAATAAAAAACTCCTGGTGACGATGGCTTCACAAAAGAGTTCTATGAAGCTTTCTTTGACCTTTTTGGTAATGCACTTTTAGAAACATTTAATGCAGGGTTTGAAAATGGAACGTTATCTTTATCACAGAGACGAGGAATGATCTCATTGATCCCAAAAGATAAAAATAATTTTACTACATCATCAACTGGCGCCCAATTACTCTGCTTAACGTAGACTACAAGATTTTTGCTAAGGTAATTGTTAAGAGAATTGAATCAGTATTGCCGAAATTGATTCATTCTGACCAAACAGGTTTTATCAAGGGAAGATTCATTGGGCAAAATGTAAGATTGTTAAATGACCTACTGGAATGTACTGATGTCAGACAAATACCGCAATCAGTAGAAGCCGAAATTAGTCAATTTGCGGACGATACAACCCTTATATGTAGGGATATACACCTAACTGCCAGAACTTTGTCATACAAAAAAGCAAAAATGAATAAAGAAAACGCCAAATAGGAATTAATTAGCCATGCAAATTACATTGTCAGGTTTTAATGATACTCAGAGCAGTTATGCACTACAGTATAATACATCAATTGTGTATCAGTGGAGTGGATAAAACGTAAATTGGCCTCCATATGGACTTTTTGGGCGGTTCTGAATGTAGTTAGCGTGCCTATTTTAGTCCTATTTGGCTTTTTCCTTTTCTCTTTTTTTTTTTTTTTTCATTTTTGTATGACAACGATATTGCAATTAGGTGTAGACGCACTTAAAGAAAATATGAAGGTTATAAGTGAATTTAACGTTATCTCAAAAGAAGGAAACAAAAGCAATGTGGATTGGTTCAGCTAAAAATAATAAAACCAAACCCTTGGGCTTTGAATGTCATCGTGAACCAGTTAAATCACTAGAAGTAAATTTATCATACAATCACGATAACAACAATAACTTAAACTTTTTTGTCAATATTTACAAGATGGACACTAAGCTGTGGCAAACGAGAGACAACTCTATTTGGTCGCACAATGTTAGCTAAGACCCTTGGCATATCAAAATTAGTTAAGCAGTACAAGAAAAAAAATTAAAATTCTTGTGGACGAACAAAAAAGATAAAGTAAAACCGTCAGTTTTATATCAACCTGTCTCCTATGGTGGATTGAATTCCAAATGACTTTTTTTAACAGGTATGGAGGATTACCCTTCCTACCTAAGTGTAATTACGACTCTTAAAAGAAAGGCGAAAACCTACCTCTTTTTTTAATCTATCAACTTTATTGGTCTCAAAATTTACAATAAAAAAAAAAAAGGACCAAAAAGGAATTGCGCGAACGGGAAAATAATGTTACCCATGCGAGGCGCAACCCTAAAAAACTAGTATGGTGATAAAAATCTTAAATTAAAAAAAAATACAATAAATCTAATTAATTACTTATAGTTAAAAATTATAGTTAAAAATCTAATTATTACTTATAACTATAGTTAAAAAAACAAGATGCAGATAATATTAGTCTCAAAAATTAAGAGCGGTGGCAAGGGCAGTTACGGAAGAGGAACCAGGTTAGGGAAATGTTGGATTATTTAAGGAATTGCGTGCCGGTCACCCTGATATTTATAAAAGCGAATTCATTCTTTGCAACGAACGATAACGAAATTACAATAGCGAATAAGTTTATATTTTGGACACATTTGTCTGAACAAGGAATCTGTTTTGTACATTATTTACTTGATAAAAACGGCAAGTTTCTGTCTCTTGAAAATGTACAACGCAAATATAATGTGCACCTGAACTTCTTTCAATATTTTCAACTTATAGCTGCGATCCCAAATTACTTGAAGAAAAACGCTCAGGAAACTGCCGCAACTAGTAGGGATATACGAAATGAAAGGGATGTATTCTATCTGTCCGATAATAAAGCACCCTATTTAACCAAACTGAGATGCAAAGACTATTACAATTTCTTTCAGGAAAACAATCTGAAAGGACCTTTCGCTGTGAAAAGCGGGACCAGACTTTTTGCCAGCTTTGCTTGTAGTTGGAAACAGATATTTAACACAATCTACAAAACGACCACTGACAACAAGTTAAGAAAATTTGGTTTTTAATTTCTTCATAGCATTTTAGTAACTAATAAAGAACTCCAGATTCAAAATTAGAAATGATGACATTTGCGCTCAGTGTAAAAATTCTGACTCATTGGAACACACCTTTTTAGAATGTCCTATAAATGTTAAATTCTATCAAGAAATTTTATCGTGGCTCAATGCAATCCATAGAACGTTATAAATTTGTCAACTGTAACCTGCAGAGCAGGCGTTTTTTACGAAATGAACGCTTGTTTAACGATCGCTTATTTAAACTCATCGTCCTCTCCCTTGGAATCATTTTTTGCCTCGCCCCACCCTCTGTCAGTTTCATTATTCAAGATGGCGGCATATCGGATTATTCATCGCTCGCCCAGGATATTCATCGCTCGCCCAGCAAAATACGCCTGCTCTGCAGGCTATGTCAACTGAGCAATTTCTATTTCAGAACTATACCCCTCCTTCTGGAAACGACAACCTTAGACGCCACCTAGATCTACTCGTCTTGCTAATAAAAAAGTACATATATAGTTGTAAAAGAAGTGAGGTACATCCTGGATGTTCTCAATTTATAAATAAATTAAAAATTCAATGGAAAATTGAGATTTCAACTTAAAACCCTCTCATATGCTGTCCCCTTTTGTTTGTCCCCTCTCTTTATTATTTTTTCTTCCTTTTATTATCAAAATATTCAAGTCAGTTAATTAAACACTATTATAAGTAATATTATTGTAAGCACAATTGTGTCAATACTATAATGTAACATTGTAAGTAACATTAGATAAAACCACTGTAAAAAATATTAAGCTATTATAAGTAATATTATTGTAAGCACAATTGTGTCAATACTATGATGTAATATTGTTAGAAACATTAGGTAAAACCACTGTAAAAAAAATAATAAGTCAATGCACTGCAATGTAAGATTGTAAGTAATATCATCATTGAAAGAAAACTAATGTTCGCAATACAGTGTAAGTAGGTAATTCTCTGTTGTATTGTAAGTTACATAATTAATTTTGTAGTCGTAAACCTACAAAATTAGTTGTACACTGTTTTATTTTTTCTTTTGTATTTTGTTGTTGTTGTCGTTGTTGTGTGATTGCAAATAAAAGAAAATAAAATCTTGTGGTTGCTATAACAACTACGAGGTATCGTGGTGGCGTTGAGCACATTTCTGTGGTTATTTCCGTGAGCTCTCGTTTAGATTCGTTGATGTTTAAGAGATTTTCGGTGGTCCTAAGAGAGGAACTTTGCTGTATCATCGGGCTATGTCGCAGACATCTATGTCGCAGACATTTTGTCTTAACTGTTATTATTAGCAACCATGAACTGTTGTGGTGGAGCAGGGTACATTCCCGAGCACTAACGTTCCTGTGGTTATTTAGGTGAGCTCTAGTATAGATTCGTTGATCATGGGTATTCCCAAGAGAGGAACCTTGCTGTACATGTGTATCATCGGGCTATGTCGCAGTTATTTTGTCCTAATTGTTATTTTTAGGGTCTGACGGTTATCAGATAACTAGGGTCTCCGTGGGTTCCTGTTAATCGTACCTTGGGTCTCTGTGGGTTACTGCTGGTTGGTCTGTGTCGTTTATCAATGATTTCACGCGCAGTAGTATTTAACATTTTTGGCAAAATTCAACAGAAAAAGTGTTAGACTACAAAGGATAGGTTGGTTCTTTTGTTTTCTAATTGAGTTTCCCATACCATAATTCCGTAAATTGTTATCGTCCGGGTGAGTGTAGTCCTGAGAAGGACTGTTTGAGGTGACATTGACTGACGTTTCGACAACCTGAGCGGAAGTCAACATCAGAGTCAAGTGAACTGTGAATCGTCAGTAGATGTTTTAAGTTTCTGGTCGTTGTCCTGATTGGTCGACGATCTCGTGATGTTATTGGTCTTCTGTCAGTTAAGCTGTTATGTTATTGGCTGTGAAGACTGTTAAACGTGATTGGTGCGTTTCGATCCGTCTTTTGTTAGTGAAATGTCCGTTGGTCTATTGTTAGTCAAATAAGTCGGTTTGTCTATTGTTTGTCTGTCTTGTTATTGTCGGCAAACAGTCGTTTGTAAGGTACAGGTAGCTGTTGGCAACGGTTCAGTGGTGTTTGTTCTAAGTTAGTAAACCAGCTTTCCAGAGTGATTTGTTGATAGTAGTCCGTACTGTAGGTAACGTATTCAAGAGAGTCCCAGTCGATTCTGTGGTTTGTTTTTAAATGGTGCTCAACAATGTGATGTTAATATCACCATTTCTAGTCGCTCGTTTGTGTTCAGTCAGTCGGACGGTCAAATTCCTGCCGGTCTCATCAATATAAGTGGCCTGGCAGTCGCAGCATTTGATCTTATAAACTGCTCCCTGTCTGTCGCTCGGTTCGTCTTTGTCTTTAACGATCGTCAGTAGCTGTCGTAAAGTAGTGATAGGTTTGTGAGCAACGCGGATGTTGTAGGTTTGTTGGTTTCGTGCGATAGTTTCAGAAGTCCCTTTGATGTAAGGTATGGTTGCAGTAGTGACAGGTGTCGCGTTAGTGTTCGTAACGTTCGGTTCGGAGTTTCTGTAAGTGTTGTGTCTAATAAAGTCCTGGTTGTAATTGTTCTTGTTGAAAACGTTGTCTAAGTACTTGATTTCGTCCGTTAAGCTGTCGGTTGAATTACAAACTAGTTGCGCGCGTCTTGTCAGGGTCCGTACGGTCGTAGCTTTGTGAGAAGTTGGGTTGTAAGATGATTGGTCGAGTAGTCTGTCGGTATGTGTCGGTTTTCTGTAAATTGGCGAACCGAGCGACACACAGGGAGCAGTTTGTAAGATCAAATGCTGCGACTGCCAGGCCACCTATATTGGTGAGACCGGCAGCACCTTACAAACCATAGGAAGCGCAAGCATAATATTTGAATATCATTAAAAATGGCGTTTCAAAATATAAGACTTTGTATGGGATTTCGAAGCGAACATTTTGAGCAATACATAACAACGAACTAACTGAATAAAGTTCATGAAATATTACATGGTGTTGTTTGCTATCCTTACAAAGGTCCATTTACTTAACTGTGTTAGTACGTGTATAATACAGTGACAAGGAAGGAGTCATTTGGCTCGATTTAGCCTCTATCACCGCTCGACACGTTTCGGAATTCGCTCGAATTTACCCACAAATATAGTTCAGGCTCCCATTCTGACTTAGCGACTCGACAAAAGGAAGACATACAGTCAAGTGATTTTCTCAAAACCAATTGCACATACCTCGTGTCCCAAAAGAATTATCCACTGCACAAAATCATAATAGCATCTCAAAATAGGCCGCCATGGATCCGTGAGGGTCCCGATAGTCCCATTTGACCGCGGTCGGCACTGGACACCAGTCAAATTATGCCCTTATGGGGAGGGCCACGCTCATTTTGGTCGTATTACAATTGTAGTAACTATGACCGGTGCGGACACAAGATTGTCACTCCGACGCAGTCTGGTTCGCGCGAGAAAATCGCTGCGTGTTACAAGCGGATAGCAAAAATAAATCATTCCCATTTCTGAATTTACATCCATTTTCGGGGTGTATATTTTCTTGTTTTTTTTTAATAAGTAGGTTATCTGTCCGGCTTCATGCAAATATAGAAATAGATATAGTGTATACAATAACAATTTTAAAATAAAACATTTTCACGCGCGTGAGGCTATGAATTTAAATGAATTTGCCGACTTCGGTTCGAAAAAATATATCGGATATATAAAACCTATCGACGATTCCAAAAAATTGAACACATTCAATTCACGCAGAGTACGTATTTAAAATTTACGCAGTAGACTGACCTGCATTACAACCGTCTTGTACATGAACTCAAAGATGTTCAATTCACCATGCATGAATAGAAACATAGGAGGAAGGAGAAACACGGTTCACTTTCTTTTTTTTCTTGACTCGTTTTCATTTTCTAACGGTCAAGACCGTTTTAATTTCTTTCCATAACTTAATTCTCTCCATAAGGTCACAGAGTCCCGCGCAGCGATTCCACCTTTCTCGCGCGAACCAGACTACGTTGGAGCGACAGTTTGTGTCCGCACCGGGTCATAGTTACTACAATTGTAACACGACCAAAACGAGCGTGGCCCTCCCCATCAGGGCATAATTTGACTGGTGTCCAGTGCCGACCGCGGTCAAATGGGACTATCGGGATCCTCACGGATCCATGGCGGCCTATTTTGAGATGCTATTATGATTTTGTGCAGTGGATAATTCTTTTGGGACACGAGGTATGTGCAACTAGTTTTGAGAAAATCACTTGTATGTCTTCCTTTTGTCAAGTCGCTAAGTCAGAATGGGAGCCTGAACTATATTTGTGGGTAAATTCGAACGAATTCCGAAACGTGTCGAGCGGTGATAGAGGCTAAATCGGGCCAAATGACTCCTTTCTTGTCAATGTATTATACACGTACTAACACAGTTAAGTAAATGGACCTAAAATTGCTCAAAATGCTTTGTAAGGATAGCAAACAACACCATGTAATATTTCATGAACTTTATTCAGTTAGTTTGTTGTTATGTATTGCTCAAAATGTTCGCTTCGAAATCCCATACAAAGTCTTATATTTTAAAACGCCATTTCTAATATTCAAATATTATGCTTGGGTGTCCTGTGTACAAACGACTGATTGCCGACAACAACAAGACAGACAAACAATAGACAAACCGACGTATTTGACTAACAATAGACCGACGGACATTTGACTAACAAAAGACGGATCGAAACGCACCAATCACGTTTAACAGTCTTCACAGCCAGTAACATCACGGCTTAACTGACAGACGACCAATTACATCACGAGATCGTCGATCAATCAGGACAACGACCAGAGACTTAAAACATCTACTGACGATTCACAGTTCACTTGACTCTGATGATGACTTCCGCTCAGGTTGTCGAAACGTCAGTCAATGTCACCTCAAACAGTCCTTCTCAGGACTACACTCACCCGGACGATCACAATTTACCGAATTATGATATGACTCCTGGGTTCAAACCATTTACAGTTTCCCCTATGTTGGCCAATATTTGGACTTGTACAAGCTGAAGTTGTAGGGGTTTGTATTAGCAACTTGAGTTCGCGTTTGTGTCGGTGCGTAAACCAAAAAGGTAAAAAATATGTCAAAGGATAGTAATCGGTAATGGTGGCCGGTGATTGTCACTCAAGACGAAGTAAAAAAGACATTTTTGACATCCCAGTTGGATGTAATACGAAGTCGCTTTTTGAAAACCACAGAAGAGTGACCTTTATATACTTTTGAGTGTCGAAGGGAGCGTCACTGATATCAAGAAGTCTTCACAAAAAGAGACACCTTAAAGTGCTCAACGTAGCTTTATTAGCACAGTGACAGCCCAGGTTTAAAAAAGCAACCCTATATTTAGTTTTTTTGCGTGATTTGTCAAAAAATAATGAATTAATGGCTCATTAGAGCTGCTTTCAGCTGAAATTGGTTGATGCTGGATCATGGGGTAACTGATTTTTTGGTGCCACTGCACATGAATTGTATGGTGATCCTAATTTCTACTTCGAAGGGATCTTTTCACCTTGTAGTGATGAGGCAGCTTGTATGTCTCCATGACCCCTAGAGCTATTCTAGTGGATTGTCTAGTGCTCCTTGCCGGGCAGTTCGAAGGGTAGAGACCAGAGAAAGAGCGATCTTCTGCTTCCCAGGTTGGGTGTTCAGGGCGTAGGGTTAGTGACCCTACCCTGTAGAAAAAGCAATACATGCTACGAAACAGTAACAAAGGAAGAATCTTCAACTTGTAGTTGGACATAAGAAATATTAATTGCATGGTGCCGTTATAGCTACAAACACTTGGTCATTAGAACGGTTTTGTTTTCATAGTTTGGGGCATGCAAATTATTTTTGTCAAGTCGCTTTCGTATAAATTTTGTACACGTGCAAGGAACATGCAATATGTTTTTGGTTTTCATGGACATCGGTTTATTTCGGAGCAACAGGACTTTTCGTGCGTTTCAAGTAGGACATCGGATGATAAATTATTCTAGTTGATTACTGTAAAAACGTTTATTAGTGAAGACTAAATTCACGTAAGAGTTGACTGAGGAATAGTCTCGTGTTCCCAGTAGTGACGGACTTTCGGAGTCTTGGACTTTCACAACTGTCAACAACAAAAACCTACGGGATGCTGCTGTCCTGAGGACGAAAGCCCTGAGCGTCAAAACCCAGCTGCGTCTTGGCTTTTTTGGCAAGTTGGCACAAGTTATCAACGAGATGAGGCGACACAGACTGCACATTCTGGGAGTCAGAGTCTGTCAGGATCTATGAGGGCCGGCACTGGTGAAACATCATCCTGCAAAAAGCCGATCAGCAGCAAAATGATAAGAGCCAGATTTCACAGGGGAGACCTAAATTTGTCTGTGATTCAGTGTTATGCTCCAGCTGCAGAAGACAACGAAAAGCAACACTTCCACGATGTCCTGCAAGCCGAGAACGAAGATTCCCAATCATGATTTACTTCTTGTTGTACTGGGGACTTATATGCACGTTGGCTCCGATAACTTTAACTACGAAAGAGAAATGGAAAGGCATGGGTGTGGTGTAATGAACGACAATGGGGAAAGGTCGGGGGATTTCTGCAGTGTCAACAACTTAGTGGTTGGAGGTATCACAACCTTACTTGGCATACTTGGCGACTTCTGAAATAAATTTAAAACCACGGCGAAGTGGTCTGTAAGAACAATTACGCGATTTGACGTTAGTGCATTAAATGAAGGAGAAGATGATGCGAAGGATGGTTTGTATGAGGCTGGAGAGTGTAATGTAGGAAGGAAGTGGAAGGATGTGATGAAGCTGTACACAAAATGCGAAAAGAAGACATAGGACGAAGGAAAAGGAAATACAGAGAGCAGATAACCCGGAGACATGGAAGGTAATTGAGGAAAAAAGACATCTACATCAACACTCGAGTGAAAAGGTTTAAGTGAGGTTAAGAGAAACCACTTGAATGAGCCTGTTTGTGCAGCTGAACAGGCAACAGCAGAAAACCAACAAGGGAAATTCAGTTGTAACTCCCTGATCAAGAATAAGCAGGGTAATCTCCTGGCAATAGAAAGGGATCGAGAAAAAGCCAGGTGGGATGAGCATTTCAAAGAGACGCTAAAAAGAAACCCACCTGAAATGAGCCCGTTAACACGTATGAAGCAGAAGTCCTGGCCCAACAACCAAGCAGGGGGTCATTTCGATCAGATAATCTAGCTCAACGCCCAGACAGATTCTCCTCCCACTTTTCACTGAGATATGGGAGAAAGAAACAGTACCAAGAGATCGGACGAAAGGTCTTTGGCAATTGACAGGGTCTTGTGGCGTGTCACTCAAAATCAGATGAGAGGGATCCGGTGGACACTGCTCTCAGCAGTGACATTGCTCTTCTGTCGCACCCGCACCGATAGGTCCAGAAGAAAACCAAAAGCAACCACTTCTTTGGGCAGCAAGTTGGGCTATCTATCAGTTTCAGCAAGTCCAAAGTTAAGCCAGTTAACGTTGCGCAGGTTGAAGCTAGAGTTCACAGACTCTTCCACCTGTCTTGGAAGCATTTTCTGGCGTGACAACGGCGCAAACACGGATATCGGAAACAGGCTTAGCAAAGCAAAAGCCACCTTTGCGAGGCCAATGCAGGTTTGGAAGGCGGACCAATACAGTACAGAAACCAAACTCAACATCTAAAGGAACTGTGTACTGTCAACGCTATTCTGTGGTTCCGAGTGATGGACGATGGTCAAGCAGGACCTTGACAAGTTATCCAGCTTCCACACATCTTCCTTGTGCAAACTTCCCCGCATATCCAGGCTCAGGACTACCTCAGATAACGGCCTTCTTCATGTTGACAACTGAACAGCAGACAACTCATGGAGCAGCGTTGGAGATGGATTGGACATGTAATACATCGATTTAGCCAAGCTTAAAAGCGGAGCTTCATATTCTTTTCCGCTGAAAGTACTCTCATTGAAGTCAGTAAATATGGCGTATATGTTCGTGAAAAGCGTAAAAAAAAGCAAAATTCATGTCACCCACTGTAAATCAAACCCCCTACCACCCGCTTCGTAGAGATCCGCTGCCATGTCAATTGTGCTACAAAAGCAACGCCTGCCAAGTATGTGTTAATTTTTGTAGTTATGTCCTTCCACGTGAAAAAATGCCAGCTGTTTACCAATCACGACTCGAACGCGGATAAACACGGGTGTTTTTCCTGGGAAGATGTGTTCGGACCGCCGTAAAAACCATGGTCATGGACAGAAAAAACCAGAAAGCACTAGCTATATTTGACGTCTGGACCGCTGCCAAATGCTACGAACCCAAGCGTTGTGCCGACCGCGTTGGCTGGAGGCGATCAGCTCTCGCATTCCGTAAGCAGTTGCGATGTCAACTCTTCGGTTTACAGAGTGTTTCTGCTTCGTAGCAGAACACAACAAAGATGAAGTCCTCGAAGGCAAATTTCGTAACTTAAACTTTTCACCTGAGGCCTTGTGTACCACTCGGCACGAAGAGGATGAGTGTGAACTTTTCACCTTACACCAAAAAGGCAACTGAGTATAAGTCTTTTCTTTCCATTTATAGATATTAAATGTTTTTTCTCAAGTATAAAGCATCAGTACTCTCGAACAATCGTTTTGCTAAATAAGCTTAAGCTTTCAAAGAAACCTCTTTTTCAAAAGCGACGATGGTCATGATATTTCCGGCCAAGAAAAACGCTGGTTGTCCAAAAGCACCGCGCCATTTTCTGCCAAGAAACGATGGCATTCTTCCGCCTCCCCGTCAGGTTGCCTTGGGATTTAGCCATTCGTATAGTAGAGTCGAATAAACTGTATGTCTCGTATCTGGACTATTTTGTCCCGGCGAAAACGAAACGTTTATCTTCCCGCTTCAGGTCAGATCTCGTGAGCAAATGGTGTAGTCTCGGCTGTAATTCTCTAAAGATTGACATACTGACCATAGCCAATGTAAAAAGCCTATTACGTGCTGCGACTACTCCTTTTTTCTAATACCACCCCAAGATAAAAATAGTGAAATACAATACAAGACACACCTAGCCTGCGTGCACTAGTATTCTGTTGCGCTGTTAAGGGGCGATGGGCTTCGACGGTACAATATTTGATCACAACCGCGAGACCTCGTTCGAGCGACGTGTTTTTAAGATGTGACAGCTATCAGCTAACTAGGTTTTCTCTGTGGGTTCCTGCTGGTTGGAGTGAATAATAAGTTTTCTGTGTCCTTGATCAATGATTTCACGCTCAGTATTATTTAATATGTTGCAGCAACATTTAAGAGAAATAGCGTTATATTACAAAGATATTTGTGCACTGCGATTTGCTGTTAGAATAGGTTGTTTTGTTGTTGTGTTATAAGGAGAGCCGTTTTGCAATTGAGTTGATTTGTTGACAGTTTGCCCTGTGTGATATTTTTAGTTGATGTAATCCAATTTTTGGACTTGAACAAGTTGAAGTTTTAGGCGTTTGTATGGGCAAATTGCTATCGTGTGTGTGTGTGTGTGTGTGTGTGTGTGTGTGCCCACCCAACCGTACATACAAGGACCGGAACATGTTTCCACACCAACGTTGGGAGGACCATCGTAGTTGTGAGGACCGATATCGGGTCCTCATAAACCTTATGGCTCCAAACGACCTAAATCGTGCAGAAACGTGTTTACGAGCAGTTTTTACGGTGGTCCTCGTAAACCACCTAAAGTGTGTGTAAAGTTGTGGTCCTCACAAACCACCCAACACGGGTTTCAGTGATTTTTGGACGTTTTATTGCCAAGTAATAACATTGGAAAGGCATCATAGTCTGTGGATACTGTGCGTTATACGTGTTACTCAAGGAACGTTTTCGACTACTTTTACACTCCACTTTAATTTTTGGACTTAACACACCATTCAGCGGTCCTCACAACGTTGGTGTGTAAACAAACTAAATTTCACCTTCACTGATAAACAGCAATCGATTTTTTAGAGTGACAATACTCCCTTTTGCTCTGTAATTAGTTTAGTATCATATCTTATATTCTAGTGCAATGACTACCAAATTTAGCTAGATTTCTCAAAACCAAGATATGTTTACACACCAACTTTGTGAGGACCAACACCAAGTCCTCATAAACCTTATGAATACTCCCTTTAAAAAAGAATAAGGTTACAATATATAGTCATATTGTCAGCAAGAACGAAAACAGCGGAACTCAACAAATAAAATTTTATTCTGTTTTTCATTTTCAGGGATGGAAAAACCATCCACAAGGTCTAGAACACTTTTTTTCTACGAGGGATTCTTCAATTAAGCCAAACTGAAAAAAAGATAAATAATATCAATTAAAATAACTACATACTAGTACAACAAACCTTAAATGACCTTTTCTTACCCAAGAAAAATAATTCCATAAAAAATAAAGCAAGACCGGTATTTCACGATAAATAATCACAAAGTAATCGCAAGTCATACTTCAAATATTAATCAAAGTGGCTATGAGCCCACTGAACTCGGAAAATGAATTATGAAACAAGAATCTGAAACCGCAATGTGACGTGACCAGAATTAGATTACGTCTGCGATTATTCAATCTGATCTGCTCAAACAGCTTGAATGGCAAGGACAATTCGATAAAAAAAAAAATTGCATCAAAACTAAAAAAACATTGTAGCACAAGTTATCGATGTTATACAACAAGCGAAAGACTGGAACACTGCAAAAGTTTTGTTATGATGTGTTTGCCGATGGAAAATTAACTACAATTTAAAAGTTGTTTTTTGTTTTACCCATGTCTGTCATGAACTGACGCCTCGCATTAGCAGTAAATTTGCATATATATAGCCTTTGTATCATTGCATATATACCTGATTGAAGAATCGTTGACCCTGTCAAAAGCATAAACCATGAACGATGCGCCCCAAATGCTTACTGGGAAATCGGATAAAAGTAATCTCTGTCTGTGACAATAAATATGATAATCAGACAGGTTGTATAAAACATGCTCTTGAGGCTCTCAAAGAAAGAAAAATATTGATTGGCAATAAAAGGAACATTACTAAGCTTGCCAATATTGTCTACCCAGAAACCCATTCGGTCGTATCGTTCATGGTGATTGCTTTTCACAGGCTCAACGTTTCTTCAATTAGGTGTATTCAACAATTTCCCAGTGGACACAGCAAGGAGCTTCCCACCCCTGCCCCTTCCCAGGAATGATTTATCAATTAATGTAAACTGAAGAGTTAAAAAGCAACACTGCAGAAATACAGAAAACCTGTTTTAGTCCCCTTTGCATGATCAAAAAAATCTTCCTGCTTTCATAAGTAATTCCGATTCTGACTGACTTCTTAAATGAAATAATTTTCTACAAGATTCCTGAACGAGCAAGTTCCGCCAAAAAAAGGGGCCTGTGCTAGCCACTCACACCTTCAGTTGCTTATAATGTGCTTAATAATATTGGGGGCAAGTTATTGTTTGATGAAAATTTAAGGTGATACAGATTTTGAAACAAATATTTCACGGGACGCTTGAGTCATGAACAAGCTACAACTAAAGGAAGTCTTAATTTGATCAATTTTGTAGGTCACATCCTTTTATAGCAAAACGCCCTGTTAAATAGGCTAGTTCAAGTATCATGTTCTACATTAACCGAGCACAATTGTTCAGCATTACAGAAAATGAAAACTGCTTAATCGTATTCCTTCGTTACCAGTTAGTTCAGTAGATCTTTAAATTGTATAAAATTCAAATAGCTTTTTATATACAGTCAAAGCTGATGATGGAAAGTCTATCAAAATAAACATCAATCCAAATGTGCTGTTTTTCTTGTTTAAACTTCTCTTTGTTCACTCTTGTAGCGTCTAGTTCCTGAAATAGAATAACAGAGGGTTATGAGGGCTTAACAAACAACTTGAATTCCAACTTGCCCATCGGGCAAGCAAGCCTCAAAACCTGCTTGCCCAAGCTGATTTCACACTTGCCCGCATTTAAAAAAATAGTAAGCTCACTATTAATTCATGATCCAAGGACAACTGGGGATTTCATCCAAAAAAGGTCTGAATACAAAAGAAAAAGAACAACAATTTTATCAAAGATTTAACACAAACAACTTACTTTGTGGCTAACACAAGGAACCTCGAAGGAATCAACATGTCGGATAGCCACACATTACAAGAGACAGAATCTATGGGCATACATAACGTATTCAATGCTACAAAACATTACAGGCCAAGTTTTCTGACGTAAGAAAATCTTTTACAGCAAACGAAACGGATGGTTTGACATTTTTTTCTTATTTTGAATGTTTTTAACCAAAGATCTTCCAACATAATTTTCTGGAGGAACACAATGTCTGAGAAAAGTTATATATGCACTATTAACTTAAATGCGATACAAATGGCAAAAAAGGCAAAAAAAAGAGAACACTAGAACAAGAGAACTTTGAACAATTATAGTAGCTTAATGATTTGTAAATTAACTTATTACACTCCATGAAATGTGTCGCTATAATTTATTTAGAATAACCAATTAACTAATAGAATAACTGATTTAGAATAATTTGGCAAAATGAGTTGTAACGTAGTGTAAATAATACGTGTAGAGTACTCAATGTATACGTAATCAATAGATGTTATCAATAAAGATTTTTTCCCTCCCCCCCCCCCCCCAAAAAAAAATTTCTGAGAGACAGACCATTATTCATCATTAACACAGAGAAATTGCGAGCACTTGCCCGTCAGGCAAGAGACTGTGAAAAGTTGCTTGCCTGGCCTCAAAATCTACTTGTCCTGGACGGGACTTTTGTCGAGCCCTGGTATTACAAGGAACTATTCAAGTATTCGTTCGTGTTCATCACTAGCCATAATGCTGACGAATTCGAATTTCAGGTTGAACAATCTTCGCATTAATGGCTTCAACTGGCCCAAAATTCTCCAGAGAAAAAGGTGTACTTTTAGGTAAGTTATCTATGCTACTAAAATGCATTAACAAGTGCCAATAAAATATTCAGAAGCCATAGAATAAAAGGATGACTGTTCTATAATTTCAGGACATATTAACCCCAATATAACAAGACTCCACCCTCACCACAACAAAAACTTACCCTAAGTTTGACCCTCCCCTAAAACAAAAACCAGCCCCATAAAGGCTGTACTGCAAACACCCCACCTGCTAACCACAGCCTTACTTCTCTCCCAAAGCCTCTCCAAAGTTCAAAACCAAAATGGCGCTCACATGATCAAAACGCGCACTTGCTCACTAAATTACACCTGCACTACAGGCACCACACCCAGACAACAAAGATTAACTCATTAGCATCTCTTCTACAAATCCAGGACATGCTAACCATATTGCAAGACTTTCATCTCCCACCACTTGGAGACCATTCTCTTATTTCTGGATGCTCAAAATAATTTACCAACACCACCCAAAACTACAAACCAAAAACTCAAGACACAACCAACCCAACAAAACAAAAACTAACCCCTCGGAGTCTTTGCTTCAACTCCTGGACATGCTCAAAACAATTTAGCAAGTCTCAACCACCCAACAAAACAAAAATTAACCCCTTGAAGTCTGTTCTTGATATTCTGGACATGCTCAAAACAATTTAGCAAGTCTCAACCACCTGGGACAAAACAAAAATTAACCCCTTGAAGTCTGTTCTTGATATCCTGGACATGCTCAAGACAATTTACCAAGTCTCAACCCACCCAACAAAACAAAAATTAACCCCTTGAAGTCTGTTCTTGATATCCTGGACACACTCAAAACAATTTAGCAAGTCTCAACCCATCCAACAAAACAAAAATTAACCCCTTGAAGTCTGTTCTTGATATCCTGGACATGCTCGAAACAATTTAGCAAGTCTCAACCCACCCAACAAAACCAAAACTAATCTCTTGAAGTCTGTTAATGTTTTCTAACGCCTGGAATGCGATTACCGTATTCAGTCTGATCTACTCAATGGCTTGAACGGAAAACGCTAATGCAATAAAAAAATGCATCGAGGCTAAAAAAAATTGTCGCACAAGTTATGCATGTTATACAACAAGCGAAAGACTAGAATACTGGAAAAGTTTTGTTATGATGTGTTTGCCAATGGAAAATTAACTACAATTTAAAACAAAGTCCATCTACTTCAAATTTTCTGGAGAACCCTGCATGCTAAACACAATTTTGCAAGTCTCAACCCACCCAACAAAACAAAACCTACCCCCTTGAAGTCTGTTCTTGATATCCTGGACATGCTCAAAACAATTTAGCAAGACTCAACCCAGCCAACAAAACAAAACTAATCCCTTGAATTCTGATCTTCATATCCTGGACATGCCCAAAACAATTTAGCAAGTCTCAACCCACCCAACAAAAAACACTAACTCATCGAAGTCTGTTCTTGATATCCTGAACATGCTCAAAACAATTTAACAAGACTCAACCCACCCAACAAAACAACAACTAATCCCTTGAAGTCTGTTCTCTAAAGCCTAGAAATGCTCAAAACAATTTACCAAGACTCAACCAACCCAACAAAACAAAAATAACCGCCTGACTTATGTTCTTGATATCCTGGATATGCTCATAACAATTTAGCAAGTCTCAACCCACCCAACAAAACAAAAACAAATCCCTTGAATTCTGTTCATGAAATGCTGGAAATGCTCAAAACCATTTAACAAGTCTCAACCCACCAAACAAAACAAAACTTACGCCCTATGAATACTGTTCTCTTACGCCTGGACATGCTCAAAACAATTTAACGAGATTCAACCCACCCAACAACAAAAAAACTAAGGGCCTATCCGCACTGGCAAAAAAGTTGTTTATTTAAACAAATTTTCTGTCATCACCAACGCTCTACAATTGCAGATGGTTTGTCGTGACTCGACTATTTTGGCCTAAGTGGGCAAATCTTCAAACGCACTGCCGACAACATTTGTCCTAGGACTAAACTGGACAAAATCAACAAAATAAACATGAATGTGTTTTTCTTGTCAGTCATCTGTCATGCCGCCATTGGTAGTTACATAAGCCGGGACTTGCAAAACTGAATAAAATCGTGGAATTCAGTTCTATTCACTGATAAATCTATGATTTTGTGGAATTCAGAATTCAGTATTCAGATCTAATCATGGATAAGCCCGTTTCCGTGACACCTAAAGCAGCAGGCGCTGGAAAGTTTCGTTACCGAAGCCCACACGAAAGCACTTGACCTTCAAGCGGACTCGTGCTGAATTCGGCTCCAAACAATGAACAAACAAAAGATTTTTTTAACCGAAAAACAGTACCAACTAAACGCAAGAACGTGCAAGTTGTCAGATTTGATAAGTTTGTAAAACAACTTCAATTTGAGTGCAGATATAAAATTATCTGACAAAAATTGTTGAGACAAAATTTGCCCTAAAGTTTTGTCATGGACAATTGCCATTTTGTCTGCTAGTGCAGATAGGCCCTAATCTGTTCAAGTATGTTCTATAATGCCTGGACATGCTCAAAACAATTTAACAAGGTTCAACCCACCCACAGGGTTGCCACTCATTGGAACCCAAAAAAATTCCCTGACTTTTCCCTGACCTCAAAACAATTTTCACTGACCTTGCATTAGGGGAATTAATCCACTTTTACATTAGGCTCAGTCTCCAGCTGTGAGTGTCTCGATGCGCCCATGATTCTCGCCACCTTCACGGCTGGGCGCACGGGTTTGGTTGCATGTCCGTGACATCATTACAATTTTAATAATCATGCAGACAATGCACACGTCATTTGCTTAAATTTTGTTTTTTTTCTGTCGTCTTGAAAAAAAGCAAAATGAGAAAAGTATGCCTGAAACGTCCTCCTAAAAGTGTGAAATTTCAAGAGAAAGACGAAATCCCGCTAAATTATGTCGTGCATTCTGCCCCACAAATTTCAGGGGGCTTGTCTCTGATTGGTCAGTCTAAACAATAACCAAACCCGTGCGCCCAGCTGTGAAGGTGGCGAGAATCGCGGGTGCATCGAGACAATCATGGCTGGAGACTGAACCTACTTTTACATTTGCTTCAGCTCCTTCTGCAGACCATCCATATTCTTATCTTCATTTTCAATCTCTTTACGTTTTTCACGGGATTTTGAATGCATGGCATTTGAATTCCCTGACTTTTCACTGACTTTGACAAGATCTAAGATTTTCCCTGACTTTTTGCAAAATTCCCTGACTTTTCCCTGACCTTGAAAAACTTTTGTTTTTCCCTGACTTTTTCCTGACCGTGGCAACCCTGCACCCAACAAAACAAAAACTTATCACTTGAAGACTGTTCTCTAATGCCTGCACATGCTTCCTTTAAGTCTGTTCTTGATATCCTGGACATGCTCAAAACCATCTAACAAGACTCAACCCACCCCAAAAAACAACAACTAATCCCTTAAAGTCTGTTCTCTAATGCCTGGACATGCTCTATACAATTAAGCAAGTCTCAACCCACCAAACAAAACAAAAACTAACCCTTGAAGTCTGTTCTCTAATGCCTGGACATTCTTGAAACAATTTAGCAAGTCTCAATCCACCCAACAAAACAAAAACTAACCCCTTGAAGGCTGTTTTCTAACTCCTGGACATGCTCAAAACAATTTAACAAGACTCAACCAACCCAACAAAAGAAAACCTTACCTCTTGAATTCTGCTCTCTAATAACTGGACATGCTCAAAACAATTTAGCAAGTCTCAACCCACCCAACAGAACAAAAACTAACCCCTTGAAGTCTGTTCCGTAATGCCTGGGCATTCTTGAAACAATTTAGCAAGTCTCAACCCACCGAACAGAACAAAAACTAACCCCTTGAAGTCTGTTCGCTAACGCCTGGACATTCTTGAAACAATTTAGCAAGTCTCAACCCACCCAACAAAACAAAAACTAGCCCCATGAAGCCTCGTGGACATGCTCAAAACAATTTACCGTATTTACCAGTGTATAAGTCGACCTTTTTTAACCTAAAAATCGGTCCAAAAAATTGCCCTTGACTTATACATGGGTCAAAATTTTCGACCCAAGCACCAGTTAAATAAATTCTGCACAATTAGCATAACAATTGTTTTAAAATGTGAACAAACATCTAACAAACAACAGTACAGGTTACGATGTCCTTTTGTTTTGCTATCTGTGTCATTAAATTGGCAGTTCAAGTTGAAACTGATTACGATTTATCCGCTTAATATAAACCTGGATGTTGCAGAGACTCACTGGTACAAGGCTTGAAGAAAGAGCTGACATTTTCCACTAACAAAGCTGTATTAAAATCCACTTGTATTAAAATCTTCATACATGATCTTTCTCGCTTCGAACTTCGCTTCTTAGTAACCTGGCATGATGCAAGCATGTGTAGTTATCAGTTACCAGTACCTCACCGTTTTTGTAGCTTGGTTACCGAGTTCCCCAAGCAAGTTTGGCACTTTGTTTAACGAGTCGTTTTCAAAGATTTCTGATGTTCCTTGGTGTTTTGCTTGTCTTCTAAAGCCGCTACTATCTCTCCACAATTAGAAAGGTTCATTTCAAATTAGTGTGTTTGATTTTATAAGACTGTTTCAAAAATTATGGACAAAATGCCTGCATAAACATGTGTTGCTAAAACACTCGCGTATTAAAGCACGATAATAAACTTCACATTGAAACTTGCTGTGATTTTTTCATTGAGCACCTATATCTGAATGGAAATTCTAAGTAGAACAAGGTTAGTTTTCCAAGAAAATACATGGCAAGAAATGAAAAAAACTTAGTTTATGGCCTCAACAATAGGGGGTCGACTTATACATGGGATCGACTAATACTAGGGTAAATACGGTAACAAGACTCAACCCATCCAAAAAAAAAAACAATTAATCCCTTGAAGTCTGGTCTACTGGACATGCTCAAACCAATTTAGCAAGACTCAACCCATCCCACAACAAAAAACTAATCCCTTCAAGTTTGTTCTCTAATGCCTAGACATGCTTAAAACAATTATTTTAACAAGACTCAACACACCCAAGAAAACAAAACCTAACCACTTGAAGTCTGTTCTTGATATCCTGCTCAAAACAATTTAACAAGACTCAACCAACCCAAGAAAACAAAACCTAACCCCTTGAAGTCTGTTCTTGATCTCCTGGACATGCTCAAAACAATCTGGCAAGTCTCAACCCATCCAACAAAACAAAACCTAACCCCTTGAAGTCTGTTCTAAAAAGCCTGGACATGCTCAAAACAATAACTCAACCCACCCAAGAAAACAACAACTTACATCTTAAAGTCTGTTCTCCGTCTCCTTGACATGCTTAACACAATTTTACAAGTCTCAGCCCACCCAAGAAAACAAAACTTAACCCCTATGAATTCTGTTCTCTAACGCCTGGACATGCTCAAAACAATTTAATGAGACTCAACCCACCCAACAACAAAAAATTAATCCCTTCAAGTCTGTTCTCTAGGGCCTGGACATGCTCAAAACAATTTACCACATCTCAACCCACCCAACAAAACAAAAACTAATCTCTTGACTTCTGTATGGAAAAATGTCGCCATTTTGGTTTGAGACCTAGTAGGAAGGGGCTTGTGTTATAACTGTGACGTAAATTCAAGAACACAAGATTTGCATATTGCAGTTTACCACTTGTTTTCTTTAGAAAATTGCCTGCAGTAGATGGAAAAAATGCCCAGCAAATGTGTTGTAGAGAGATGTTACAGCACCTGGAACTTGATGGAACTGGATCATCGCAAAGCCAAGAAAAGAATGAATTTTGCCTGGCAGGCTATCAAAGTTTTATTTTTAGCAGACTTAAGGCCAAAGGATTTTGCAGTCTTAATTCTGGTGGTTTTTGCGGTTACAGTTGGCTCAGGAGCCAATGGGTTAAAATAAGGCAATTACGAGGAAAAGAGTCTTAGAAAGTCCACCTTTCTTCAAAGATGTGCACAGCTTTTGATTTATCTTATGAGCTTACTTCACTCTAGCCCAACCCCCACCCCTTGTAGGATTTCATGTAGATTTTTTTCTACCTTCATTATCTGCAAGGCCTCTTCATCTGAAAAACTATGATTATTCTCCTTTCAAGGGCTGTTGCCTTGGATTGTCCATCTTACAACCTAAAACAGAATAAAAAAAATTTTAACAAACAACTACAGAATAAGATATCATTTTATCTGTAACAAACTGACAATATTTACTGTAAGATACATCACTTGTTGCGCTCATCGGAATACGGCGGACGGTAAATTATAAATAGACGGAATTTGTGACTAACTGTGCTAACGACCCACTCTGAAAATTCAAACGACTCTTTCTCTCCAGCTTCGACTTTCTGAACTCGCAGTGTATCACAGTATATCAATCCAGTACTGCCACCACACCGGCCTACACAGGGGTGGTCTACAAAATTATAACTATCAAGGGCTAGCTCAGCTCTTTTTCAGTGAGCCACGTTTCTGTTATTGCGTGAAGATCAGCTTTCAGGTCACACAAATAGTCCACAGGCATCGCTGTTTTGTTAACCGGCCGTCGCCATGATGGCGACCGCCGGTTTATAAAATGGACACGGTTTTTGGTGAAAGCAAGTTGGCTTAATATACGAAGAAAGTGCTGTAAAGCTTGTGGTACGGGTACTCAACAGCGGTACTGTCTTATACAAGACGCACGCGCATGTTAGTCTTCTGAATGTTACCTTCCTATGTTTTTGTCTTTTAATTTACAGTATTTAAGATATGAACGGCGAAGGGTTGTTTAAGTTTGGGGTTTTTTGTACAGTACAGCCCAAAAATAATGCACGCGCAAGAACTTCTTTTTGCGTCCGCAAGCCGAGAACTTCTTGCGGCTACTTGCAGGATGCCTGCACTTGAATACTGCAAGCCGCAAGAACGTCTTTGCGTTTAGAAGTTAAAACCGCAAGAACTTCTTTGTGGTAAGATATCTGGACCGCAAGTAAGCGCAAGAACGTCTTTGCCCTAACATCTTAAAAACCCGGAACCCGGAGAAGGTAAAAAAGAGACCACTTTATAGCGCAAGGCACGTTCGAAATTGGCTGCCTTTGTAACTTGCAATCAGTTGTTTATTTGGTCCCTTGTAAGTTTTTTTCTTCGGTTTTGAATTTTTTATCCGATAAAGAGTTCACTAGGTTCTGAATTTGACACTGGTCGCCTTCTATGTTATTTTTTAACGGCTAGGGAGAAACGAGACTCAAACGAACCACGCGTGTTATTGTTTATGTGTCCCGGAGTCCCAGACCTGCGGTACACTTAGCGGCGCGAAAGGTTTCGCTCGATTTATTTCACTTAAATGAGGAACAATGGCAAAGCACAGTCCATCAGTCACATTATTAAAGAACCGACATTCACCTGTTCAGTGTTGCTGTACTTCCACCAACATATTAAACTCGGACAAATACTTTTAATTAGTTGCGCTCACACGTGTGAGAAATGAACATGGTCACTCAGATGAGAAGAAATAATACCCGAAGTCTTAATTGGAAAAACACATTATGTTTGTAAAAATAGTTCCACTCATTACGCTGAAGTCGATATCACATTTTAAATCTTCGAAGTAAACCAAAAAAGTCTGAAGGAAACTAAAACTCCGCGATCTGAAAGAAATTCGGCACGTCAATTCTAACCTGAGTAAACACAAATCTGCCGTATGCAAATTTGGTATGATTTGCTTGAATGACATTTTGTAACACAATGCATGAGCAGTTCTCTAAGTCGTCAAGACAGCAAGCCCCGGGCAGCAAGCTGTGTCGAAAGGCGAATGTGTAGTTGAAATCATATGTCTATGCTATTTCTTCGAGTATCCCTTTTTTGCTGGGAAATTAAACTGGTAAAGATGCAGGGATTCTTGATGACTTCACCCACGCGATGGCATGACCTCCTGCATGTGTAAGTCTGGTCTTGTCTTGCCTGTCAAAGAAGAGTTCACGCAGTTTGCCGCAATTATAGCTTTTGGACCTTTTTGTTTCTATTTCTTGGATGGAATGAAAAACTGAATTGAGTCAGTTCTGAGTTGAACCCGTATCACTGTATCTGAGACACGCTTAAAAAAATTGTTCATGTTTTGTCATGTGCCGGAGATCATGTTTACCGGGTGTTTATCTTGCAGTCGGAAAGCTGGCGGATATTCCATTTCGTGAAGTGAATTTTCTTCGATACTTCGGTTGTTCGAACATTTGCTTCCTTGATTTTTTGATTAGCCTTGTGAACCTTCGCTTGACTTGGCGAATTGTCGCGCCAACACGACGAAAAATCGCTTGAAAGCTCGGTGATATTTCAAAGAGAATAGAGCGCGAGATTCGCTCTCATTACTTTTGCAATACCTCACACTAACACGAGCACTACAAGTTTCTTCGGCTGGACCCTCACTACTTCTTGTGCCTTCTTGCGGCTTGCGGTAACATTACTAACTTCTTGCGGCTAGATTTTCAACTTCTTGCGTTTCGAATGTTCTTGCGGGTAAACTGCAAAAACCTAGCACTTTCACTTCTTGCGCGGGCTTGCGTGTTCTTGCGGCGCAAGAACTTCTTGCGCCACTTCTTGCGCGTGCATTATTTTTGATAGGATTGAATGCGAAAATAGGATTGAATGCGAAATTGACTGTGTTGTCTGATCTAGTTAGTGGCTATGGTGAAATTTTTTTTAGCGCAGGAGTTTTTTTAATTGGGATTGACATTTTGAGGGGTGTAAAAATGTGGGAGTCAGAAGGATTTGTGAATGTCAGGACCATATCACGCTTCTGTGAATGTGATTTGCTTTGAAAGTTGCGTTTTGCGTGAGAGGCAGTTTCCCTTGGCGTTTTATGGGGGGGGGTGGTTTGCGAAGTGGATTGTAAGGTTTCTGATTGGCTAACTTGTATTTCGCAGCGGACAAAAAGGACAGTTGCGTTTTGCCGGCGTGGGCTAGGAAGAGAAGGAATTGGTACTAGTATGATGATGCAATATTAGTTGATTGCACATCAGTACATGATAGTTCTTGTGAACGGAGAGAAATGAGTGTTTATTTGAGGTGAGAAGTTGATATGAAGGAATCGTCATTAATAAGGAGTTTTTTATTAATAAGGCAGGTGTTACGAGTCTTTTTGCATTGAAAGAACGAAAATATCTGAATATTATCGACGGATTTGTGTGGTTTGCGTGTGGTGTTCGCTAAAGGCTACGAGCAGTCTCACTTTCCGTTCAGAGGTAGATAGTGAAGGAAAAGAAAAACAGGCGAGTGAGCGCGAAATCGATTGCGGCTCGACAGGCGCGTTAGCTTTCAAAGACGTGGGCGACTTTCGTCCCCGCTCGCTTGTTTACCTGGTTAGCGGGTTAGCAAACTGGATTTAAACATCACGTCATGAGATATCTTGACGTGCCCCATACTCTGACGATCTGCTCGAGCTCGTGTTTTTTGATTCTACTACTATGTTCACTGTTTGTATTTAAGGTCTAGGCACAACAGTAAATACTTCGTCGTCCCTGTGTGAGCATTCTCAGTTGTGGACGAATTCATATCGACATTCAACGTTTGAGTGATTTTGCGTTTTTCAGCACAAATAAAGCGATAAGAAAGATAAGCTGAGTCATCAGAGTTTAAACATTACGTCATCCAGTACCGCTATAGTCAAAATATTGTGTCACACAATCACACTTTTCCTCACGCCGGTTCGTAAAAAAAGAGGATCACGCTAACATTTGTGAAACCTAGGGGTGGGGAGGGTCAGAATGGCTGGTTAAAATGCCCAATGGGCTTTCTTGTTTCTAATAGATCTAGTGTTCAGCAAACACAATAACAAAGAGCTTTGAAAATGCGCAACCAAAGGCAAATAAAGTCTATTGGGCAACACACTTCGCGTAGAAACAATTGTTGGTATCGAGCGCCCCGCGGGACCGGGATTTAGCTTGAAAACAAGATCACCAATCAATTCCAGATGGAACGTTGCGTCAGAATTAGCAAAGTATAAGCACAGGCATCTATGTCTTCTAGACCGCAATTTACGCCAGGGTTCAAAATAAAATCAGAGCTTTCAGCCTGAATTTGACGGCTTTTTTCTCAAGGCTGATTTTTAACCGGCTTTCAACATGAATGAACAAGCACCTATCCCAAGTATAGAATAAAGTGTTGACAGGCCAAACGCAGCTCATATGCTCGTGCTAATGTGTTTATAAAATTTCTCTTAGTAATCGTTGATTTTTAATTAAGTGCCATTTTCTCAAAACTGGGATGTTCTTAAAATTAGGCAGAGCTGGGTGGTACGTTGTTACGAAAGGCAGAATTTTTTCCGCACCGTCTCTCTTTGTTGAAGTGCCGACCTCCTTTCATTTGACTTCGGACGTTATTCTTTATTCTTTCTACTCGACTGTTGGGGTAGTCTCTCGCACGGAGGCGTGTTTTGAATTAGGTGATATTCTCAACGAAAGATTTCGCTGAAGAGTTTGTTCTAAGAAGATGTAGGGCTTCACCTTTGATAAACCCTTTTCTAACGCCTGGTGGGTGGCAGGAAGAGAAGTGAGTGTACTGGAAAGTTTCTCTGGGCTTAAAATGTGTGCGGATGTCAAGGATTGCTTGTTTGTTAAATCTTTCGCCTTTAAAAAGAGTAGTATCTAGGAAGTTTATTTCCTTGTCTGAGATTTCAGCCGTAAATTTAATTGGGTGGGGTAGTGCCTGTTTTCTAGGACAATAAACTCTTCTATCTCCGTTTTGTCAACATTCCACAGCGAGAATAAGTCATCGATGTATCTTTTCCACTCAAGTGGTACAAGAGTGCAGAACATTTGTACTAATGTTTGACTGAGCCTAAGGCGTTATGCTAAGCCCGATCAGTGTCTCTCTTTGACCTACATGTATCAGTTTTCATTGTTGCGTTCAACGCGGTGATAATGAAACTTGGTCAGAGCATCTATGAATTTTCGCTCGGCTTCCCTCTTTATGAAGTGTATTTCTGTCTTAAACTCCTTGTCAGGAGTGATGTTTGCTTTTGCAACATAGCGCAAGTACTCTTGGGCATGTGCATTTTACTTTGTGGGCCTGAAGTTTTAACTATCGACGTTTCTGACTGCTCGATTTTTCTCTTGAGCATGGAAATCTCGTCGACGGCGGACTGGCAGGGTTGCTTGCTGGCGTTTGACAAATTAGATCAGGCCTTTGAAAATGATAAATGCCGCAACAGTGACACTGATTTTCAGTGCGACGGTATATTTCCTTTGGTCTCCAGCAAATTTAATCAGACGAGAAGACGAAAGCACACAAAAAAAGCGACAAGGTGCTAAGTGGAACAGTATCGAAGACGCTTTGGTAGCAAAAAAAATCGTGAAAGAAAATTTGCCTGGTACCTAAAAGAGAACTGAATTTGCTGTGGCACTGCTACCCCGTGTCTGGCCTATTTCCTCAAAAGTCGCGTTGTTGATCAGGAAAAAAGAGAGTGCCGGTAAATAGAGATAGTCGCTAGAGCGAAGACTTCATTTACAAGAATCGAGACAACAATTGAGCGTTCTGAAATTTGTTGTTTTTTATTTAGAAAGCTTTTAAAACGTCATCCAACTTTTGGTATGTAAGTGTTTCACGGCTGCATTACTTTCTGATATGAAACGTTTACTATGACGTTCTAGGGACGTTGATTTTGCCGATCAAGGGATGGGATGTCATTTTTTTTTCATTTCTTGGGTGAAAAATCGCCGGCATGGGTGGCCAAAGTGTCGGCTCTCGCCGGCAGCCGGCTGCTATTTTGAACCCTGATTTACGCTTGAAGAGAATGAAATTCCACTCCACACAATCAAGACAAATTGTAAGGTGACTGGCCGTGTCATTCCACGCCTTTGGGGGCGATAGCTGATTGAACCCATTGTTAAGTGAGCAAACAACATCCATTTGATTCTCAAGAGGCAGCGAAATCGAGTCCACAAAACAGTGCTTTTCCTTAGCCAGTTGATGTTTCTCGGCCAAGTAGACATCGCTATGTGTTCTTCAGCCAGTTGGAAAGGATTCTCCACATTTATATTTGATGAAAGTGGCTCCTAGAAGGCACAGAGAGAGCAGAAAGAAAGGGCAGAGGGACGCGTGTCCTAGCCTCATTATGCATCACTGTATTTACTGTAAATTACATGACTTCAGTGTGAAAACTTTCCCAAAGAATATTGCTCCTTACAATGTAGGTATAGAAACACACTGACATTTTTTACGGTAAGATACATGACTTGAGTGTGAAAACTTGCCCACAGAATATTGGTCCTTACAATGTAGGTATGGAAACACACTGACAATTTTTACTGTAAGATACATGACTTCAGTGTGAAAACTTTCCCAAAGAATATTGGTCCTTACAATGTAGGTATAGAAACACACTGACAATTTTTACTGTAAGATACATGACTTCAGTGAGAAAACTTGCCCACAGAATATTGGTCCAGTCAGATGGTCTTGAAATATCTCAAAGTTACATGTATGTTTAATTTGGAAGGAAATAACTGAATAAAGCCTGAATGGTCCTTACAATGTAGGTATAGAAACACACTGACAATATTTACTGTAAGACACATCACTTGAGTGTGAAAACTTGTCCACAGAATATTGGTCCTTACAATGTAGGTATAGAAACACACTGCCAGTGTAGGTACAGAAACACACTGACAATATTTACTGTAAGATACATGACTTCAGTGAGAAAACGTGCCCACAGAATATTGGTCCAGTCAGATGGTCTTGAAATATCTCAAAGTTACATGTACATGTATGTTTAATTTGGAAGGAAATAACTGAATAAAGCCTGAATGGTCCTTACAATGTAGGTATAGAAACACACTGACAATAATTATTTACTGTAAGATACATGACTTCAGTGTGAAAACTTTCCCAAAGAATATTGGTCCTTACAATGTAGGTATAGAAACACACTGACATTTTTTACTGTAAGATACATGACTTCAGTGTGAAAACTTGCCCACAGAAATATTGGTCCTTACAATGTACGTGTAGAAACACACTGACAATATTTACTGCAAGATACATGACTTGAGTGTGAAAACTTGCCCACAGAATATTGGTCCTTACACTGTAGGTACAGAAACACACTGACAATATCTACTGCAAGATACATGACTTGAGTGTGAAAACTTGTCCACAGAATATTGGTCCTTACAATGTAGGTGCAGAAACACACTGACAATATCTACCGCAAGATACATGACCTGAGTGAGAAAACTTGCCCACAGAATATTGGTCCAGTCAGATGGTCTTGAAATATCTCAAAGTTATGTTTAATTTGGAAGGAAATAACTGAATAAAGCCTGAATGGTCCTTACAATGTAGGTATAGAAACACACTGACAATATTTACTGTAAGATACATGACTTCAGTGTGAAAACGTTCCCAAAGAATATTGGTCCTTACAATGTAGGTATTGAAACACACTGACATTTTTTACGGTAAGATACATGACTTCAGTGTGAAAACTTGCCCACAGAATATTGGTCCTTACAATGTAGGTGTAGAAACACACTGACAATATTTACTGTAAGATACATGACTTGAGTGTGAAAACTTTCCCAAAGAATATTGGTCCTTACAATGTAGGTATAGAAACACCAACAATTTTTACTGTATGATACACGACTTCAGTGTGAAAACTTCCCCACAGAATATTGGTCCTTACAATGTAGGTGTAGAAACACACTGACATTTTTTACTGTAAGATACATGACTTCAGTGTGAAAACTTGCCCACAGAATAATTATTGGTCCTTACAATGTAGGTACAGAAACACACTGACAATATTTACTGTAAGATACATGATTTAAGTGTAAAAACTTGCCCACAGAATATTGGTCCTTACAATGTAGGTACAGAAACACACTGACAATATTTACTGTAAGACACATCACTTGAGTGTGAAAACTTGTCCACAGAATATTGGTCCTTACAATGTAGTCCTGTATAGAAACACACTGCCAGTGTAGGTACAGAAACACACTGACAATATTTACTGTAAGATACATGACTTCAGTGAGAAAACTTGCCCACAGAATATTGGTCCAGTCAGATGGTCTTGAAATATCTCAAAGTTACATGTATGTTTAATTTGGAAGGAAATAACTGAACAAAGCCTGAATGGTCCTTACAATGTAGGTATAGAAACACACTGACAATAATTATTTACTGTAAGATACATGACTTCAGTGTGAAAACTTTCCCAAAGAATATTGGTCCTTACAATGTAGGTATAGAAACACACTGACATTTTTTACTGTAAGATACAGGACTTCAGTGTGAAAACTTGCCCACAGAATATTGGTCCTTACAATGTAGGTGTAGAAACACACTGACAATATTTACTGCAAGATACATGACTTGAGTGTGAAAACTTGCCCACAGAATATTGGTCCTTACACTGTAGGTACAGAAACACACTGACAATATCTACTGCAAGATACATGACTTCAGTGAGAAAACTTGCCCACAGAATATTGGTCCAGTCAGATGGTCTTGAAATATCTCAAAGTTACATGTATGTTTAATTTGGAAGGAAATAACTGAATAAAGCCTGAATGGTCCTTACAATGTAGGTATAGAAACACACTGACAATATTTACTGTAAGATACATGACTTCAGTGTGAAAACTTTCCCAAAGAATATTGGTCCTTACAATGTAGGTATAGAAACACACTGACATTTTTTACTGTAAGATACATGACTTCAGTGTGAAAACTTGCCCACAGAATAATTATTGGTCCTTACAATGTAGGTACAGAAACACACTGACAATATTTACTGTAAGATACATGATTTAAGTGTAAAAACTTGCCCACAGAATATTGGTCCTTACAATGTAGGTACAGAAACACACTGACAATATTTACTGTAAGATACATGACTTCAGTGTGAAAACTTGCCCACAGAATATTGGTCCTTACAATGTAGGTATAGAAACACACCGACAATATTTACTGCAAGATACATGACTTGAGTGAGAAAACTTGCCACAGAATATTGGTCCTTACAATGTGGCTGGTACCAAAACACACTGACAATAGTGACCTTTAGATCTGACTATGAGTACGAGTTTGGAATTTCGTAGACTGCGAGTAGTCTCTAATTTTGGCGATGCCGATTGTGGGGCGGGCAAAATACACACACGCGCGCGCGCGAAATTTCGAGGAGACGCGACGCGAAGGGAGCGCCGAAAATTAGAGACTACAGACTTAGCCCAGGATTTTGACCTTTCACGGCCGAGTGATTTTGAGGTGTAAATTTCATATCGTCTTTCAAGCCAATAAAGCGCAACCAATGGGGTCCCTTCTCTTGCCTCCTGTCATGTGTTTGCTCCTGTCATCGATAAACTGCGGAAGATGTTATCGCAAATGAAACGGTTCGCATTGTTTATTTGGATTCGACCAGTACTCGACCGGATGGGCCGTGATCGAGAGGAAAATTCCAGCCTCTCATCTCGAAGAAAAAATTAACATTGAGTTTGGAATTTCGGTCGTCAGTAAATTTTTAGTCCCAAGAAGCGGCCCTGTCATATCAAAAGCCCATCAAACACTTTTACGGTTTTAGCAGTCGTCGAGGTCATTTTCTTCGTCTCCAAAAATCCCATCGAAAAAAATTAATAAATAACGTCGAAGACGCGGCAAATTTTTTCTACTTTCACCGAAAGTTTGAGGTCGATGTTAACGAAAATGAAACTTCCAGCGAGCCAGGAAGTTTCTGTATATCAAAAAAACATATACTTGCAGTCGGCTCTTTTTCCGTATGTTGCATCTTATTCTAATCGGGCATAATTGTAAATGAGCTCCGCTGGCAGAGGTTGTTTTCAGCCACTTTCTAAGCTCACATCGGAAAAATTTGGTGGCTAGAGACGCGAAAAACCTCCTTCAACTTCGGCCGAAAGCTTTATTTCAACGCGGAGCAAAACGAAGCAGCCAGCGAGCCGAGAGTGAGTTTTGTACTTCATCCGTGCAGACAGTCCTTTGTTCCGGTCGATCGGTCCCGTACCGATGTTAAAATTTAGATGAAATCTCAACTCTCAGTAGACCAGTGGATTGTCATTTTAACAGCTCTTGGAATGGCTTGGACAAACAATCTCCAGCCAAACCGAATGTAATTTTGAACAACGCTCGCTAATTTGTCCAGAAAAGCCTGTAGACTGTCTGCCCTCTCAGTAAACTAAAATGGAGTCAATGTTATCATGAGTGTTGACAGCAGCTTGTGTACTGTTGCCAGATTGTTGACAAGTATCCAAAAAAGGGCCAATCAGAGTTTTGCGCTTGGAATGTACGCGCTTAATTCAAAATCCTGGGCTAAGTCTGTAGTCTCTAATTTTCGGCGCTCCCTTCGCGTCGCGTCTCCTCGAACTTTCGCGCGAGCGCGTGTGTATTTTGCCCGCCCCACAATCACAATCGCCAAAATTAGAGACTACTCGCAGTCTAAAAAATTTTCGGCGCTCCCTTCGCGTCGCGTCTCCTCCAACTTTCGCGCACGCGTGTGTATTTTGCCCACCCCACAATCACAATCGCCAAAATTAGAGACTACTCGCAGTCTAGAATTTCGATACGATTATATCCCTCTAACTATATCTCTTTCCTGTTGCTGGCTAACGCATAAATAAATGTTAGGGATAAGATTGGTGTGATAAATAATTATATGAGGCGCATAAATTTGGTTTGAAGCCTTGTACTCGTACTCAATCTCGTACTCGTAGTCCAATCTAGAGGTCGCTAATATTTACTGTAAATTACATGACTTCAGTGTGAAAACTTGCCCACAGAATATTGGTCCTTACAATGTAGGTACTGAGACACACTGACAATATTTACTGTAAGATACATGACTTCAGTGTGAAAACTTGCCCACAGAATATTGGTCCTTACAATGTAGGTATAGAAACACACTGACAATTTTTACTGTAATATACGTGACTTGAGTGTGAAAACTTGCCCACAGAATATTGGTCCTTACAATGTAGGTATAGGAACACCGCGGCTGACTTGATGCGGCAATGCCTCGGTAACCAAACAATAGTGGCTAATTTCTATTGTTTTGGCATTGTTTATACTTTATCTCACTAATATTCTCAAAGGAGCAAATAGACAAGAGGTTAGCAGTATAATTTCACAAGATTGCGCTTCGTGATAAAACCGATTTCGGACTCGATCGTGTGCTGTCACGCCGGCTTGGCATTGCAGGTGTTTTTACCACCAAGTGCAATTATAAATAAAGAACTTTAAAGATCATGTTTTTATTGGTATTAGATAGCTTAAGGAGAGCTATGAGCAAGCCAACGTATTTAAATGTTTTTCGAGCAAGCCAGTAGTCCATGCGATACAACACCAGAGGTTCTCATTTCAGACTTTGCAAGACGGCGGGACGAGGCGCCACAATCATGCACAATCACAATAGAATGGATTGTCGGGCAGCCGCAAGCAAACTTCGAGCGAACGAACAGAAGCTGACATGTTCAATAGTAAAGTAAAACGTGTTCTTTATTTAAAAAAAAAAACAGTTTTAGTCGGCAAACACATAACTATGTGGTGCCAAGCATTGCGTGAATAATTTGCGTGCCGAATGCGACGTAAGTTAAAATTTGCAGAATTGAAATATGCCTTCGCCCTACTCCAACATGCCGTCAAAAGTGAAACTGCTGAATGTAACTTGAACTAAAAAGAGAAAGTTATGATGTTAGAAAGAGAATTAGAGTAAAATAACAAGTTTTTTCCTGAGATTATTTTTAGTTCACGGAGCATTGTACTGAATTTGAATTTGCACACTGTCTCAAAATAAATTGTGTGAGCGATGTGGGAACAAATGGAACCTTTCTAGATCTTTTGCGCACTTAATCCTTTGATGATAATTGAAATAGTAAATGAAACTCATGTTGAAACTCAAAGACAATGCCAAGTGTAAAAGAATTTGTAAGAAATAGCGATATATAGCGCGGAGTTAGTTTCAGTTCAAAAGCGCCTTAAATTTGCATAACGGGTGAAATCTGACCTTTTCAATGAACGTCAGATGGTATGTAACGCAACAATTCTTTCTCCATGATGTCCGTTTTATTTCTCCTAGCTGTTGCAAATGGCACGAGTATCGATTTCTTTCTTCGACTAACATTAGCGTTCAGCAAAAGTGCTCAGAAGTCACGGTTTGTGAATCACAGTAAAAGCAATAATCATGTGAAATCTATCACATCATAAAATCATTGGCGCGCGACGTCTCGCTTATTGAAGTTAATTAATCTTTGAAACAAAGGAAACAAAAGGCTATTCAAACACCACCGCGTCCTATTCTTTACCGCGGTATTTTTGACCTCAAAAAAACGAGGTAAAACCGGAGTTTTCAAAGAAGTTAGACGAGGTTTTCCCGAGGTCAAACCGGAGATACAAACTGCGATTCCACCGCGGCAGTATCGCGGAAAATGCACCAATACTTTCAAGCAGTACTGTACATGACTTGAGTGTGAAAACTTGCCACAGAATATTGGTCCTTACAATGTAGCTGGTACCAAAACACACTGATAATAGCGACCTTTAGATCTGACTATGAGTACAAAATTGAGTATGAGCACGAGTTTGGAATTTCGATACGATTATATCCCTCAAACTATATCTCTTTCCTGTTGCTGGCTAACGCATAAATAAACGTTAGAGATAAGATTGGTGTGATAAGTAATTATATGAGGCACACAAATTTTGTTTGAAGACTCGTACTCATACTCAATCTCGTACTCCAATCTAAAGGTCACTAATATCTACTGTAAATTACATGACTTCAGTGTGAAAACTTGCCCACAGAATATTGGTCCTTACAATGTAGGTACAGAGACACACTGACAATATTATTTTACTGTAAGATGCATGACTTGAGTGTGAAAACTTGCCCACAGAATATTGGTCCTTACAATGTAGGTATAGAAACACACTGCAATGTAGGTACAGAAACACACTGACAATATTTACTGTAAGATACATGACTTCAGTGAGAAAACCTGCCCACAGTATATTGGTCCAGTCAGATGGTATTGAAATATCTCAAAGTTACGTTTAATTTGGAAGGAAATAACTGAATAAAGCCTTTGTCATAAATTTTGGCTTCGTAAAACGAAGGTGACAGACCACTACGTTCACAAGAGTTTAAAATTATTTGTTCGTTACATCTATTTTGCTTTTCTCTTGTTTATAGAGGGCTCCATACACTGTCAACTGTTTTATTAGGAGGCATTTTAAGTTGAGTAGAGGCCTAAGAATGCTGCCAGCAAATATGTAGAGGTCACAGGTCTGCATGGTTTCCCATTAGTAGATTTTGACACCTCTGTATTTATTGTTATCATTGTTATTGCGACTGTTGCAATTTATCTTGGCTCATTTATATTTGCAAGATGTGTTTAAGCTCACAAAATGTTTGCTCTGGAAGGACAAGATCTTAGATTATCCGTAAAGACGTTTACTATTTTCTATGTTTGTAGTGTTACGATGTGTTGCTTCATATCGCGGGTGAAAAATTTATTTTTGTCCAGTTTAGCCAGAGGATGCTTAGCTTTACTTCGAAAAAGATATAACCTTGTCTTAGCGAAAGCTCAAGCCCACGACAAGACATCTTTCTTATTCTTGGGCAAGTAGAATCTTAATATTCCAACGCGAGGAAGAATCTTTTGTTTTTCTGGGTACCTTTGATGGTTATCACATACCGCACACAGCACACCCACCACTGGGAATACTTCCAATATTATTTGTATTACTGAGCTTAGAAATTAAAAAAATTACAAATGCACCATCACACAGAACACAGTCTATTACAGTTCCAACACTGCAAATGCAAATATACAGCTGAGTAAAAATGTACATCTGAGTGATCAACAATTTTTACACCGACTTACACTCAAATTAAGAAAACCGTGAACACTGAAAATATTCCTGGAATGTGTGTTTTAACCAATCACATGCGAGACCTTGTAACCGCAGAAAACGAATGGGTTCTCAGTCACGGAATCGAGTTGTTTCGAAAGACAACAAGGTTTAATCTTCCCAGTTTATCTTACAGAAATTGAAAGTGCTATTCCTTTCTATCTGAGAGCCCCACGCACTACGCAAGCGAAAATAGGTTTGAGCGCTTTTGCCTTATAAAATTTTTCGACAAACCGACGCAACGATCAGTGTTTCCGACATTTCAAATAAAACCAACTCAAGCGACAGTTTAATATTTCACCTTGAAGTAAAAACTGCAATATTCTCTCTCCAAATTCGCCCATTGACAGCACAGCTGACTCGATTTATTTAGGCCGAATCATCCGTGCCTTCAAGCCGGGCTTGTATCATATTTTATAAGGTGTAGTTGCACATTTTGAAAATGACATATTTTCTAATTTAGCAACGGTACACCAGGCTGTTGAAGAATAACGAACGCCGCTTTTGACAGTCCGCGGTCGTTGCTACAATGCAGCCGCAACAAGCCAAAGACCACTCACACATTTTTCGCTCCCGTAGCGCATGTGGCTCTCAGATAAAAAGAAATAACAATTTAAATTCTTGTAAGTTAAGATGAAGGTCTTTCAAAACAAATGGAGAACCAACTCGATTCCGTGACTGAGAAACCCACTTGTTTTCTGCGGTTACAAGGTCTCGCATGTGATTGGTCAAAACACAATAAACATTCCAGAAATATTTTCAGTGTTCACGGTTTTCTTCCTTTGAGTGTAATAAAACAATCAAATTCAAAAAGTTAAATGCAATTCTTGAAAAGTACTATCATTGAAGAAAACTCAGAATAGCCATGTCAGCCATGTTTTTACTTCCCTAAACTTGACATTGCTTTTGGAAATAATGCATTGCACACACAAACTACAGATAATCTGCTAGCAGATTATTGAATAATCTGCATGTAGGCTGTGCTGATTCCCAGAATTAGCTGTAGGCTCTTAGCCAATGAAAAGACAGCTAGGGACTACAATGTATAATAATTCCTCGAATTTGCCGACAGTAGTTCACTTTTGCGAAAGTTGTACCAGTCTACAGGAGGACATTGCATATTTTACAGACTGAATTGTTTGTGTTACAGTGCATTTCTCGAAACTTTTGACAAAATTCGAGATTCCGAGACCAGCTTTTCAGTTACTTTATTCTTGCGAGCTCGAGATTCCGAGACTCTAGTTTGCGACGCCGAGATTTCGAGACTCGCCTAAAATTTGTTGAGAACCAGGATTTTTCAAGGACCATTCTATACCCCTTGAAGATCAAAGACTACTGAAGTTCAGTACTTACGGATTTAACATCGCCTCTCTGGGACATTGCAAATATCCACTGAAAAAGAATCTACGGGCATGTATTTCCATTGTGAAGATCTGTAGTTAATATGATGTCAACAGATTACACGGCGTATTTTGGATTCTGTAGTCCGGTGCTTTCTTCCTAGCCCTCGCTTGCGCCATCAGTAAAAATAGTGACGTTCAGTGACGTTATGAAAAACAGTGTGCCGTCCCAGGGCCTTCTGTGTTTTAGAAAATTCAATGGCGGATCGGGAGGGTGTCGATTCAACCGCCCGATTCAACCTCGTTCCTAGGGTCCTCTCCGCTTTCAAGATGGCGGCTGGTCGTGGAGAACTCACGACGAGTCCGCCTTTTTGAAAACTCGTTGCCGAGAAGAGCGTGGGGACGAGGTTGGTGTCGATTGTCGAAAAGGGATCAAAGGCAAAGCTCCTTTGTGCCAACTCAGTTAAAGTTAAAAAGCGAGCACAGATATAAACATACCTCACATTACATTTTTGAAACACGACGACGCGACCAAATACCGATATAAGCTCATTTTCCATCTACATTTTGTCATAAAAAAATACGCACACTTATTATTCCCAGGCCGGGGGATTATTAATTGGCCTTTGTTTGTACGCTGGCTGACAATTGGCAGAGAAGTGTTTACAAGAGACAGCAATTATTCCAATTAAAGATTTCAGATGGAGTGACGGTAGGGATCGGATGGGTATATAAGCAACTGATTGCCTCATTTTTTAAGGATAACCAAACTTTTTCAGTAAGGATAAGAGGAAGTGTGCGATCAAAGGAACACGTCTGAAATTCAGGATAGATTCAACAAAGGATTTTAAAACAAATATTAGAGAAAATGTGACAAGCGCTAGAAAGTGAATAGGAAATTCGGTGCGCGAGGCAAGGGGAGGGGTTGAATCTCAATGGCCTTTGCAACGGACATCATTCTAAATGCAGTTTTCATGTGGTTATACAATAGGCACAAAAGCTGCGACGAACTGTTTCGCAAAAGCTAGTTATTCCTTATTATTTTCACATATTTCTTCGTGCAAATTTTGAAGAATTGTCTGTCTCTCGGGTCAGTGGTCAGATTTCTGGCTAAGCCTACCAGTCTCCAAACCATGCCAGCTGGGGGTGCTCAAAGAGAAAATCCCATGCTGAATTTTCCAACCAAAAGGGGTCAAATGAGACAACAAGTATGACACCCCAAGAATCCCTACTTTACTCATTGCCAAGTTCCCCCACCCCCACCCCATGATTTGCACAATGTTGCTCCGTTTATCATCAACTAGACGCTTCGAGTGCAACGTAAACGATCTGGCCCCGGCCAGTTGTTCAAAGGTTGGATAACGCTATCCACTGGATAAATCACTGTATATTAATAAATGTTTTGTCAATACATATCCGATGTATAGCGATTTATCCGGTAGATAGAATCATTCAACCTTTGAACAACTGGGCCCTGGGCAGTATACCAAATGTGTATCTGTCGTTTTCTTTCTGGGGGGGGGAGGGGTGGCACGTGAAAGCTCTATTGGAAAGTAAAGGACGGCTACGCAGGCTAGTTACGGCCTTCAAAACATTGAAATAGCATCATACTCAGGTTTGGAGGAAAATAACATGGAGCACAATACTCAGATTTTACTTGCCAAACACATTACAATTCAACGTGCATTCATTCAATCAATTGATGGACATCTGTCAGTTCCTGGTCTGTTTCCGTGGTTTCAGTCACATGATCACGGAACCGCATGGTGAAGAAGTTATTCTCAGGTCAGGACTGTCTCTGCCGTAAAATCAGTTTCGTCAAACAGTGCTGATATGTAAACCGGGTTCAAGATTTAAAAAAAGGAAGGCATCAAATATCAAAGTGTTGTTCGCAGGTAAGACTTAACCGGTAGTTAAAATATACCACGCCATGGTCTGTCTTTGGTTTAAGGCTTCAGCATAAGCTTGAATTACTGCACACTAAGGGAAATCCTCACCCCAAAATGTAAGCTTAATGTAAGACGTAAGCTTAAAAATTGGATTTTGCTATGAATGAAAAGAGGTCCCTGAACTCGTTTTATTACGGGCCCACCATAGCCCTGGCTATCAGCTTTTGATTTTTTCAATAAAAGAATCCAGGCGCGTTTTTCTCAAAACTCCCAAAGACATTTCGCGCCCGAAAGCAATTTTTGAAACTCGCTTTCTTTCCAGTTTCTTTCTACCCGAATACCAGTGCAGCGTAATTTGTTCACTTAAGACATTTTGCTTTGCTTTCATAACGAACAAATATCGAATCTTTGCTGGTAAACGCTTGCACATGAAATATCTTTTCTCACCCGAAAAATTTTCGGGCGTATTTTTCGGGCGTCATAAGAAATACACGTCAAGTCTGTACTGAAAGGTGCTAAAAAAGGTCAAACTTGACATTTCTTTCCGAGTAATTTACGTTTCTCTTTTATTCTCGCCTAAACCGTGATTTTTAATTCAGATGAAGTCTAAACTTTCTTTTTGCTCAAACCTACTTTTCATACTCGCGCAATTGGTCTTTCTAGGTCACTTTACACATTCAAAACTTGTGTGACACAGGACTTCGCCAACTTCGCAATCGGTGAATGAATTTCAGCGAAAAAAGACAATTACTTTCATTAATGACAAAGCAGAGTCATATCAATCTTATTTTCACGCAACTTTCAACTTTTTATAACAATGGCGACAAAAATCAAATCTCAGATATTTAATAAATATTTAATTGCAAAAACAACTGCTCATTATATTACAGTTCGACAATAGAAAAAATGGGAGGGGGGTCACTGAGCTCGTTTGTAGTACTACCAATTAAAGTTAAAATTAAGGGCGTCTTGAATAGGTTACATTGTACTGTTACCATGACAACAAGTTATAGGACAATAACTTGTTAATGGACATTTTTTTGATACCATAATTGTAGCATTAACTAATTAAAATTTTAGTATTGTTCTTAGGAAGTATCAGAGGTTTCAAAATGTTTTGAAGTAGGCATCAGCAAATGGAAGAGTTAAAAGGCGGCTGTGACAAGTTAGGCTAGGTTGTTCTAAGCTTATTGCTATGACCAGAGTATCCAGCGACAGAAAATCAAGTAGCAAGCAGAACTCCAGTGGTCGCCAGCTTATCTTGAAACCCCTGAAGTATAAGAGCCTGTTTACATTGTGGAAGATCCTACAGTAGTTTTTATTAATAATAAGAAGTAGTAATTGGACCGAGTGGAGTACATTTCAGGGAGTAATCTGGCGAGTTATTTCAAAATCGGTTAAGGGCGCAGCACAAGGCTGATTTGAAATTACGAGCACAATAACTCCCTGAATTGTATGACACAACAGGACTGCCATTAAGTTTTTTAGCAGCTGTAACACTGAAGTTATCACCCATAGCATTTCGCTCCGTATGCAAGTGAAACGTACATGTAACACCAATCCATGTCTTCACCCGTAACATTGAGTGAACTCAGCTGTAACAGGTGTTACGGGTTACAACCCTTAATGACAGCCCTGCACAAGGTCCAATTATTTATTAATCGTACAACAAAATTTGAGGTTTGGAAGCCCTTGAAAACCTCTTTTGTGTGAAAAAACGAAAAGTATAATCAATCAGGTTTTCAAACAGAATTAAAAAGCAAGAAAGTACCCATCCAAGTGCAAGTGATTGATACGCAAAAGGCATAGGTATCCAAATTCAAATTGGATACCCGTAATTGGAGACCCACATGATTGCGCACCAATTACCCGTCAAATAGGCACGGGATAGATATAAACACATAATAATTTATAATTTACAGTCTTATATGTGTTGCAATGTTCCTTAGGATGCAATTTCACTGAAGCCAATGGAGGTTTCGGAATCAAAACGCTCTTTGCCTCAGGTACATGTAATTGTAAATAACAAATAGTACAAAATAACATCTAGACTTATACCCGTGTTGTTTGCTTCAATGCTATTTTGTATCCAACAGTAAAACAACAAAGTAATACCAAAGGATTTCCACTACATTTTGTGCTGTGACTGGAACTCTTCTCCACAAAAAAACCTCCACAACAAATTACAGATAAACATGGCAAGCAACTTGCCTTCATGTATCTCTGGCCATGTCAGAACACACGAAACAAGTCCTGGTCTTGCTGCTCTCTGATTGGGCAGAAAAAAAGACAAAGATTATGTAACCAATCAGAAGCCAGAATGAATCTGTTTGGAACTGAATCCAAAAAAGTCTGTTCCCAGAGGCTCATTTGCTCGTTCTTGGCTTTTCTTTGCATTATTTTATTATTTATTCGCCCTGGACTTAACTTTCCCCTGCCCCCACTAACTGCCCCCGGGTCTCCGAGGATGCCATCTATTCAGTGGTTTCAGATTTTTTTTTTTGGGGGGGGGGGGGTCACTGATGTTAGACTAAAATTTGCAAATAAATTTTTTTTTACATGTTCAAACTACTAAAGAGAGCCAAGAGAGAATCACCTGTGCAGAGAGCACGCAGGTGGATTCTCGAACAGAAAGATCTAGACCAGCCAGGACTGACATTACGTCATATTAATGATACTATTGGTAAGTTACTTTTTATTTCCAGATGAATAACGCCTTCAGTTTAGACGATTCTTGATGTATCTTCTTGATCTTCACAATGTATAGGGTTACCTAAAGGCAGGGGAGAGATTATTAGGGACCTGTTTACAAGGAGGTCGGGTTACCCCAACAAAAGGATTACTATCACGTTTGTTCTTTGTTTTTTTACGCGATGCAAAGTACTAATAGCGTTTTCCTACAACGGTTTGGTTTAAACGTTTGTTGACTGGTGACAGATGTTTTCTATTTTGGTCGTCTAATGTCTGAAAAAAATTTGCTTAAAAGCCTGTTTTAACATTGCTTGCAGGTGTGGTAATTGAAACAACATAAACTTCTATAGGCTGACAGCTAGACAAAAATCGGCTTTGGCGCTGAAATAATTTTCCGTTGCTAATTTTCTTTCTAGCCGAACTGAGGCGTGACACTGGGGTTGTACTGGGTAGTAGGGCCGGTATCCGGCTACCTACAAAAGTTGCATGTACACCCGGGACAAGTTCCATCTTGGCTGCTAGTGAAACCAAAGCACTAGGGTTTTCTCTATCTCCTTGTAAAATAGGCCCTAAAGGAAGCCACAATAAAGCTACCTTTACCAGTGCGGTTATGCAAGTAGCTGAAATCGGACAAAATTATATAGCTCAAACCTGGATCCAGGTTTCTAGGATTGAAAAGAGGAACGCAATTTAACATGTGAGAGTTCTTGAACTTTGAAAATATAATGGCAAAAATATCTTGAAATGTTTTCAGACGGTCGATACTGCAAAACGGGGATTCAGTTAACTTTTTTGGGGTTCACAGAAACCAGTCAAAATTGCCGTGCACGATAGCGTCACTTGATTACAACTACCAGAATCCTTCAGTTTGTTCTTTTCTGATGCAAATAAGGGTATTGCTTTCTAAAACGCACCAATATTTTCTAAGGATGTCCCCAATTAGCGCATGATTTTCCTTACGCTAGATCTTTTGACACATGAATAAAGTTATGCATCATTCATCTAATAAGAAAAGAGAAGCGAAATGGATTCTAGGTGTTGTAGTCAGAAGTCCGCTTTCCTTACTAAAACATCCGGATTCATGTCGTGGCCACCAGAAAGGAGATTTTGTAGTGTAAGTGCGCCTTTGTCAAAGAGAGTGTGATTGAATAGAGATTTTCCCCCAACATGTATTTCGCTAGTTCCATATCACCACTCTGTTATATAATAGTCATTATTATCTATTTTCTTGCACTTTATTACTATATTTTTAATTAGTAAATTTGAGAGGAAGCATCACTTATTGCAACACTTCAAGTATTAAGTTGCCATTGATGCTTATTTTAAGTTGATGCTCCCTTTAGGCACTTTCAGTGTTTCCATTTTTGCAACATTTGTGCCTAGTGAGGAATTAACCTCTGCAAGAAATTAGCCTGTTGTGGAGAAAACTACGCGAAAAATGGACCGACGAAATGAAGAAACCAAAGGGACTGGCGTGAGTAAAAGAACTACACTGAACAACAACAACAACAACAAAAAACACTGCTCTCTAGTTTTTCTGCTCTGTTTCCGAATTATTTTGTTGACAGACACACGACGACTTAAAGAAGTTTTCGTAAGAAACAGGCCAATTTGCAGTAAAACGCAGTTTGAAAAAAGGTGAATTTTAGACATTTTATCTTTATGAAACTATTTTAAAATGAAGATCATTTACTATAAGTACTATTTGACGCCTTCAGTTTGAAAAAAAAAACATACTTGCAATAAAGATTTATTAAATGACGTTTGCGTATGTAGTCCACCGTATACTCTATTGATAGGCAGGTGTTGATCAAACACGCGGCGGCGAACAACCTGCGCGACATGAATTTTAACCATCTGAAGGACATCGAAAAACTTGAACAGGATATCCCAATCGGATATGTTTTCAGCTTCTTGAACAGCTCATCCCGTTATCACAAACTCAACTTTGCCTTTAAAGCGTCTCGCATAAAGAGATTTGATTTTTCGAATTGTAAGGGATGGGAGGCAGAAAAGGCTCTCTTTTTAAGCCCATACGCCTGACGCTTTGCCTTCTAATGAGCGCGCATGTGAGTCCCAAATGTAAGTTTGCTCGTAGGCTTGAAAAAACAAGAAAGCGATTATAATTAGAAACATTCCCTGCAAATAGCAAATTGAATACCCGGTCTTCCTAACGTAGGTGTGTAAACAATTTTCCCGAAAAGAACAACTTAGCTTAGGCCCACTTATGTCCCATATATTGAGGTCAGCTTGATGAAAAAGAGCCTTACTATCAGTGAATTATTGTATGACATGCTGGTCCTTGCAATGTCTGGGTGGAACACACCAGTTAGGTTGAGTTTTTTTGGTCCTCGTAAACCAGTGTGCGTATGAGGCTAAATTTTTAGAACGGCGATGTCCCCGATATCACGGTAGATTCTTTAAGGATAGGTGTCAATTGTATAAGTAGATGCAGGGATAGGGCAATAGCATACTTATATCTGGTGGTCCACGTAACGTCGTTTGAGAACCGGTCTCCACAAACCACCTTGGGTGGGTATGTGTGTGTGTGTGTGTGTGTGTGTGTGTGTGTGTGTGTGTGTGTGTGTGTGTGTGTGTGAAACAGAAAAATAAAATAACCGTCCCACGGAGGAGGTCATTGTTGTTGCACAGGAAACGCAGCCTCACGAGCCAACCACTTCAGTGTCAAAATATAAGGATTTGTGTGGAACGAATATAAATAGCCAATCAAGTGTACGTACCTAGTCATATATATTTACCTTGTGTTTCTTGATTGCTTGAAAGCCTTTCAACTGCATTTCAGCCAGTCTTTAGGTTTCCGAAACCGTTAACCTTCCATTAGCACACTCAACAAGCCACTTCGAATTACCAACGAAAAGTTAGTATTGGAGGTTTTTATTGATAATTTTAGGTGAAACCAATAAACATTTTATGACATTCTTTACCAACAAAAAAAGTTCAGTAAAAATCAGTTCAAGACACTATAAATTGATCGAAATCTCTAGGTTGACAAGAACCAGGACCACTGGAGATTGGCTTGAAGGAAGTGGTTGAACTAGCTCTATCGCACAAGCAGATATACGTATTTCCACGGCTGGTACGGCAGATTCCTTCCTGAAGGCCTGGCATGTCACGCACACAAGGTGCACACAAGGCGCACACAAGGTGCACACAAGGCGCACACAAGGCGTGCTCATCAGGTGACTGCCTGTGGCCTGTACATTCTTATGTGCAACGTTTATTGTAACTACTTACAGAGTTGTATGAAGGCTAGAGCCACCTTAACTTTCGGAAGTGGCAGAAGAAGAAATTGTCAGAAATACCTCAATTCAAGGTCATTCAAGTTGTGGTTAAAAACACTAAACTTCGAGATGCTGATCAATTGTTCTTCATTCAGTCTCTTAACCTCTATGTGGAATCCCTGAGTCAACTGGCGCCATGGTTCTTCGCACTGGACCACACTAACTATGCTCGTTGGCGGCCAGTCTACATGAATATGATGAGCCTAATCAAAACACACCTGGACATGTATTCCATGTTTGAGTTTGGTGGGTTCGTCATACCGGCGTAAGACCCAGTGACCAGCGCATTAGCAGAACAACAAATGCGTGAAAGGCGAAGGTGGTACTGTTGGATTAACAGGAAACTCATCTCAACTGTTGCCTTGAACGGTACCTGGACCAGAGTTGCCATCGTCGTTTCAGAGTTTGAACCCCCCACGACTCGATCAAGGCAAGGCAGAGCAAAGGGCTAGATGTCCATCACCAAGAACAGGTAAAGACAGGAGCCATAATCGGAGAGAACTTTTCAAAGACAGGTTGAGTCCCCTGTGGCTGTTTTTGAAAACATGGGAATCCTTTCAAATACTGAACTAGTAAGAGGGTCTGAATGGGGTTTAGTGTTTAGTGTTATTTGACCACAACTTTTAGTGTTTGCTGTTAAATTGGTGAATAATTCAATGTTTACTGTTTTCGGAGAAAATACTGTTAGTGTTTAGAAGGTTTTTCGTAAAAAAAAAACATAGTCTTTTAGCATTGTAAATACTTATCTGCTCTGCTGAAATCGCTAATAAAATCACTCAATCGCCATGCTACCCTAACGTTGAGTCCATGCTCAAAGGGACAGTTTAAAGGGGCAGCAGTCTCTTTTTTCTACCGATGCGCATCATTATTTTGGGGAAACCTGGAGACCAATAGCGTACCAAGAGCCTGCGATCCTTTGGTCAGAGTCGCGTGCGAACTGTCGTGCGAACTGGGGTCGAGAGGTTGGAACTCGAGGTCTAACCGACTCAGAGAGCGATAGGGAGGATGATACCCCACCTGACATAACGGTCACCAGGTCTGGTCGAGCCATCCGCGCTCATTTTCGCCTTGATTTGTAAGAGCATCAGGACGATCAGGTATGCACACATCCATGAGCTTTTTGACTGGACATGAAAATGTTTAATTAAACAATGTTGCATGGTAAATTATTATGTTAAGTGTAAGCTCGTTAAAAACACCGATTCAGCTTTTACTGAGTTTCTAAATACCAATAATTCACAACTCATCAAATTTACAAAGAGTTGACCCTCGAGCCAGATTGGACAGATTGAAGCTTGGAATATATCTGAGAAGAGTTTTCATATTCGAGGGCATAACGGAAACTGGCGCTGAAAAGTTCGTGGTTCATATACGTCATATACATGTATGGTATGGTATGGTAATGGTATGGTATGGTAACTTTATTTAAACACGGTATTTCCTTCAGGTATACATTTATAGAAAAAACTAACTTCCTAACTAGTCTAAAAACTAAGATAAAAGAAATTAAATTAATAAAGATGAAAAGAAAACACCTGCTTTTCAAGGAGGCCGTGTGTAAAAACAGAATATCGCTAGTTAAATTATTTATCAATCAAAATTTAGCAAGGAAGGAATTACACCTGTCATTTTTGTTGAGCATTTAATGGTAAATAATATCCCATGTTATGATATAAATTAGTGAATTACAAGGATTTCTCTCACTGTCTTTACGCTGTAAAAGATATATTTTTTACATGCAAATTTATCGATTACTTCACGTTTGCTAACGTCTTTTCCTTGTTTAAGTGATGAATGAACTGTTTGTCTTTGGTATATAGTCGAAACATTTTCGGAATTCTCCTCGGAAATCTTCGGAAATGATTGGAAACGTTCGAATGATCTTCGGACTGCTTTCCGACAATTTTGGAGCCGATTTTGTTTCTTTCTGGATGAAATTTACTGTTACAGTGAATTTTTTACTGTTAGTGTTAAAATGTCTAAAATTTAACTGTTTTATGTTACAGAGGCCAAAAATTAGTGTTAAGTGTTATCGAGGTATCCCCAATCAGACCCTCTAGTAAGGGTGTGCTAGTTTTAGGCATCAGAAACATTGCTGATGAGAAAGTACTGGCGATGGCGAATCTCGTTTGCAGCAATATAGTGCCTGTGTCGAAGAGCGTTTAGTGGAGGGTACTAAGCCAATCACAGGTATGATAAAGCAGAACAAATTACCTCTTTTTCGAAACTCTTGGAAAACAATATCTTCTAAAGAGAAACAAAACATGATGTCGCTGAAAACAGAACTGCTCACTCTTTTCCTGCCAAATGCGACTGGGGACTGATCTTGATGAACTCTGTCGCTCACGAGAATCAGAGCTACTTGCTGTCAATTTCACGTTTCGGCAATTTGCATCAGGGCAAAATTAGTTAAAGGTTGTTAAAAGTCCTTAAAAAGCTGCTTGTTTCCCCAGTAGTATCACGCCAGTTGTAGAGGTATCACTCGTTGATGTTGCAGGACTTATAAACATTCGGAAGCCAAATGAAACATGAAGCATTTTCAGAGTTTCAGAACTGCTGACTGCTAAAAGAATCGACATTGTCTGGGATAAATACGGTCAGTTACAGTCTGAAATCTTCCACTCGCAGTAACAGAGGGCAGGAACTGAGACGAAGAGTTGATAGCGGGGGTAAACTACCTGGTGACTGGAGCGCATTTCTGAGGGTAAACGATAACAAAACAGAGCCGGTCAAGTATCTAGATGAGCAGGTTAGTCCAAGTTCAAGCCGCGAGGAAAGGAAGTCCTGTCCAAAGGAATTGTTGACCAGCTCGAGGGATAACACTTCCCTTATTTCTCCTTGCACTCATGAAGAGGCAGACACGAAGCTTCTGTTACATGCATTTGATGGTGGCAAGGAAGTGTGCACGAAAGTGATGCTGCGAACGGTAGCCGGATACCAACGTCGTGGTGCTTGGTGTTGCATTTTTTAGCACACTGGATGTTGATGAGCTTTAGGTTACTTTTGGTGCTAGCAAGACATATATGTTATTGAACTAGCGTTCGGTCCGTACTGAGAAGATATTGGTCGAGTTCCTTTTTTGGAAGTTAAAACTTCCAAACAATGAACGAGACCAATATCTCCTCAAAACGGACCGAACAAGCTACAATTGTAGTTCAATAAAGGATTTATTATTATGGCTATTTACAAATTTGCAAAGATCAAAGCGTATTTCTATTCAGGTAAGCCGCTACAAAGACGAAAGAAGGGAACAAAAGGTTTAGCACGTATAGCAGGAAACAAGTGATTAGTGTAAGATACAGCACAACACTTTTAAATTAAAACGTGTTTCAGCATCCCCGATGCCATCCTCAGTTGAATGAAAATGCTACAACAAAGCTGTTTTTGCAGAGGTATTTGCCAGAATTATAGGCAAGAGAGCAAGAACAAGGTTTAGACTTCATACAAAACTGTCCTCTCTTCTAAAATTTTTCCAAAACACGATTTAGTGAGGTCTTTTTGTGAGCGGTCCATCTTAGCGGTCCGTAAAGGAAAATCCGGACCGTTCAGGGAACCAATCAGAAAGCTCCTTTTCAGCGCTGACCAGTTGAGCCATATGATAAATTTCGTTACATAGCTGTTCAGGAGATTGCTAGGTCTCCTTGACACCTGCGTTTAGGTGGCTGTAAAACACCAGAGCAGGAAGCTGTTTCAGTTGGTTTGCAGAGCACAGGAATGAACGTATCCGCACTAACGACCAAAGAGAGCCATGTTCACACAAAAGGGACAATCCTTAGAAAACATTCCGCCCACATCAGCAGCGCTAGTCCAGCATACTATTAAAAAGGGCAGCTTTTCAAACTGGGCATTGCTGGGGAAGATGCCTTGAGTCGTGTCCTGTGTTCCCTTCTCCAGGTGAGGGGGGTTGGAAAAGAATATCGTCGCAAACCTGGGAGCTACTCTGAACAAACCTGACTGAAGCTTCCAGAGCATGTTAAGAGCTACTATGGTCGGTGCGGATGCCATCCAGACAAGGCACGCGGTTGGCGGTGCAAATGCGTCAAGGCGGGTTTTCAATGCACAGCCCTTTGAAAGTGTGAGGGCGATTGTGAGGGAAAACAAAAGTAAACTTAAATTGTTTACGCACGATAAATGCTGCTTTAATGAAAACTGAGATTTCAAAATCTAGTCTAAGTTAACTAGCTATTTACACTGAAAATAAATTATAGACCATGTGAACAATGTAGACAACTATCTTAAAGCGTAGACAAAATGTTACTTTACTGTATACATGGAGAATACCTGTATTTTCGAAAATATCTGCTGTAGTTCATTTGCAATGGTTTTCAAAGACAACTAAAAGTTACTTTTTAAAAGTTATCATTCTTTGAAATAAGTGACGTCATCAGTCACGTGATCAGACTAACAATTACCAGGGACGTTCCCAGACAATTTTTAGCAGTACGCAAACTGAGTCAGTCTGATACTTAAGGCTGGTTCACACTTGTGACATAATCATAAGCATAAACATAAGCATAAGCATAAGCATAAGAAATCGTAAGTGTGAACCGTAGTGACATAAGCATAAGCATAAGCATAAGAAAAAGGAAACTTTTCCTTTTTCTTATGCTTATGCTTATGTCGCGTGATCGCAAGTGTGAACCGGGACAACATAAGCATAAGCATAAGCATAACGAAACAGCAGTATTTGATGTCAGCAGAAATTCAAGCGAAAATAGTTCCCAATCCTGCTCTGATTAGCTGTTTCAAACTGGCGTCTTCTTCTTTAAACATGCTGTATTGACAGGTCTCAAAAACCGCTGATTGGTTTAAAGATATTACGTCAAAAGCGTCACGGAATTGTTACTGAGCATGCGTCTTACTTTATCACGCTTGAAAAATTCAATATGGCGGACGGGCTGTTGTTGTTTATGCACGGGAACTGCAACATTATTTCACTTTGAACGGATGATCGAAGTTACGTTAGACAGTTTTTTAAACTAGAAATGATGTTTGAATCGAACATTGACTTCGGTGGGTTTCAAAGAAGCCATTTTGGCCGCCGTACACTTCAGAAACTGAATATACTTATCGGCAGTCCAATTTTGGATCAAACTGCATCTTCTGACGGCGTTAAGGATTGATCTCGTTGTTTCATTAAAATTTTATCTTCCGTCAATACTTTGTCGTGGACAAGGCATGCAGAAGGGGGTGATCTCGTGGTTGCAGGTCAGTAATCTATTGATGTATTATTTCATAACTGATCATCGTAAAACATACTGAATTCACTCGGTGGTTGTTATGTTTTCCTTTGCTGATCAAGTTTTTGCACATTTAATGTACGAGCATGTTGACGTGGAGTGCTGCTCTTTTAAAAACTGACAATTGCTTTAATGGCAAGAAGAGAGTGTTACCTGATGCTCAAATAATGCTATAAACCGTCTTCAAAAGTGCCCTTTTTTGACATCAGTTAAAAGCCTTTTGTGCTTGGAATTTTTGATACTTTAAGTCAACACTGTGATGCATAATTTTGTTAACTGACAAATGCTGCCTTATGTCGTGTGTTGAATTCTGAAGAAAGCAAATCAAATAATTATTTTGAATTTTGTTAATTGCAATTACTCAGTCTTTTTAGATCAGCAACACCGAACATGTTTATTTGCTTTATTAATTGGTTAACAAATTTAATCAACACACTTTTGATCAATACATGATGACAATTTTTATTAAGCTTTGCTTCTGCTCATTGATTTGTGTATTGTTAGCTTTTCCCATATACTTTGTTCCCATGAAGATCCATTCCATCTCTTTGTCAGCATTTTACTTGTTTTGCAATAAATTTATTTGTGTACTTGAACCAGTATACAGCTCCACAATTTTCAAAGTAAAACCCTAGTATGATTGCTAATGGTGGATATTTTATTTATGCTTCAACTGGTTTTTGCATTTAGGACGTATTCTAGTAATAGGAAACAACTGTATTAGTTTTTGGGCAAAAAACCTTTTGCAAATAGCTGGATCAGAGTGTTGATTGATGTTTACAGGGGAATTCCACTAATATGATCTCTGATCAATGGGCCTGATGTTAAATGATTAATTAAAAAATGGTTGTTGCATTCAGCAAGTATTTCAGTCAGAGAATAACTGGATGAGTTAATTTCTGGGCTTAAAAACAGGGCCGTAGCCAGGTCTTTTGTAAACGGGGGCACGAGCCTTGGTGGAGGGGTCTGGGGTATCCTCCCCCAGAAAATTTTCAAATTTGGAGGCTCCGAAACGCTATTTTCAGCACTTGTCATGAGATGTGTCTCTGAAAAATCGACCTCGAATAAGTGTGAAAAGGCAGGTGTTTTCAGTGCTTACAACATTATTTCCGATTTCCTGGGGAAAATGGCAAACAAGTGCAAGTCACTACAATCAAAATAACTGAGTCTAAAGAAAACAAATCCTTTGAACAATGAAAATCCTCAGTCCACAGACTTGATCTGTCTGGCTCAACTGGTCCAGAGGGGGGGACAGCTGCCCCCCTTGCCCCCCCCCACCGGCTAGCTACGGCCCTGAAAAAGAAGTGTCATAAAATATTTGCAGGTAAGAAAGTGGTTGGTAAGACAGGGTTTCACCTTTACATTGTACTTTCAAGACCTGTGTGATCAAACCAGGTCATGTGGGCAAAATAGATTTAATCTATTTGCAGAATGGTTTTTAATGTTTAAATTTACTGAGTGCCAGCATCATGATACATTTCTTGCCAAGAAGTTTTTTAATCAATTGTACATGAAGTAAAATTTATGTTTTACATTTTTTTCTCCAGGTTATCACAGCTTTTGACTTCAGTCATATGTTCTTATCCAGCCTGTTAAGTTCTTGGTAGAAAGCAGAGAGTGGCAGTCATAAAAGTCACTAGTGTTCAATTCAAAGATTTATTCTAATTGATCTTTCATATGTCTCTTTGCCCTACACTCTTTGGCTGTATAACCTTCTTCATTGATACTGAAACAGTCCAGTGGAGTGTACTGATGTTTTGAGGTCTGTCTTGAGATAGACGCCTTTATAATGCTCCTGATGAAAGGTGGCGTGAAAAGCATGTATATAAAGATTTGAGAAATAAAGCCCAACATCTTTGTGCCTTTTTTCCATCTTGCAAGCCATCCTACATTAATTTTGTAGCCAACCTTTCTTTGGAAGAGAGTCAGAAGCAGTTGTGTGAGAGGGGCATGAATGATGATTATAACCATTTTTATAAGTCTTTGCTCTATCTGCACTTTTCAGACACTACTTGTTTGAAGCATTGAACATTGATTGATGCAGCATGTGCTCCTAATTAGTGAACTTAATTCTGAAGCAACTTAGCTCAGTGTTTTGTGTTTCTAAACCATTTTTTTAAATTCAAATTTAAATTCTGTGTGATATCATTATTTTAGATTATTTGGTTAATATACTGCTCAACAATTTCCTTTTGCAATAGTGAAGTTCTTTCATTAATTACTCTTGAGGATTAGCCTAAAGTTGCTGAATTTTGATTCATCTGACAACTGCCAGCCTAGTTCTCTAAAAAACAAAGGATTGCACCTGTCTGCTGTTGGAATATAAATGAAGGGTTCGTCTGATACATTCCTAAATGTGTGTTTCCATTAATTTTTAACTAATAGGAGTTCTTCAAGATCCACCTCTATGTCACAATCTAAAGAAGGTGGCTGCAGAAACAATGAGTACACTTGTATTGGCAAGGAAATGCACTTTGCTTTGCTATTATAATTTTACATTTTTGAGTATGTTTTAAATGAAGTTATGCTGCAATGACAATTTTGTTGCTAAGGGGGGTGTACTTTGTGTTTGAAAGATACTATTTTGTCCTGTTCCAGATCTATTAAAATCACGGCATTTTCCATGAGTTTTCCACGTTTTATGCATTAATAAAATACATTTAGGTGTTTTTGGTGTTTGTGCTGTTCGTGTATTCAGTAGCTCAGTTTGACAGATTTTTTTGTTCATGCTCCATCACAATTCCCATGACTGCCATCAGTGATAAAAACAGACGTTCTTGTTTGGTTGATTCCAGATGAAGTGATTTGAGATGGAATTGTTATAACATAACATTCTCTGAAAAATATTCATTAGAAATCTTATCACTTAAAAATATTCGGTGGGAAGTGATTTCAAGCTCTTTCACCAAAAATGCCAATTAACTTCAATATGTGGAGGTCGTTTATTTCCTATGCGAGGTGCTCTCGAAGGGAATACATTAACGGGTTAGAATTTAAGTTCACTTCGCTATTCTTCAGCCCTTTCACTCCCAGAGTTACAATCTCGAGATAGGTGTGACCATTGAAATAGAAGCTGGTTTATAAATTTGCTGAGCCTGTGGTGCTGTTTGTTTTTCAGCACATGTATTGTGGAAAACATTCTTGTTTTTTCCGGCTTTGGAGCAGCCGTTGTTCTTTGGTGCATAACATTTTTGTGATGAACACACAAAGTGAAACTTGGTGTTAACTTGAGATGGGTTTTCCCCGTTTTGTTTCAAGTCACGTAAATGTTTTCAAGCCGCTGTCGGGGAATTTTCGCGGGCCTTGTCGGTGTCGGCCACAGCGCTACGAGAACGATTACAAGACAGTACAATAAACTCAAATTATAAAAACAACCAAACTGTTCATTAGCATTTACGAAGAGACATACAATATTACTGCTTTAATACAACAGTCGTGTATGAAGTAAATTACTGGAAATTACAATTTTGCAAAAGATCTCGTAAGATTCTTAAGGTAAGCTTAATTTCCTGTCGAGAAAACGAGTAAAGGGACGAATCAAGGTACTCACACGTTTCTCTTCGGAGTCCTATCTTATACTAGCCAGCTCTTACAGCGTCATAAAGGGTGGCTTCCTTTGCTCGATAATGATAATAAACCTTCATACAGCATTTTCTCAAGACCATTTGAACGAAAAAAAAGTCATTTTTGATATTTCTTCGTGGAAGAAACGACGAGAACGTAGTCCAAATCTCAAGCTTATCCAGCGACTGCTGACCTTAACCAACACGAAAAACTAAGCCCACTTCTCTTTCGAGTAGTTGCAAACATTTTCACCAAAAGGAGCAAGATAAATGGAATTATCATGTGGATAATGACTACCGATTTCTCTGAACTTACTCCTAGACAAACAAGAAGAGTTGTTCGTTTCACTGAGCCCATGTTTTTAACGAGAAGTTCTCCGCGAGCAGACTGGCGGGACGCGAAACTACGTGGCAAAACCTTATTTGTCGTCCGCCATTTTGTAACATTGATGGCGGGAACAGTTCGCGCATGCTCAGCGGTTTTTGAGACCTGTTTGCTGTATTATAATAAGAAACTGGCTTCGGCTGGCCGTAGTAACTACCTGAACTACCTGAAATAAAATTCTCTGTCGACCAGTCGCATTTCAAGCACAAGATTGTGATAATCTTCTTGTTGTTTTCTCTTCGTGAAGATATCTCTTACCCAACAGGACCGCCATCTTTTTGCAGGTTGTCTTTCTTTCCGCCGTCGACGATTACGGTGCAGTAACACCAAAAGGAGCGCTTCTTCGTTTTCTTCTTCGTCCACCGTTGTAAAATTACAACTCGTCTCATTCCCCCAGGATTATAAATCTGAAGCCCAGTGCGCCTGCGTATGACGCTTTCTTATGCTTATGTGACAGGGCTGGGGGGGCCCGAGTGCTTATGTCATAAGTGTGAACATTCTTATGCTTCTGCTTATGTTTATGCTTATGGTTATGTCACAAGTGTGAACCAGCCTTTAGCTAGCCTGTGTACAGCCACCCGCTCTCTCAAGTAGCCCAAAGCATGCAAAGGAGACAAACATAATAACTACACATCTAATTTCAGTAAGAAATACCGTTATTACTTCAATCGCATTCTCGTTCTCACAGATCAACTATTACTTAGACCAGTTGCGCTTTTCAGCAATGTTTAGATTTCCTGTCTAATATGATTGGACGCAGTTATTGCGATAACGATATTTCCTGATATTTGGTCTATAACAGTACTGTTGTTCTCCTGTTTTCTTGGCAATTGAAAGTTAATTCGAGACAATTACACGTACAAGGTAGTTACAATCCAAGCTTGTGTTCTTCTTCGCGCAAAATTCCCTTACTACACTTTCCGAATTCCTCTTTGCCGTACTGACTGAAGAAAATCGCCAGGATGAAGCTTTAGCTTTAGTCTCCGCATGATAACAGTCACTTGAGATGTAGATCGTAATGCGACTGGTGCAGTTCCGGCGAAACATATTTCAGAACGCTCCTCAAGACACCTATGCCAATAACGTTCTACTGATTCAGCCGATTAAGCGGATTTAGGGTAATGTGGCCTGGTGAGGCCTGGTGGCAAAATTTCTCCTCCCAGGTGGACGGACGAGAGAAGTTTTATGTACTGGAGAGCCGTCAGAGGGTTTCGCTATTCTTTATTAAGGTATTAAGGGTGTAATTATAAAACGTTTAACCGTAATCCGGTCTAGAAAACGCAGAACGACCGCAAACCGTCCGAAAAAGTAAGGATTTTCCGCCACCATACGATAATTTCTTAACCATAAACCACGACAAAAATGAGGAACTATCCGCCAACCGACCCTTAAAATAAGCTAAAACCGCCTAACCGCTAGACTATAATAGTCCCCCGAATTTCTTCTACGATTGCAACAGCTTCTTAATCACCCAAATGTGGTCCAAATTTTAACTCCAGATAATTTTATTCCTTGTGAATGAAATGTCTGTAATTTCTGCTACAAATGAAAGGTGGATTGTAATTATTTTCATTTCATTTCGGGCATTTATAAGTATACTTACGAGGGCGCGCTGGATAACCAGAAAAAAATTTTGACTGAGGCGGCAATGTCCATGGTTAAAATTATGACTGAGGCAATGTCCATGGTTAAATTCTCTTCCTAGGTATTTAGGGTGTCAAACGTAAAAAAAATGACTGAGGCAAGTGCCTCGGTTTGCCTCGTACTGGCTACGGCCCTGTTTTTGCGTTATAATCAATCCAGCAAGCCCAAGTAGAATAATTGTTTTATTCAAATCTCAACCACTATAAAATTGATTAAAATGGAGCAAAAATCAGTCACATGACTGAACGAAAAAGGCGCCAAAACTTTGCGTAGTGTTGCAGTGTTTCTTTCCAAAGCTGAAGGAATCAATGAAACCGAAGTGAACGAAGTGGCACAAGTTTTGGGGAAAAATCTTCTAATAATTGGCTCTGAAATGTGGTACGTGTTTGATTTTTCTGATTTTTCTTGAAACATTGTTGTAATCATCGTTCAAAGCGGATTGAAGCTGTACTATTTCATCATATTAGACCGAACAAGTTTGTAATCCACTCGCACAATGGCGCCATCATGTGTCGACATGAGCCTGTTTGATCAAACTGAAGACACAATTAGTACTTGAATAAGTAATTTCTTTGCAGCTCAGAAACAACATTACTGTTGTGAGAAACGACAGAATTCACCATCTTACATCACAAAACGCAGTTGTTGTCAGTTTATAAGGCAACAAACAACACTCAAACAACTGGGAAAGCGATTCAACTCACAGGCAGCCCAAATTCATCATTGGCAGTATGTGTACTAGAAGATTTCATTGACAGTCTAAATATAGTAAACGAACAAGTTGAAATGAAAACACAAATAAAGAAACTTGTAAATAAAACATTGCTTACGTTTTATTTGTTGTTGCTTGATGTGTCTTGACTGTCCTGGGAGCTATTAGTACCGTATTTTCTGTCCTTTATATAGCGAATATAAGCTTAACGGACAGCGACATTTAAAACTTGTGTAAATAGCTCCCAGGACAGTCAATACACATCAAGCAACAACAAATAAAACGTAAGCAATGTTTTATTTACACGTTTCTTTATTTGTGTTTTCATTTCAACTTGTTCGTTTATTAAGCTTATATTTAGACTGTCAATGAAATCTCCTTAGTACACATACTGCCAATTTGGGCTGCCTGTGTTCAACTGATCCGATTTGTATCTTTTTGTATCTGAACATTTAGAGCTATTGGAACACAGAGCTGCAACGAGTGCAGGTAAACCAGTGTCAATTTGGCGTGGTATCACTGAAGAAAATGTCGCCCTTCCTTCCTTCTTTCCTTCTTGGTAGTTTGTTCAGTACCTTGTTTAGATGGCTTCTTGATTTTCGTACTACCCTGCGAGCAGAGAAGGGCCTTTTCGTACTTACTCGCCGTGTGACAATTTTTATTAAATGCTTCCCTCCCATTTTAATGTGTTTTCTTTTATGTTTTCTCTTGATATTTCGGAATGGAAAGCCTTCCTGAAAAAACCTACTGTTTGGCAGAAAAAATTTTAAGGATCAAATGTGACGTGGCAATGAAAGAAATTAATTGTGAACACAACGCTAAATGCTCAAATTTCTATTTGTACCAGTTTCTTGTCGACCATAACAAATCAGGCACTCCAGAACAATTTTGATTTCTGTCTCAGTGACGCTGTTGGAATTTCTGCTTTATTTAAATTCGCTCCAAAGTGATTTTTCTCGTCCATGTTTCTCGCCGGTTGTTAGCGGAGTAAAAACTTTCAGCTCACTTTGTTGTCGAGTGTTCATCGACCACATTTGGTCGCAGCAGATTTCGCAGCAGGTATATCATGGATGAGCTGATAGCCTAGCTCCTTTCAGCCAATCAAAATGCTAGAAATCCAGTATACCTAGTCCAGTTTTTAAAAAAGAACGTAATAAACAAATAATCATAAACAAACGATATTGCATTAGTGCAATATCGCTCTTCTCAGGCATGCAATTCAACCAATCGGAATGCGAGTTTTCTCTGGACTTTACGACATTCCAGGAGAACTAACTATAAAGGGCGACTATTTGTGATGATTAAACGACAACTGAATTGTTTGGAACAAGTCTGCTGGTCTTCCCCTTGGTACCGTGGTGAGCCTTGGTGTGACAGTCCCTTGGTGTCGGTTTTTCCGGCCCGTTTATTCAGTTTTTCCCAAATGTGTGCATCAAGTTGAACGTGCTAGGTGTCGAATTTTCTAGCAGAGTCGCAAAAACATCAACGAAGAAGTCGTGAGAAACCTTGTAGTTTCTGCCGAAGGGCCTTTTCACAAGAGGTACTGGACTACTCGAAGGGCCCAGGGGGCGGGGCTGCCGTCACGTGGTCAAAATTGCATAATTACTGCGATAGTGCAGTGAGTGAATCTTCTGACTCTCGGATGTGGATCGGTGGATCAACGCCATTATCCAGAGGCATGGCTTTGTCCAAACACTCCTCTGATATCGAGGTAAGCTTGAATCAGGTCGTGGTAATTTTTTGAAACGGAAATTTTGTTATTTAGGAAAACAGTCCATACAATAGTTACGAAAAGGTTGCAACTTGGAAGTCTGTAGTGTAATCGGTTGAGCAAATGGACAGTCCATCGATTAAGACTCACAAAATTGTTGCGACAGTTGGCGTGGAATTTTCAAGTTTATACGAGTGTACTTGGTAGTAGATCTTTCTTATTATGTTAACTACTTTGCAATCGAGTCTTTGCGAAATAGCTGTCTCCACCGACAACTGGTTGATTTCAGTTTCTTTTAAGTTTAAGTAATAAGCTGAAGTTAACCTTGCATAAGCTTACTGGGCTGTGTACGACAAAACAGCCAGCTGAGCCAAATAAGCATAACAATAGAAACAGCATTTGGTGTTTACGGTGTTTATGGATCGTAGATCATGCATGTCGGGGCAACGCAAATCAAATTGCTGTCGTGAATACACGTGGATGTAAAGCATTGAGACCCGGTTAGACGTCGGATGCGCCGTCGTTAGATTTCCTTTATTTTTGCATCGGAGACGTACGAAATGATCATAATTGTAAGACTTAGGTCGTGTTCTATTGGGATCAACCGTTTCTGGTTGGTTGAGTTGGTTGGGTTTTTTCGTGTTCTATTGGGAAAAAACCGTTTTCGGTTGGTTTGGTTGATCAACTTTTTCAACCAGCTCTGAGCTTGGTTGAAACGGTTGAAAACGATGGGTAGCGTCCGCTGACATGTTAGCAAGCATCGGTTTTCACTCATTGCAACATTATAATTTGCGTGTAATCACGTGTAAACTGTCAGCCACAAACGTATTTCTTCTATTTGGAAAATTGTTTTTAAACTTGCTGTCTGTTAAATTCTCAAAATAGCCTGTAATACGAGTGGCAGGTGTCTTCTCCGTTTCCAGTAACAATGTTGCCATATCAGTTCCGATTCATCATCCGATTCACAACGTGGTGGAAGCAATTCTTCTAACAGTTCTTAAAAGACAACCGATGCTACGAGTAGCGCGTGTGTCTGGAAATGACTATGCCCAGTCACAACCGCGTGTCAACCAAGAACGGTTGAAAAAGTGTTCTATTGGAAACCTCAGTGGTTTCAACCAAAACCAGTTTCGGTTGAAACGGTTGGACCCAATAGAACACGACCTTACATAGTCATTTTCATCATTCTGTTCAAGTAACTAAGTTCATGCTTGCATGAACATGAGTTTGGACCTACAGTATTTTTGTCAAATTATGCACAAGCAAGTCATTACAGAGTGACCAATATAAGAACAAGAATGTCAAAGATGTAGTTTAGGGTAAGAAGTAGTTCATGAAGTTGCTGTACTTGTAAACTAAACAAGAATACCTGTGGTTTGTCAAAGATGGGCCCTTGCAAGCTGGAGTTATACAGTTGTGGGCACCTAGATTCACAGATATTTTCTATTCGGCATCAAAGATAAATAAATTTGTGTGACCTGTTTTGGAAATTGCAAAAAAGCAAATAATAAATAAATTAATAAATAACATAAAGCATGTCCCAAAAATAAAAACCAGCTTAAAAATTTTATACCAAACCATAGATGCTAGAATTAAACCTTCGAATTCTCCTCTGACAGCCCTTGCATTTTCAGTATTGTGCAATACAGTAATAAATATATATTTATTTGAAAAATTGCGTCACCTGTATATTTGCGTGACTACTTGCCGAAACATGATCTTGAGCTAAACGCCCGGGGTTAGGTCTCAAGCATCAGTTATATAAGACTAATAGGTTTGTTTTCACCGCTAAATGTTTTCATTTGACTACAGCTGTAAATTAACCTGGTGTAGATTCTAGTGTTCCCCCCCCCCTTTTATAAGAGCTAGATTTCAAATGTGTGAATTGGTACATTCAGTGTGAAGTCAGTGACAGATTTTCAAATACACAATCATAACAAACCAAAGCATTTCCAGTTTTATCCAGAAAAGGCTACAAAAAGCTTCAGGAACTTTAAGGTCCGAAGTATGTGCCTCAGTTATATTCTGTTGTGGAACAACTTATTTGTTCCTTTGAGCAGCTTTAAGCTCTTCAATGTCCAGTTCATTTGAATCAAGACTTCCAGAGCTTTCTCATTTGTTTTACCTTTTGAATGAACTATTTTGATCCTTATAATGTCCAAAACCAAACGTTTGTACATCAAACGGTCACGCCACCATTTTTCGAATTTCTCCAAATAAACGTTGTAGAGGCATTGCATTACCTTGCCTGGTCCCCAAGGAAACCATGTTCAAATATCATCCCTCTGCCGTCCCCACCCCCACATATCATTAACATACCAATCAGTCGTCCAAAGACCTTGAACAGCCTACTACGACAAAATTTCTTACTCTTCATATTGCTAGAAGACGGTGCCCTACGAGGGCCCGTCTTAAAAACTAGGATCATGTTGGGAAATGAGAACAATTCTGCTGTAAGCTAGGAAGAAGAATTGGTTAATTAAAATTACTGACTATCAAAAAGGTTAGCATTGATAACACTTAAAGTGTTGGTGAGGGCAACCAAGAGCAATCAATACTACTACATATGGTGGTGAAATGATCATTTTAAATCTGAACTGGAGGTGACTGGAATCTCACATAGTAACCAGGTGATAGATATAAAGTTGAACTACCAATGATCAAATTTCAACTCGCATTACGTCTGTTGAAAAATAATTACATAAACAAAACATCACCTTTACTTCACCTCAGATTTACAAGGGTAACTGTATAGCTAATTTCTCCGAGAAAGAAAAGACGAAGAAAAAATAAATAAAATAGTATTAATAATAAAAATAAAAATAAAATCCTATATTATATGCAGTACATTAAACTACTATTTACTTAGGTAACAATTTTATTGCATTGATGACTTGCGGTGGCTTGGACCCTCGGTAACTTGAAGCTTGTGTTAACTTGAACCAAAACTGATTTTCCCTGAATTTGCTCACTACATTTACTGCAATTTAACCCTGGATAACTTGTAGTGAATTTTTTCCCTTTGGGTAATTTTCTTCATAATTTACCCACAATAACTTGAACCCTGTTTGTCAAAGTGTAACAAGACAAAACAATTACTCCACAATGTTGAACTTATTTAGAATCAAATTTAAACAAATTGAGTAACAAATGTTTTGCCGTGTCTGAGTGTCCTTTGTGTCAAGTTCTTTAGTTTCTTGGTTGTTACATAAAATGTGCCAGTTCTTTCTGTGAGTGATAAGTGGTGTTATCAGGAATCCCATCCCCTAATAGCTTGAACCCTTTCTATGCAATCCATACCTGGTGGCTTTGGAAATGACATTCAAAATCATATTTATTTATTCTCTATGAAATTGGTTTTTAATGCTCCTCCCCCTTTCCATGATTATTCCACTTGGCCCTCCCTACCCCTTGGAAATTCCATATAAAATGATCGACAGTATTGTTCAGTACTAGTTTAATTTATTCTCTGTAGTGCTGTATTAACATTTGACTATGGCTGCTCCTCACAGTGTAGATGCCGATTTGTTACTTCAAAGGTGTTTGGTTGCACATCTTTCACATTTATGGCAAACAAATATAAAAAATCCTCGTTTTAGCCAATCGCTATAATTATCATTTTTGTAGCCTGTTCCAGGCGTTCAGAAAGTGGAGCGCAAGCAAAAATTATAGCGAGCGAAAGAGCGGGGAAAAATGAGGGGAGACTGGGGAAGAGGCAAGGGGAACGCTTGTGCTCATTCTTCAAATAAAGCCTTCCCGCCCACTTTCAGACCGCCGACGGTGCCCCAGTAACATGAACCCAAGATTTCACAACTTTTGAATTTCAGCTGTCAATCAAAGCTGTTGCAGATTTCCCGGGAAAGATGATCCTCTTGTGGACGTGTGGCGCGTTTATTCTCTTCCTGTTTCGATGTCTGCGATATATGCTTATAATTCCGAGCACTCTTCGATCAACAAATTGGAAGTCCATCCTTCGGCGTTTTGTAGGTTTTGCAAAAAAAAAATCCTACATGTACAGGGGCCCAAGTTTCTCGAGTTTGCCTTTTTAGCGTTTTAAAAAGTAAGAATTTAGTAACGTTTTCGGGTGTCGAAAGTTTGGTTTTGGCTGACTTGGCACGGTCCTTGGGATATGGTCTGAAACAAATATGAAAGAGGGTTGGAAGGCCTGCACGACTCCTACTTCATGTCTTTGTAAGCCGCGCCTTGGATATCTTGGTCTTTCGACCAATTTTGCTTCTTGTATTTTTGTAGTGGGTTAAGTTTGGAGGATTTTTAAATGGTGACTGAATAGGGCCGTTAAGTTTAAGGTGTCACATTTTTAAGACTGTTACTGTAGAAAGGTCGTATCTGATGTTTGTATGATGGACTCCTGTGCCTTTACGCCTGTTTGTAATTCTCAGTAAAATTTGACGGTTGATCATCTGTAAAGGAACTTTTTAATGCCACTCTTGGCATATTAAATCATTGAATTTGGCTTGTTTATGAACTTAATAGGTTTTTCAGCCTCTCCTGTTTAAATTTGTGACAATAAAGGATCTTAAATATTGTTTGCAATGTGACGAGTTTGTTTGTAATGCTGCGCCCGGCTTATTGTCTTTTAAGAAAAAAAGTTTTTAAAAAAACTCTGTTGCAGGATGTTGTGTTTCGCATCGTGGAGTGTGATCTATAGACCCGTGTTGTCAAGAAATTGATGTTGTAGCTTCTTTAGAGCCATGCAGTGTGTAATAGATGGCTGAACGTGGCTTCAGTCAAGTAAGTGTGAATAACTCCTCTTGAAACTGTGAGTTTCGTGTCTAGGAGCTTCATATGTTTCCTCTTTTTGCGGTCAGCAATTACTCTATTGACTGCATGTTCAAATATGGCAGATTAAATAGATTAAACTTTTTCCGAAACTGGTAGGCAGGATAGCGAAGACATCTTTCCCTGTACGAGGTTCAACAAGCACTCTTTTTGTTCCCTTCTAACTGAATCGATATTTGGAAAAACCTTTGGCGTTCTGCTTAAGGTGATTCCATCGAAAAAGAAGTTGTGATGAGAATTTGTTGAAACTTTGCACAGTTATTAATAAATTACACTTAGTACATCGAAAAAATAAAATAAAAAGAGGGGGTCACCGGTTTGATTTCACGCTACAGGGCTGTAGTATATAGGTACCTTGCTAGCTATCGACAGCAATATTAAAAAACCTTTCCTTGTACCAGAGACACCCACTACTTTAAGAAAGTTATCACTAGCAATAAAATATAAGCATTATTCTTGTGATAGCAAAACAATGTTACAGTAAAACGTCTTAAAGTTGCCTCAAAAATAAAAGTAATGAAATAATAAGCAAATCGAGCACATGCATGCTACCAGTGAAATGCCTAAAATCAGACTGTAATAATGAATTAATCAGAATATTTGAAAATTGAACGATGAAAAATTCTTAAAATTTAGATATATCATGCAGAGTCGTGTTTTCTTCAAATAAATGGAATAAAAAAGAGGGGTCACCGAGTTCGTTTTGGAGAAAACGACAACTCATTTCTCTGAACAGCTCAGCTTCCATAGAAAACCTATCAAGTTCCGAATGCGCGCGCGTTCGTGCGCACGCTAATCACGCAAACATGGATGCGCAGAAAGGATACGCAATGCAATTGAATGGAATCACCTTAAGATGTAATCGAACTCATGTCCGTGACTCAATGATGTATCGCTAACCTCCACCACGTCGCATTTCTCGTCTGCCCGCGTGTCGACAGAAAGTGTCAAAATTGACCAATCATAAGGTATACCAGATGTTGGTATGCCGGAACGGCTTTATTTGAAGAATGAGCACAGGCATTCCCCTCCCCCTCTTTCCCAGTCTCCCCTCATTTTTCCAGCTCTTTCGCTTGCTATATTTTTCGCTCGCGCTCCACTATCTGAACGCCTGGAACAGGCTATTATTTTTGCATTATTTCGGGGAATATTTACTAGTCCAGGAACAAAACCACTAGGTTTCGAAAAATTTAGCTACTAGAAATGACTGTAAAAAATTATTGTTGACATACGCATCACATACATGTACCAGTATGAACCAAAAGCACTCATGCATGTCGGAGTACTTGAATAAAAAAATCGCTAAAATTGATCAGAATTTTAATAAATGATCTCTAAAATCATGAGCTATAGGACACATGTAGTTCGAGTTCCCACCGAATGTTGTTTCAAGCAAGCAGGGCTGAAATATGTCGACGCTTCATTAAAATCACCACCCTATCATCAGTTCTGTTGTCCTATGTCTTTGATAATTTCCACGTCTTCTTTTGCAAATATCCCTGTTTCCCTCCGATTCTTGAGCAAGTTTGATATCTTTCCTTTTTGACCGCCTGCCATTTTGAAAAATCACTTAGTCCCAGTTCTCTGCTGCCTAGTGAAAACCTCCTGAAACCTTAAAAATGACTGGGTGAGAAGCGCTTGGGCCCTTGCTAGGAGATCTGTGCCACTGACCAATTGTAGGGCCCAAAAGACAATTGCCCAAAAATTGTTTTTCAAATTCGTCTTCGGCTGGCAACAGCAAAAGGCACTTTTCAGTGCCCCAACAGAACGTAATTTGGCTATTGCAAATTTTAAGCCATTGCATGATGACCTTCCATAGGTGGAAGTCAGTCATACACGCTTCTTACAAGCTCGTCACCACAACCTGGCGAAGGTTGCTTACCCAGTCTTTCTTAGGTGTTTCTAGTGAGAGGCGTGGAACTAGCATTGAGTGGTTTTTCAAAATGGTGGGTGGTAATAAAGGAAAGATATTGAACTCACTTAAGAATCATATAGGGAAACAGATATTTGCAGATGAAAAAAGTGGACATCATTCAAGGACACAGGACAACAGAACTGAGGCCGGGTAAGGTGATAAATTTATTGAAGTGTTAACATATTTCATTGCCATTTTGCTTGAATCAATGTTCGGTGAGAACTCGAACTATATGTTTCCTATAGAGCTCATGCTGAAATGATTTAGCAGCTTTTTTCCAACCTGAGGTTGAACAGATTTTCATTCAAGAATATCTTGTAGGCCCCCTCTTTTTCAAGTTTTGATTTTGAAGTTTTAGTCTATTCATAAGCTTTACCAAAACATAGTACTAAATTACCTCACACACTCAACACAATTGGTTGACAATTCTTTTTAAAATCCCCCCACCCCCTCAGAAATTTATGGCTTTAAGTCCCCTACCCCTCAGAATTTCCACTAACCCTCTGTGGGGACATTTTCTGGAACCACACAATGTAAGCTAAATGTTTTTTTGTTGTTGTAAATTTCAGAACCTCCTTGCACTGAACCCCAAGATAAAACCACACGCAAGCTTGGTTTCAACATCAGCTACAAAATCAAACAGAAAACACTGGAAGAGGAATCAACAAAAGGGCTGTTCTGTAAGTGGAATTCTTGTAAACTAGAGAGAAGCATCTGAGTTAGGGTTAGTTGTTTTTGTTTACCCATTTTGTTTACAGGCATTTACAGGTATGTACAGTTGACTCTAGTTGTACATCTTCAAACATGCATGTAGCATGGGGAGTGACTAGGTGGGTGGGGGGTGAGTGGCTCAATTTAGCAGTCAATCAAAAGCTTGAAAATTGATATCAAAACAAGTTGTGTTGCAAACAGAATTACATTTTCCACCTGACTTTCTAATGAATCTGTTCAAGGACCTTGAAGAGTCAATAGCCTTAATTAACATGGTTCCTGAAAACTGCTTCTGTGTGAGATTTGCATTATTTTGATTCCGGCAAAGCTCACTCAGCAAACATTGTAATATTATCATGCTTGATTTTTTTGTTCATTTTGCCCCCCCAATTAATATTGCCTTAGTTTGTTATTAATCTTTGTTCGTAATTAGTTCACTGTTTGTGATTCTTTAGCTAGTTCTTATTGCCAAGTTGTAATCACATAGTACTAAACTTATACTTAATTAATTCTATACTTACTAATCATTATACTTACGTAAGCAATACTTATTTTGATAGGTTTTGTGCATTATCAAGTCTTCAAAAACTTAAATAGGCCAATTTACTTTATTATTAACACAAATGTGTTGTCTCTTATCCTTCACACTAAAATGATCTAAAACGCTAATGAAACACAGGCTTACAAGAACGGTTTCCAAAGTGAAGACTACATTGTTGTTGCAACGTTGTAAGTAGGGATTTGAAAAACAGTGTTGTTGCAATCATGCTCTAGCGGAGCTACATTTTTATACCATACCTTAATTAAATGTTAGTCATGTTGCCATAGTAATCATGGCAAATTAAATAGCTCAACAATATAAACCCCTATGGTTGTAGTTGCTAATTCAAGTGTTTGCAAACAACTGCATGTTGTTACATCTTGAAACCTGTGTGTATCTTCACCCTGATACCTGTAACAGTCATAGCAGGATGATGGGTTTACTGAGGGTTCTCAACTGTAACAACTGTAACATTTATGGTTTACAGTCCTTAAGGTGCACAATGAAGCCAACTTGTTTTTGCATGGTTATGAAAATTACTCTTTGAAATACATGATTCCAAAGTTTGAGATGCTTAGGATAAAAATCAGTAATTTTACAAGCGCTGAAAGTTGGGCTTTTTTGCCCCGAAAAATGGTATTCAAATCACATGGCCAAAATACCACGTGATGACAGCCTGTGACATAATATTGGGGACTCAAACCTCTAATGGTCAAAGTTGTAAAAACACAAGGAAAAAGGGAGTTCAAATGCATCAGTTTCCAACGTGTGCGGTTGTGAGGGCAAAGTGGGTCGAATTTGTTCGAAAACATCAGCCTGACTTCAAAATACACTACGCTCTGTTCAGTGCACTTTGAGGGTGATTCCTAAATGATTTGTGATTGATACAATTGAGCAGAGTGGGGGAGTAAAGTTCCGAGGTTATAGAAAGATGACCACTATACCTACAAGTGATAGTGTTGTTTCTGCAGCTCCAAAAGTTCCCAGTGATTGAACGAAAACACAAGTAAGCCAAATATTTGTGATATTTCATTATTGATCAGTTACAGTCAGTACATTAGACTGCGAGTAGTCTCTAACTTTGGCAATGGCGATTGTGGGGTGGCTGCGTACACGTCGGGTTGCATCTCAAAATTTCACGCGCGTGCATGTGTATTTCACCCACCCCACAATCGCCATGGCCAAAATTAGAGACTACTCATAGTCTAGCAGCACATGTATTCGGCGGTATAAATTGGTACTGTTTAGTAAGATAAGCCCACCCTACTGTTGATTGCCCTACCATTCATGTTGTTAGCCCGTGTAAAGGATGGTGCTTGTATGGGATTCCATTACAAAAGATTATGTACTTTTCTAAGCCTTGACATCATCATGCAAATTCTCCTGTTGTTCAGTTACCACCATAGTCCCTTTTTCTTGTTCTCAGATTAATCTGGCTGGTGTTAATTCATCTTCTATTTTATTTCTCTAAAACCACCTGAACAAACAGTATACTAAGTGGTTTTCTGACTGAGGTGCAGAGCAAGAGGTATTGCAGCAGAACAATACTGTTTCTGTTGAAGAAACAACCACTGGCACCAGAACAGCTCGAAAACTTCACAACTGTACCAAATGCATGCACGTTTTGTTACTTTTGTTCCTCCTAAGAAAATTGTTGTTCTTACTTTGGCAAATTTAGTTTGGTATTTTATCGTGTGCACACCACTTTCTTGATACGCAAGCCAAGCCAGTGGGTCACCACTGTTGTTTCAGTGATTTCTGTAAGTTCAAATTGTTTTAAACAAGTGTGCACTTTTGGATACCTCTGTGTGCAGTGAGTTTTTAGTATGTAATATACATTGTACAGTTATGGTTTGAGTATTTGTTTGCTGTGGTCTCAATTAACACAGAATGTGAGACAATAATGCAAAAAAGTTCAGTCTTTAACAAGGGTGGGGGGGGGGGGTAAACTACCAATAACTGCTCACTGCGAATGTTCAGTACTTGAACTTGGTTTGAGAGAGACTAGTTATCCTTAGGTCTGAATCACAAGTGTAATGTGTAATAATTGCAAAACATAAATGATCAGTATTGATGGTTTTTGCCTGAACTTCGCCTATAGGATGTCACCATGTATGGGTATTACAAATGAGAGCGTGCAAGTTTCATTCGGTAAGAAACAATATATTACTCACTTGCTGCGCTCTTTCGTAAAATATTGTTTTTACCACTCAAAAATAAAATTCATATCTTCGCAACGCCATGTAATATCCTCTATATCCTATGGGTAGTATGTAGGGTGTAATGGTGATTGGACTGAGTGTAGTACAATTTAGGAAGTCATCGGACAAGTAATTTGAAATTGGCCTATTGATTAATTAGAATCCAGATTTCGCAAATCCTTGATTTTGCAAACCTCCTTATAACTCAGACCAAAAGACGTTTCCCTTCGATTTGTTCCACTGTAATTTTATCATGATATTCAAAATTCCCATTTCCTTCTTCCCTTGAAGGTTCCAGAAATTGGGATCCCACAGAGCTAATGATGTTGTGGCAATACCAAAATGCATGGTTAGCTTATTATAGGAAATTAACGCTCCATGATTTAACCTGAATTGTAAAATTCCCATTAATTTAAGTTGTCTTAATTTTTGTGAGCGTTAATTTCTGCGTTGTTAATTAAGTGGAGCGTTAATTTCCATGACCTTAATTTTCATCATTTTAATCCCAAATTCTGGGTCCTAAGTACAGACATTCTTGACACCTACAAAACAATTAGCTTTTCTACATTTAGGCAGAATTTAACAATTTAACATGCATTGTCTGGAAAAAAATTGCCTCACACACCTGCAGATCTGTTTTGTCCTGTTTTTTAAATTTAGTCATGAAATTCCAGTTGTGACCACAAAGTGTTTCTTTTTGTTAATCACGTATAATAAGGCAAATGGGTCCCAGTTTCGTCGCCTCTTGATATAGCGAGAGCTGAGTTCCAAATGGCAATTAGGATGTGTATATACATGTAAAAAATACCTCGCAATTATATGAACCACGCATTTACGGAAACGTCCCTTTCGTATCTTGCCTCTAACACTGCTGTCGTAAGGCCATCCACACCAGCTTCCTCATTCTCTTGATTTTCTCCGACATCTTCAACTTCGGCTCGTGGTTCATCCTGATATGGCATTATTTGGTTGTAAATGTTGATCCTCCTCTGCAATATCTTCTTTGTCGGGGCTGCTTGATAATTCTTGAAGACATTCTCCCCATTTCCAAATCACTGGACATGGTAAGTATTCTCTCATAAAATCCTCCTTCATGACATGAAATCAGTGAGCGTAAACAAAGCTTGAGTCCCCAAAATTACGTCACAACCAACTGAAGGAATTTCACAACAAACTTGACCTACACTGTAGTCCTTTGACCATTTTTCGGCACAAAATAGCCCAACTTTCAGCTCTTGTAAAATTGCCAATTTTTATTCTAGACATCTCAAATTTTGGAATCATGCATTTCAAATGGTACTGGTAATCAAATGGTAATCATGTATTTCAAATTTGGCTTCATATGCAGTTTAATATCAGGCATGATGGTGGAATACCAATGTTCTGACTTTTCATGCCTGTATGTTTGTGCTGCAGAGTTGTGAAAGTCTTACAAATAACTTTGAAGACGTCAAGCACACAACACTGAGTGAAAGAGCAGCTCTTAGGGAGGCTGCAAGGTACCTTTACTTATTGCTTTCTACAGTAGTACATTGTATTAATTTTTTTCTATAGAGTCTGTGCAATATACCAAGTCAGACGGTATGTGTTTTACTGATAAATTGAAAATGAGGAACATTATAAAAATTTCTGACTATCATGTGGTACATGCTCCTGTATTCTGTTGAGTTGTTTCTTACTGCAGTCATATCCTTTGATCTTTGTGCAATTGGCTTAAACTGTAAAATGCCTCCTGAATCATTCATCAAATATGTACTGTTTACACCAGGCTCCCTCAGACACCCAGCTCAGAGGCATTCTCAGAGGCATCCTTAGACACCCCCAGAGTTACCCTCAGACACCCTCAGAGGCATCCTCAGAGGCACCCTTAGACACCCTCAGAGGCACCCTCAGACACCCTCAGCGGCACCCTCAGAGTTTACAAGGTCAAATTTTGGGCATTTTTCTTTAAATCACAATATTCTTTAGAATGGTTGATTTCTTGCTTCACTTAAAATGACGTCTCATAATGTATTTAACATTCAAACTAGAGAAAACAAGTCTTAAGATTCCTCCTTGTCATTCTCTTCCTTGGCATCAAGGCATCAAGATGCCAGTACTTTATTTTAGCTTTGAAAGAACGAACGAATGAATGAACGAATGAATGAAGGAACGAGTGAGTGAATGGTAACACAGTAGATCTGCTACTGTAGAGCAGTGCTGGAAATAACAGTCGGTCATCGGACATTGTCCGACCAAATTTCGAAATTGTCCGACCAATTTCACCAAATGGTCGGACATGATGTCCGAACACGAGAAAGCTACTACAATTTTGAAGGCAAAGTTCTTTGTTACCTGTGAAATGTGATAAATTAGTTGCCTATTTAATACAGCTCTACTTTCTCAACGTTTCTCTGTACGTTAATTCGTACAGTAGTGTTGTCTTTTCAACGCTTCTCCATACGTTGGTTCTCTTAAAACGTATTAATCTTGTCTTCCCAAACTTTTTTTGCGTATGTGAATTTGTTCATGCCATATTAGTCTTGTCTTTTTGACGTTTCTCCGTACGTTAGTCCGTTCGTATGGTACTATTAATCTCGTCTCAACGTTTCTCCATATCGTAGTACGTTCCCATCTCTTGTATTAATGTTGCCGTATAAATTGTTCTTGGTACTTAGTTTGTTTGCAAGTATTAGTCTTATCTTCTCAATGTTTCTTGGTACGTTAGTTCGTTTGCAAGTATAAGTCTTATCTCCTCAACGTTTCTCCGTGCGTTAGTTCGTTTGTAGACTATTAGTCATATCATCTCAACGTCTCTCTGTCATTAGTTTGTTTGTACAGTATTAGTGTTATCTTCTCAACGTTTCTCCGTGCGTTAGTTCGTTTGCACAGTATTACAGTGTTATCTTCTCATCATTTCTCCGTGCATTAGTTGGCTTGTACAGTATTAGTTTAACTTCTCAAAGCTTCTCTGTGCGTTACTTCCTTTGTACAGTATTAGTATTATCTTCTCAACATTTATCTGTGCGTTAGTTCGTTCGAACAGTATTAGTCTTATATCTTCTCAACGTTTCTCCGCTTCGTTTGTACAGTGTTGTCTTATCATTTCAACGTTAGTTCGTTTGTACGGTATCAGTCTTACCTTCTCAACGTTTCTCCGTACGTTAATTCGTTTGCACAGTATTAGTCTTATCGTCTCAATGTTTCACCCTATGTCAGCTCGTACCGTATTAGGCTTATTCTCGACACAAACTTATTAATCTTGTTTTTACGGCTGTTTTCCGTAACTGTAAAGTACGTGCATACCAGTCTTGTCGTTTAACGTTTATTCGTATGTTACTTCATACATTTGGCGTTAATCTCGCCTTCTTTCCGTACGGTAGTTTTTCCATATGAAATACATGTTGTCGTCTCCCCGTTTCTCCACACGTAATAGTATTACGTTCGAACGTTTTTAGTGTTGTCTTCTCGGCATTTCTTCATACGTCAGTACGTTATTACTCGGTGTTATCATATATGTAATACATAATATTTTCTACGTAATCTTAGACTTGACTTGGCTCACATAACAGATGCAAGAAGTAAAAGTTACATTGTTGCTCGAGGCATTTATATTCTTCAGAGTTTAATTCTTTCATTTTTAGTCAATGTGGTGAAATGTGACATACGTTATTTTCAAAACTGGCAGGGATAATCACCTGAATCGAATTTTTTTATTTCAGAACATTGCTGTAAAAACTTAAAAGATACGTAAGATAATTATTCTACCCGCCCAACTCAGTTTCAACTTCCCTGACTTTTAGTCAGGCTAACAGCAGATAAAATAGCCATTTTTGGAATTAGCCCTACATTGGTTTTAACACTTAATCATTACTTTGACAAGACATTTCAAGACGTAACTGTGATGTATTTGTACGCTGTATCAGCATGTTTTAGCTCTAGATCTGCTGTCATGAACTTGTCCAAAAAAAATCGGAGTTGTTTTGAAGCACGAAGAGATGACATCAGTCGGTTTGGTAATCTGCTTTGATGAGCTTCAATCAAATACTTCAATGATAACACAGTACGCCAGTGAGAAACTGAATTCAAATAGTGGTAAAAAGAAAAAAAAATTAAGGCTTGTTATCAGAAGTCATTATTAGTATCATCTGAACAATAATGACTGTAAAATAAATGTTGACATTTTGTGTCGAATAGATAAAACAGATTATAGTGTTTAAGAGAAGTGTTCAACTGCTAGTGTAAATTACGTTGTAAATCAGGTAATTCAGTTTGACACAATTTTCTTTTTTTTTTGTATGCAAATTACATTACGCTAATTAGTGTCCGACCAAATTTGAAGGGCCTGGTGGAAAAAGGGCGAAAGTGACGATTTGAGGTTAAAATCGAAATTGCTCCTATTTAGCTGAACATTGGCACACAGGCTGGTTTTCATGTGAGGAACGCCGTTGCGCACTTATTTCTTGACCTGAGATCTAAAATGTGAAGAATTAGCGTATTACTTTTGCTTAAAACTGACACAAAGAAAACAACAGGACCGCGGATTCTCGGTTGAATTTCTTTGCTTTAGTTCAGGCAGCTGAGAACAAAAGAAATCTTTCACGCATCACTTGAGCGAGTTCAGTTCAACAACACTTTTCACGCAAAAGTAATACGCTAATTCTTCAAATTTTAGATCTCAGGTCAAGAAATAAGTGCGCAACAGCATTCCTCGCATGAAAACCAGCCTGTGTGCCAATGTTCAGCTAAATAGGAGCAATTTCGATTTTAACCACAAATCATCACTTATGCCCTTTTTCCACCGGGCCCTTCATTTGTAATATGACCGACCTAAATGAAGACTTGAAAGGACACATGTCCTGCTAAGTAAGAAAAATTATTTCCAGCACTGGTAGAGGAACTTCTTATTGGCATTTCTTTGATAAGGTCAGTTTAGGGCAGTTTAGATACCATGACAAGGAAAAATTGTATTGATTTGCAATTCTCAAGACAAGCCCAGTTACAAGGCATGTGATTGGAAAGGAAAGTAGTGGACTTGACTTTTTTCTTAGAATCATTGTATGGAACCATTTCCAGATTTTTTGTACTGTAGATACTGTAAGCTGCATCTGAAATTCAGAATAGAGATTTCATGCACATCTTGTTTTCAATAATGATTTTTGATCAGTAACAGCTCTTGGTAGGCTCTCCACAAATTCCAGCAGCTATAAAAATAATGATGACAAAATAAACAACTTTGGGACAAAAATGTAGAGATAGAGGCTCAAAGGTAAGTTTTTAGTTTGAGCCAAAGTCACTGAGCTTTTATTTTCAAGAGCCACTACCTCTTGGAATGTGACACATGGTTAGGTTTCCTTCAACAAAAAGTAGCAGTCACAACAATGTGGAACCAATTAACACTAATATTTAATATATCCACTGGTATTAAATGAAATTGATAATTATTAAACAGGTGTCTATCTATTTCTGTAGTGTTTTTTTATTTCTGTAGTGAAAAATACCACTATTAATAAACTAGACATACGCACATTTGTCGTTATTAATCGTGAAAAGCGGTACTTTCTAGTTATTAATCGCGAAACACGTCAGTTGCGATTACTAATCGTGAATTTTACAGTTAATAATCGTACAATCCACGATTATTAACTACGTCTGACCGATTCTACAGTTAATAATCGTACATTGTGCGATTGTTAATCGCAAGTGACGGTCAATGTAGTTATTCATCGCAAGTTGCTGACCTTGGGTGAAAAGAGAATCGCAAAACAAATTTGAATTGACCGGCCGCCATTGCAAAAAAAAATTCAAACCCAAACAGAACTCTTCATGAGGCTTGTTGTAGAACAAAGACAACGAAAGTTGATTCTTGAAGTGACAAAGTCGCCTTAGAAATTTAGTTTTACTTCGGTAAGTCGTTTAAGAATGATATTTTCCTTTTCTTTCTGCCTTTCACGAAGCACGACGCGAGCGCGAGGTCGAAGAAGTCAAGAACAACTCTGAACACCGCGATAGATGCAAAGTGAGCGATTAAATTGTCAACTTTCAAACGAAACGGAGCTCTGATAGTCCTCAAATACAGAAGGGGAAAATAACTTAACCGTCATCCGGAAGTTACATTTATTTCACTCGAGATTTCTTCGATACGACGTTGTTTTTCATGCGAACAATCAACTACAGTTGCAAACACGGACCAAAACTGCGCGATCCGATGCAAAGTGAGCGATACAACGAAAAGCGACAACCCTCAAACGAAACGGCACTTTTCAAGCACTTTAAACACAAAAGGAAATGAGATAACCATTATCCGAAAGTTAAATTCATTTTGCTCGGTCATTTCAACGATTTGACTTGTTAACCGGCCGTCGCCATGGCGACCGCCGGTTTATAAAATGGACACGGTTTTTGGTGAAAGCAAGTTGGCTTAACATACGAAGAAAGTGGTGTAAAGCTTGTGGTACGGGTACTCAAGAGCGGTACTGTCTTATATAAGACGCATGCGCATATAAGTCTTGTGAATGTTACTTTCGTATGTTTTTGTCGTTTAATTTACAGTATTTAAATATGAACGGCGAAGGGTTGTTAAGATTGGGTTTTTTTGTATTTGTCTTGTATAACGCATGCGCAATTGAGTAAAGGAGTTAATAGGATTGAATGCGAAATTGGCTGTGTTGTCTGATCTAGTTTATTATGTGTCCCGGAGTCCCAGACATGCGGTACGCTTAGCGGCGCGAAAGATTTCGCTCGATTTATTTCACTTAAATAAGGAACAATGGCAAAGCACAGTCCATCAGTCACATTATTAATGAACCGACATTCACCTGTTCAAAAGTCTTAATTGGAAAAACACATTATGTTTGTAAAAATAGTTCCATTCATTACGCTGAAGTCGATATCACATTTTAAAACTTCGAAGTAAACCAAAGAAGTCTGAAGGAAACTAAAACTCCGCGATCTGAAAGAAATTCGACACTACAATTCTAACCTGAGTAAAACACAAATCTGCCGTATGCAAATTAAGTACGATTTGCATGAATGACATTTTGTAACGCAATGCATGAGCAGTTCTCTGAGCCGTCAAAACAGCAAGCCCCGGGCAGCAAGCTGTGTTGAAAGGCGAATGTGTAGTTGAAATCATATGTCTATGCTATTTCTTCGAGTATTCCTTTTTTGCTGGGAAATTAAAGTGGTAAAGATGCAGGGATTCTTGACGAGTTCACCCACGAGATGGCATGACTTCCTGCACGTGTAAGTCTTGTCTTGTCTTGCCTGTCAAAGAAGACTTCGCGCAGTTTGCCACAATTATAGCTTTTCGACTTTTTTGTTTCTATTTCTTTGATGGAATAAAAAACTGAATTGAGTCAGTTCTGAGTTGAACCCGTATTACCGTATCAGACACGCTTAAAAAAAATTGTTCATGTTTTGTCATGTGCCGGAGATCATGTTTACCGGTTGTTTTATCTTGCAGTCGGAAAGCTGGCGGATATTCCATTTCGTGACGTGAATTTTTTTCGATACTTCGGTTGTTCGAACATTTGTTTCCTTGAGTTTTTGATTAGCCTTGCGAACTTTCGCTTGACTTGGCGAATTGTCGCGCCAACGCGGCGAAAAATCGCTCGAAAGCTCAGCTATATTTCAAAGAGAATAGAGCGCGACATTCGCATTCATTACTTTTGCAAATTACCTCACACTAACACGAGCACTACAAGTTTCTTCGGCTGGACCCGCAGTACTTCTTGCGCCTTCTTGCGGCTTGCGGTAACATTAGTAACTTCTTGCGGCTTCTTGCGGCTAGATTTTCAACTTCTTGCGCTTCGAATGTTCTTGCGGGTAAACCGCAAAAGCATAGCACTTTCACTTCTTCCGCCGGCTTGCGTGTTCTTGCGGCGCAAGAGCTTCTTGCGCCACTTCTTGCGCGTGCATTATTTTTGGGTTGTACTGTATTAGTCTGCTGAATGTTACCTTCGTGTGTTCTTTTGTTTTAATTTACAGTATTTAAGATATCAACGACGAAGGGTTGTTAATTTTGGGTTTTTTTTTGTATTTGTCTTGTAAAACGCATGCGCAATTGAGTAAAGCAGCTAATAGGATGGAATGCGGAATTGGCTGTGTTGTCTGATCTGGTTAGTGGTTATGGTGAAAATTTTTTTAGCGGAGGGTTTTTTATTGGGATTGACATTTTGAGGGTGTAAAAATGTGGGAGTCAGAAGGATTTGTGAATGTCAGGAGCATATCACGCTTCTGTGAATGTGATTTGCTTTGAAAGTTGCGTTTTGTATAGGAGCGGTGTAACATTGTGCTGCGTTTTATGGGGGGGGGGGTGGTTTGCGAAGTGGATTGTAAGGTTTCTGATTGGCTAACTTGTATTTCGCAGAAGTAAATACTTCGTCGTCCCGGTGTGAGCATTCTCAGTTGTGGACGAATTTATATCGACATTCAACGTTTGAGTGAATTTGCATTTTTTCAGCACAAATAAAAGCGATAAGAAAGATAAGCTGAGTCATCAGAGTTTATTAAAGCATTACGTCATCCAGTAACGTTATAGTCAAAATATTGTGTCACACAATCACACTTTTCGTCACGCCGGTTTGTATAAATAGAGGATCGCGCTAACATTTGTGAAACCTAGGGGTGGGGAGGGTCAGAATGGCCGGTTAAAATGCCCAATAGGCTTTCTTGTTTTTTTTTAATGCGAACAATCATGCAAACCATTTCAAACACCCCGTGACACGGGGGGAAATTGATCACGAAGTGATAAACAAACGTAAACAAACCATTCTAATAAGAAAACGCGCTGGAAATTCCGCAGTATAAAGAAGTTTAATCTAATTCGTTTTGAATCCTTTAATGCTCTGGATTGATAATAAAACGATCTTTCATGGATTCATTTCCATTCACGAACGGAAGACCCAAAGCCACAAAAAAGTCCGAGGCGCATGTAATTTTAACTACGCTAATGTAAGCTTACTTGTAGCTGGTCGCATTTTCAGGTCATGAAAAGGTATTGTCAGATATCAACGGCAATAATTCTATCTAGCTTCGTTCTCCTACGTTAGTGACCGTTCACATAACCGAATTCGACGACTTGCATCGACAAAAAACAAGGGGGAAAAGAGCTGTCTTTTCTCTTCGGTAATTTCCTTTCACTGCAAGTTGAAAATGAAATACGAGAACATGCCGTCTGATGCGATGTGCAAATATGTTTCAGTCAGATATTCGCTACTTTTCGCATTGTACTTGGAAAAATTCGGTTCTGACGGAAAAGCATTACACTGTCTCCGAAAGATATTTCTTCAACAACATTAGAAACGTTTTGCATGAACTTCGATCCAAAGGTAGTCGTCGTGAATTCTGAAATCTCAAGCCGTGTCACGCAACACGCGGGGATTCGTCTCAGCCGCTACGGATCTGGTGATGTTTCAGGAAAAAAGGGAAGCTTATGTGTTGAAATTTTCTTCGTAAATATTCCACCTAGCGAAACTGTTTCATGGATTTTCCACAACACGCACAATTTTCAACGTTTTTTGTCTCACTTGTCGAAGCATATGAACTGCACAACAGTGCAGGATTTAAGCTTATTTGGTCTATGAATGGCGAAAGTTTCGTATGCTTTGAAATGAAAACCGTTCAGTAAGCTATACAAGCTGACAAAACGTTTAAACTATGTATTTTAAGCGGCTGAGACAGTGAAACTTCAAAATGTATAAGCTTAAAAGCTCTTTTTTTGAAGTCAACCACTTTTTAGCTCCGAGTCAATGGCGCCAAATTCTGCTTTGCGCGGGAAAAATCGAAGCGTACAATTAGAAGCCAAGCCAAGTGCAAATTAAAATTGACAACGTATCAAAGAATCGTTTACAGACATTTTAATTGATTACCTGGAAATCAGACTAAACCTGGTTGTTATAAATACAAGGAAAATAGGCTCACCTCTGTTTTTGGCGCTGTTTACAAATGTAAACCTACCACAGAATTAGGGCCATGTCTAGTACGCAAACTACTCTTCTTAACAATTCCGGTCCTTTAAATTGGCTTTGCGTTCTTCAGTTGTCACCAGTGATTGAAATAGCTATTTAATGAGTTGATTTGATGTGCGTTTTCCAAGCCTCCACTTCTTCCATGTTGCAGAGAACAGTCTTTGACACTCCTTCTGTCCTTGCAAATACCTAGTTCCCGCCGATGGATTTATTTCATTTCTATCCATTTGAAGTTGGCCTTTGTTTTCAGGACAAGTTCGCCGAGTGAAAAACATTCAACCGAGAAGTCCGGCACATGAAGATTTTTTTTCTTTCTGGTCATCTTCTTTTAAGCATTGAGAACGGCTGACTTGCTACGGAGATTTCAACTGAGGAGTGAACGAAAACACGCTGAATTTATAGAGGTTTTTACTGAAGTGAACAGTTCTTGATCGCATTAACTTTGAGCTGCCGTAACTTTCCCTTTCAAGACAGACCCACTGGAAATTTTTAAAATCTTCACAATACCCTCGTTGTAACCGCGGTCAATTGAACGCTGATACTCCAAAGCTAAGTTCAATGCTTCGAACACCCAGTCGCCCACGTTGGCCAAGATAAGGCAGAGCGAACGCGCGTCTATAGTAACCAATTACAGAGCTAGCTGTCAAAATGTGTCCAATCACAGAGCTGGCTGTTTAGCTAGCTGTCAAAGTTGTATCCCCAGCCAAAAAGAACCCATTGAAGTGCTGATGATGATGATGATGATGATGATGATAAACTTTATTAATGTGTCAAGGCCACATAGCCTAAAAACGAAAACAGTTCGAAAAGGATGTCTTTTCCAGTCGCTGAGTTGACTGGAAAACACACCGTCAGCCAGAATCAATTTCCTGCAAGTAAAGCCACTCGTTTCGAAAGACATTCGCATCACGTCGCGCGAATCACACACACATACTCGGCGCGCGTGTTTTCCAGTCAACGCAGTGACTGGAAAACACGCGTATTTACGATTAGTAATCGTGTATTTATTTTGCGCTCGTTCAAGCCTGTTTAGACTCGCGAGTTTTCATAAGAATGACACTGTTTCACGATTAGTAACCATATGTTCATAACGCGCTCATTCAAGCCCGTTTAGACTCTATCGTTTTAAAAGGAAGCACATGATTAACGATTAGTAATCGTGTGTTGATCCCGCGCTTGTTCAAGGCTGTTTAGAGTCGTGAGTTTTCATAAGCACACTGATTCACGATTACTAATGATGTGCTAATTCCGTGCTCGTTCAAGCCTCTTTGCACTCGCAAAGTTTGATAAGATGAACGCTTATTCACCACAGTGATTTACATTTACGATTAATAATCGTGTGTTGATCCAGCACTCATTCAAGCCTGTTTATACTCGTCAGTTTTAAAAAAGGCACAGTGATTTACGAGTAGTAATCGGGTTGATACCGCACTCATTCAAGCATGTTTAGACTCGTCAGTTTTAAAAGAAGCACAGTGATTTACGATTAATAATCGCTTTTATCCCGCACTCATTCAAGCCTATTTAGACTGCTCAGTTTTATGAAAGAAGCACAGTGATTTAGGATTAATAACCGTGTGTTGATCCCGCACTCATTCAAGCCTGTTTAGACTAAGTTTAGACTCGCCAGATTTCATTAGAAGCACAGTGATTTACGATTAATAATCGCTTTTATCCCGGACCCATTCAAGCCTATTTAGACTACTCACTTTTACGAAAGAAGCACAGTGATTTACGATTAATAATCGTGTGTTGATCCTGCACTCATTCAAGCCTCTTTGGACTCGTCAGTTTTAATACGAACCACAGTGATTTACGATTAGTAATCGTGTGTTCATCCCACGCTCGCTCAAGCCAGTTTAGCTAGCATGCACACTGATTCACGATTAGTAATCGTGTGTTGATCCCACGCTCATTCAAGCTTGTTTAGACTCGCGAGTAGAACACGTATTCACAAGTAGTAATCGTGTGTTCCTTCTACGCTCGTTTAAACCTGTTCAGACCCATCAGTTTTCATAGGCACAGCGATTCACGATTAGTAATCGTGTGCTGATCGCTCGTTCAAGCCTCTATAGACTCGCGGCTTCAATAACATGTACACTGCTGATTCACGATTAGTAATCGTACGCTCACCACGCGGGATGAACACACGATTACTAATCGTGAATCAGTGTCCTTCCTATTAAAACTCGAGAGTCTAAAGAGGCGTGAATGAGCGGGTCATTAAGAAACGTTTACTAATCAGAAAGTGCGCAGAAGAAAAACAACTTCAAATGGATAGAAATGAAATGAATCCATCGGCGGGAACTAGGTATTTGCAAGGACAGAAGGTCAAAGACTGTTCTCTGCAACATGGAAGAAGTGGAGGCTTGGAAAACGCACATCAAATCAACTCATTAAATAGCTATTTCAATCACTGGTGACAACTGAAGAACGCAAAGCCAATTTAAAGGACCGGAATTGTTAAGAAGAGTAATTTGCGTACTAGACATGGCCCTAATTCTGTGGTAGGTTTACATTTGTAAACAGCGCCAAAAACAGAGGTGAGCCTATTTTCATTGTATTTATAACAACCAGGTTTAGTCTGATTTCCAGGTAATCAATTAAAATGTCTGTAAACGATTCTTTGATACGTTGTCAATTTTAATTTGCACTTGGCTTGGCTTCTAATTCTACGCTTCGATTTTTCCCGCGCAAAGCAGAATTTGGCGCCATTGACTCGGAGCTAAAAAGTGGTTGACTTAAAAAAAAAGAGCTTTTAAGCTTATACATGTTGAAGTTTCACTGTCTCAGCCGCTTAAAATAGGTAGTGTAAACGTTTTGTCAGCTTGTATAGCTTACTGAACGGTTTTCATTTTTAAAGCATACGAAACTTTCGCCATTCATAGACCAAATAAGCTTAAATCCTGCACTGTTGTGCAGTTCATTTGCTTCGACAAGTGAGAGAAAAAACGTTGAAAATTGTGCGTGTTGTGGAAAATCCATGAAACAGTTTCGCTAGGTGGAATATTTACGAAGAAAATTTTCAACACATAAGCTTCCCTTTTTTCCTGAAACATCACCAGATCCGTAGCGGCTGAGACGAATCCCCGCGTGTTGCGTGACACGGCTTGAGATTTCGGAATTCACGACGACTACCTTTGCATCGAAGTTCATGCAAAACGTTTTTAATGTTGTTGAAGAAATATCTTTTGGAGACAGTGTAATGCTTTTCCATCAGAACCGAATTTTTCCAAGTACAATGCGAAAAGTAGCGAATATCTGACAGAAACATATTTGCACATCGCATCAGACGGCATGTTCTCGTATTTCATTTTCAACTTGCAGTGAAAGGAAATTACCGAAGAGAAAAGACAGCTCTTTTCCCCCTTGTTTTTTGTCGATGCAAGTCGTCGAATTCGGTTATGTGAACGGTCACTAACGTAGGAGAACGAAGCTAGATAGAATTATTGCCGTTGATATCTGACAATACCTTTTCATGACCTGAAAATGCGACCAGCTACAAGTAAGCTTACATTAGCGTAGTTAAAATTACATGCGCCTCGGACTTTTTTGTGGCTTTGGGTCTTCCGTTCGTGAATGGAAATGAATCCATGAAAGATCGTTTTATTATCAATCCAGAGCATTAAAGGATTCAAAACGAATTAGATTAAACTTCTTTATACTGCGGAATTTCCAGCGCGTTTTCTTATTAGAATGGTTTGTTTACGTTTGTTTATCACTTCGTGATCAATTTCCCAGTGTCACGGGGTGTTTGAAATGGTTTGCATGATTGTTCGCATTAAAAAAAACAAGTCAAATCGTTGAAATGTCCGAGCAAAATGAATTTACCTTTCGGATAATGGTTATCTCATTTCCTTTTGTGTTTAAAGTGCTTGAAAAGTGCCGTTTCGTTTGAGGGTTGTCGCTTTTCATTGTATCGCTCACTTTGCATCGGATCGCGCAGTTTTGGTCCGTGTTTGAAACTGTAGTTGATTGTTCGCATGAAAAACAACGTCGTATCGAAGAAATCTCGAGTGAAATAAATGTAACTTCCGGATGACGGTTAAGTTATTTTCCCCTTCTTTATTTGAAGACTATAAGAGCTCCGTTTCGTTTGAAAGTTGACAATTTAATCGCCCATTTTGCATCTGTCGCGGTGCTCTTGTTCGTGACTTCGTCGACCTCACGCTCGCGTCGTGCTTCGTGAAAGGCAGAAAGAAAAGGAAAATATCATTCTTAAACGACTTACCGAAGTAAAACTAAATTTCTAAGGAGACTTTGTCACTTCAAGAATTAACTTCCGTTGTCTTTGTTCTACAACAAGCCTCATGAAAAGTTCTGTTTGGGTTTGAATTTTTTTTTGCAATGGCGGCCTGTCAATTCAAATTTGTTTTGCGATTCTCTAGCTCTTTTCACCCAAGGTCAGCAACTTGCGATGAATAACTACATTGACCGTCACTTGCGATTAATAATCGCACAATGTACGATTATTAACTGTAGAATCTGTCAGACGTAGTTAATAATCGTGGATTGTACGATTATTAGAGCGGTTTTCAATTGAGTGTCGAAAGTAATTCGTGTTTTGCTTTGGTTTTGCTTTACTTCGCTCTGTGATTGGTTAAAACCTTTCGCGCCACTTTCTCGACCAATCAGGAGTAAAACTCAAACCAATCAGTCGCGACTTGTACGCGCTTTCCCGCGCTTGGCGCCGGTTACATGTATTTGCTTCGAGTTCTGATTGGTTCATTGGCTAATTTGTGTTTGTTGTGATTGGCTGGGGTGATTACTTTGGTTTTGGTTTTACGACACTCATTTGAAAAGCGCTCTAACTGTAAAATTCACGATTAGTAATCGCAACTGACGTGTTTCGCGATTAATAACTAGAAATTACCGCTTTTCACGATTAATAACGACAAATGTGCGTATGTCTAGATTATTAATAGTGGTATTTTTAACTACAGAAATTAAAAAACACTCATTTAAAGAGGAAATGTACATACTGCTCTACCCGCAAATAGCAAACTAAAAGGCTGATCTAGGTAGGTAGAGCAAAACTGCCATTACTAAGTCCGTTGTACCCATGTTAATGGAGGAATATAAAATTAGATTTTTATCCAGCATAATTAATTAAATAAAGAAAGAAAGAAAGAAATCAAGAAAGAAAATTAATTGAATAGATAACTAATAATATATTGTAAATTTGTTGACAAGTTAACAAATTGACATCAGTTTTTTTAAGAGTCTGTCCTCTTATTGATGATAATTAATTGCATCATAACATTGTCAAAGTGGCGAGTGGATCCACAACAAACTTTGACAATGTTATGATGAACTACGTCAATTTGTTTTTTACACTTTATAACAAAAAGGCAAAACTGAATTTCAAATGAAGGAAAGAAATGCAAGAGCCAAGGCAAGATGCTTCAGGTCTGAATCCTCAACAAACATCTTCATTGCTTTGCTCTTAGGTTGCAATGGCTTCTTCAGTTTTATCCCATATATTTTAGATGATTTTCTCTTCGAAGAAAAAAATATACTAGATTTGTGGTACAATTGTTGCCACACAGAGAATGCAGTGCTTAAAAAGTTTGACAAAGCCTTTGCTGATTGCGTCAGCTTTACGTGTTTTTTCGTCTGTACTCTTATTGACAATAAAAATTAGCCAATCAGCACATGACAATTCTCTCAGTTATTGTAAAAAATTGTTTGCAAGAATTAAACTTATTTAAAATTAAAGCTAGTACAGGAAAGACAAGGTTAAAGAAAACTTGTGTACATCAGTAGTAAAGATGAAAAGAATTGAGCGGTCTTAGGCATTTAATCAATACAATTCATTTCGTAACTTATGATGTTATTACAGGTGCCTTAAGTGTGCTGATGCACCCTGCCAGAAGAGCTGTCCAACACAGTTGGACATCAAGTCATTCATTACCAGTATCGCAAACAAGGTAATTTACAGATGAAAATTACACTGTGCATGCAGTGGAAGCCCACCTTACCATCACCTCATTTATCATTTATGCGACCATTTTCTAACTATGATCCCTTTCCAACTGCGACCCCATTCAGCTTCTTAATATATGAAAACCTCCTTAACCCTATTCAGACTGGGGGGGGGGGGGGGATTCTGCTCGCACAGACTTTAAGGGGCCGATTACATGGTGAATTTCAGCCCGGGTGCAATGGTTAAAACTGGGTGGGAAACGTTTGTAGGAAACCGTTTCACATTCACAACTCAAGCGGTGCGCATAACTAAGTTCATATTTCAGCGTGGGCTGAAATTTGAATGCGATTACATTTTAAGGTTTTTCAGCCTGTTTGATCGGGCTGAAATTTCCAGCCCAGTTTCACAAACTGGGCTGGAAATTTCAGCCCGGGCTGAAACACTCTTCTTGTAATTGCAAAAGTATTTTTAAGAGGATTTGTTCAGGAAGCCAAGCTGAAATCTCAGCCCGGCTAACCAGGCTGAAATTTGCCAATGTAATTAGCCCCCAAGTGCTTATAACATTTTTAATAAGCGAGCTAAAGCCACCAAACTTGGTGACTTTTCCTAAAATTTATCTGGGAACAGTTGGTCATTAAGCACCTCCTTGTCCAGCAAGTTTGATGTTACCAGGCAACCACTTTTTGACAGGCCATTTTTCAGAATTTTGAATTTTCACCTTTTTAATGAAAAATTATAACTTTCTTGAAGTAAGTTTTACAGTTTTAGAGTATTTCTTGTTCTTTCGTTGTTTTTGATGACTTGTTGGTCAATATTGGTGCTTTTCAAAGGTTCTGGAAAATGAAGAAATCAATTGCTGATTCTTACATCATGTGATGTCACCAGCTCATGTTGCGGACCTCATTGTCACAGCTGTAATAGTCTAGGAATAAAGGACGGGGCAGAATTCCTCCCCCCCTTTCCTTGGTTCCAGAAGACCCAAAAAAGCCTGGTCTGAATAGGGTTAATCTGACCATCTCATTAATGTAACCAACAACCACCCTTCAGTCCCAAACTGTTAGTACGTTTTGTTAATACGACCAATGGAGATGGCTGGTGACTTGAAGGACAAAAGCAAGCAAAAACTGGTGTTTAGAAATGTAAAGAAAAAGTCAAAACTTTCTTAATTCAAACTGTATTTGGTCAATTGCAAAGTCCTTTTACCATCTAAAATATTTTACACCATAGCCTTCCTTTGCTGTTACATGTATTTTCTCTTTGCTCCTTGTTCCTTCTTGTAGGCTGTCATAACTTGACCCTGCTTCACAAGTATGACCAAAGTTTTTTTGCCTTTGGGTGGTTATATTAGCAGGGTTCACTGTACCTCAGATTTTGAGCCCCAAGTGTGTATGTCGATGTTAACGTCATCCTTCAGCTACATTTGGTCAAGAAGAAATGTGCAGGGCTGGTCCACATCATATCCAGAAGATATATGTCCGATCTCATTAAAATCAGAAACACACAAATTTGCCAGCTGTGTGTGAATCCAGGGTCACCCAACAACTATGTGTTTTAATTGACAGAAATTGTGAGTAAGGAAACTGTCAATTTTTAAATTGGAATTTGTTTGATTTACTGGCAGTGTCAAACACCGTAAATATTTTAACCCATTCACTCTCAGGGGTTTTTGGGAACACAATCTTTTCAAGCAAAAAATGGCAGTTTCTACTGATCACTCATAAGCAAATTGTGACCAGATCGTCAAGAACATGCTTTGTAGCATAGAAAGTATCTTTTGTGTTTCTTTCAATTGAGGCTGTTTCGCGGAGGTTTGTTTTTCGCAGGCACACAATTCAAATGCAGGAACCATGAGAGCAAAAGTTTGATTTTTCATGTTCAATCTTTTTGCTTTTGTTTTGCCTCTTTTTAGTAGACATTCCTTGTGTGGAAATGTTTTGGTCTAAAACGTTTAAGAAAGAGTAAATTTTAAACAGAAGATAGCGGCTAGTGGGAAGGCCACAATTTTTTTATTTTGCTAGGGAAAATTGCTTGGTTTCTGGTTTTGAACCCTAGTCAGACTCATTCTCATTAAGGCCTGATTTGCAAGATTTGCAAGATTTGCAAGATCTCATCCCACTGCTGATTACCAAATTAAACCAACCAAAGGTTATAATTATATTAATTTAATATAGTTACTGTTCAGTACTTATCCTTACTTCAATTATTCAAACAGAACTATTATGGAGCTGCCAAAGCAATCTTCAGTGATAATCCTGTTGGCTTGACCTGTGGTATGGTGTGTCCCACCAGTGACCTTTGTGTTGGTGGCTGTAATCTGTATGCCTCAGAAGAGGGACCTATTAACATTGGTGGCCTACAGCAGTTTGCTACAGAGGTAACCTCATGTGCAGATCAATTAATGTTCTTGCACATATCCTGGGTACCCTTAGGCTATGTACATGTATCTAGAGACATCCTTCCCCTTCTTTATAACTGCCAGCATTGTGTTTGTTCCTCCACACGGTAACAAAGAAGATTTAGAGCTTTTACTCCCATTCCATCCATTCAAAGTAATTTTGTGGTGAATGGTATGAAAAGCCTTTTTAGTTTGCAGTTGCCATAGCAACTGAGAACTATTGGGGCTGTCCTGGCATAAACAGTCATGTTATGTTAGTGTGTTATTACTGTTTGGCAACAAGCCCACAAAGCCATTCAATGTAGAATCCTTTGAAGTGTAATAGGCAAGTTTTGAGGGGCTCTTAACCGAGTTTTGCACAGTCTCTATGGATGAAGAATTAATCGAAGTGTTTGGATCCTCGAAAATATCGTAGATTTTGACTTGCACAGACAGCGTAAGAAGGAATCGGAAGGAAAAGTTTACTCAGGTGCCTGTTAGGACCTGCTGGTCTTCCGTTTAGGTTGGCCTTCGCCAGCGGGTTAGGAACAGCTGGACGAGGAAAGAAATTGGTTGTTAAGTTTAGTTGCTGTCGAAAAGATTGTAAAGAAGTCTTTGTGTGTTGATGTTTCTGTTCTACAAGTGCAAACCTTTTTTATGCATAAGTTGACTGGGGGAGATAATTGGTCATAATTAACGAAGTCCACAAAAGGCGATTGTGTACGTTTGCATTAATTTTGGTACTGGTTTAAGTTATAAACTATCAAAAAATCATCCACATCTTACAGAGTTCAAGGACTTAATTTACAGCTTTTAGTTGAGCTGATATATGCTGTATGTTGCTCAGAATTATCGGCCAGTCAGGATTTTCCCCATACGCGCGTATTTAATAAATTAAATATTCAATGCATCATTGCCAGAAGAGACCTGACTCTTTCCCATTATTGAGCTCTCCAGAATCGACGGTTATTGAAGTGTTCTTGGTTTCTGTAGTTCATGTCAGTTTTAGTTTCGTAGTTCCCACAGTTGAATGTATTCGTGGTTATGACATTGATCTGACTATTTACTCGTTATTCTGAACTTCCCAAATGATGTTTGTTCTGTGATGATCACCAGATAGATTCTAGAAATCCTTGTCATTTAGCTGCAAAAATCTTTTGTGTTTTCTCTCGCTTAGCCTTTTAGAACGATCTTATTCATGAGGTTTTCCTGACACGAAGCTATTTAAATGTGATTTTCATAATTCAAAAGTAGAATGTTTACATAGGTGTAATGTTGGCATGACTTCTGACACGAAAGTAAAATTGTTTGTCAAACTCAAGTTTTTAAATAAAATCAAACGACTTTATACACGCGAAAACTACCCTAACGTGTGTTATCTTTCACAAGACAATCATATACTTGTTCATTTGTAGTATCTTTTCTGATCTTTTACTTTACTAACCACCCAAAGTATTTTTTTAAAATTGGTCTGTAATAATCTACTAAGTTGTGCAGGCCTTCCTGGTATTTTTTATTTTAACTAGGAAAGCTTTCAGAATTGATTGACTCATTTAAAGATTTTAGTCAATGACTGGGTAATAGTAGGACCTTCTACTTCCAGAAGCAGAGATGTTAGCAATCCCAGTAGTTTTACAAGCAGACAGTGAATTAAGTGAACTGTGGACCTTACCATTGCTTATAGAAAGAAATTCAATGCAATAACCGTCCCACGGACGAGATCTTGTGGTTGTTGCACAGGGAACCCAGTTTCACGACCAGACCGCTTTAGTGGCAAAATATGTGGATTTGTATGGAACCTTATCACTAGTTTTGTCAGGAAACTCTAGCTTTTTATAGCCTCAATAATTTCAAATTTCTGAGTTAGTTAATGCTTTCCACCAAAACAATCCATTGAGTTTCCCTGCTTTTTCACTCTTTTATATCTAACTGGAGAATTCTTGTCAAGTCCTTGGACAGTCTCAATGATTTTCAGCAATGCCAATATATCATCCACACTTTGAACTCTGTTTAATTTATCCAAAGAGACATCATATCAATCTTCAAGAAAACTTAGGGTGTTGAAATTTTCAAAATTTCTGCATTCAGTTGGTCCCTTGTCTTTACTTGTCAAATTGATTTCTGGTATTGCATAAGATAGACTTTAGTCACTTAATTATTCCTTTATGTTCAATGTCCGATGAACAAGTGAATCTCGGACAGCATGTTGGATATTCAATCAGTTCTTTATCATTTTTTGAAACTATCACTGTATCGTACAACCCTACAATATCCACGTTACTCACAAACTTATCTATACTTTGCAACAACTACCAACGGACATTAAGGACAGAGAGAAACGAGTGACAGACAGAGAGGAGTTTATAAGGTCAAATACTGCTTAACTGCCAGGCCGCTCCTGTTGGTGAGACTACTGGCAGAAATTTGAACATAACACTGACTGAACACAAACAAGTGACTAGAAATGGTGATATTAACAATCACATTTCTGAACACCATTTACAAACAAACAACAGAATTGACTGCAGGGACTTTACATGTACCTACAGTGCAGACTTCACCTTACAAACGACAGCACCTTATATTTTACAAGACCGACAAACGATAGACAAACCAACTAATTTTACTAACAAATTAATGGTCAGGACCAACAGACATTTGACTATTAAAGTGCCTATGAACTAAAAATTTTTTTTGCTCATTTTGGTAGTTCATTATGTGTTAATTCCGAAATGGCAAGAGAAATTGGATGGCAAGAAACAAAAATCCGTTTTTTTGCTGCTGAAAGTACCCAAAAATGACCAAAATCGTGTCTCCGAAGACTGGGAACGAGTTGGCCGAGGAAGCGGGCCGTATGACGTCACAAATCGCGCAGAATGTTTGTCTCTTTGGTTTTTGTCAAGTGTTTGAGCGAGGAAACTTACATTTTCCTTGCTAATATTGATATACAATGAAAGCTACCGACGACTGAGGAAGACGCAGCGATTCAGCTCGAAGCGATTTCGAAGATGTGCAGTTTTTGGGTTTGTCGTCCGTGGATAAAGCCTAAACAACGACAACAACAATCTTGTGTGAAGCAAGATGGCGAATTGAATTGTTGGGATTGACTATTAAACTTTCAGCTCTACTGGCTTGACTGGCCTTGAAGGAGAAGCTTCTATAATGGAATGGTCAGTACTTTTATGTGTTAATAACGAGAGATTGACGCAGCCTTGACTTTACTTCTTTTGTTAAGAGCGTCGTTGTATGTACTTCAATTATTTTACTCTAACCAATACCAGACAAGCTCAAGTTTACGGTGTACTTGTTTGTAACTTAATTTGTTCATCTTTTCATAGGTTTTCGCGTCAAGAGAAAGACAGACTCAGTTGTTCGGCTCTTTCGAATGAGGACTTTTGCAGAGAGAACACTGATATAAACTTATTAGTTAGAAGGAAGTATTTTATACATTGAAGATAAGCATACCCAAAATTTGCTTGAAATATTAAATGCCTAATGGCTGAGACATCAGTAGTAATTTCTAAAGAGCGTGTTTTATTTATTATAATCAGCAGCTGCAAATGATTTTCAAATGGAAGTGCAGTGCTTTTATTGTAAATTTCAAGCCATTTATGAGGGAGCATCTCAAAACAAATAAATAAGAATTTTTGAGTATGGTGCTCATTTGTGGTCTTTTACTCCACCTGGAGGTGCTATGAGGATGATGACTGTGATAAATAAAGATGGACATTGTATGATACGCGTGCAAACTCAGACTAGTGTGACTTCAGCTTTGTCCTTGTAATAATCCATCGCTTCTGACTACATGAACTGGTTTAAGTAATTGCCTACACAATATTAGACCAGTTGAGATTTTTGTCCTTCTGTTCAGCAATTTGCTTGAGGATTTTGGTTCATACCAATTTTATGGAAACATGCTATGGCAGGTGAGAGCAAGTATGCTGAGTTCTTACAGGCTTTATGTGATCACTTGTACTTTCATGATGCTGGTCTCATGTAAATAAACTTAACCATACCTGTCCAGTTATACTGGCCCCAGTTGTTCAAAAGTTGGATAGCGCTATCGACCGGATAAATCTCTATCCAGTGAATAACGCAATTGGTTTCCCTAACACTTATCCACCTTTTGAACAACTGGGGCCTGGTCTGAACTCCCTTTGTATACTGGTCTCATATGACAATATCTCCCTTGGGTCAATCTCAACACTAAGATGAATATGTAATTTGCTCCAGAAGTACATTTTGAAGTGCCATTTTCATTGAAACATACACCCATTCCAATTCCATGAAGTATGGCAGAAATCAGTGCCAAGTAGAAATTGCCCTCTTTGTGTGTGTAGTTTCATATTTTTTGTGTTATTTTTGTCTAAGGAGGGGGGGGGGGGGGATGGGGAGAGGTTAAGACAGCTCCCTTGGATCCATAAACCCTTTAAATTACAGTTCCCTCCCAGTACACTGTACACATTATGCGTGTATTAGCCTTTTTTGTTGTTAACAGATATGCTCTTCAGTTACAAATGTCTAAGAGTCTGTGTTCGATCAAGCTCGCATAATCCTTTGAATTCTCCCAACACTCTTGTGTTTGCATCAGGCTTCCTCTACATAACCATGCATGCCACTATTAATGTTTGAAGATATGTATTTTACTATCTTGGGCACCTATTTAGTAACAGAATCTCCCTTTGTTACCAGTGTTTTTACACTGATGGGGCTATCCTGTGTATACATCATTATTATTATTAAAGCAGTACAAGAAGTTTATATGCTAACTCCCTAAATAGCATGCACAGGGCGGGAACGTAGCCTATGCAGCTAATTTTCGGAAAAATTATTATTATTATTATTATTATTATTATTATTATTATTATTATTATTATTATTATTATTATTATTACAAATTAAAGGTGGAGAACGAGATTGAAAAGGCCCATTTTAAAACCTCATTATTGATTTTCTGTTGGCTAATTAGGTGGCTTGTGTGGTAGCTTTCTTGGGTACAGGGAATGGGTCAAGAAGAGACTGAGACAATTCAGTGTGTGAGGAATTTCCAATACAAAGCCTGCCACAAAATTAAATAATGGGAAATGAAGGTCACATTTTCATTGCCCTTCAGTAATTAAAATGATTAAATAACTTATGCCATAAATTCAAATTAAACCTTCATCACCAAGACTGTACTGCAGAAGGGTCAATTAGACGGTGTTAAGTGTGATAAATGAAATTTCATATTATATGGTCCTCTTGAGATAACAGGAGGAGGGTCAACAAGAAGAGAGGCACAAATCTGTTTGAAATGTGGGGTGTTTAAAGAGGACCACATAAATCAAATCCAGTGGAAGCAGAGTGACTTGCAATAAAAATTATCAATGCTGAGCTGAACTGGTTCCTTTTATTTGACGAAACATCACGAGGGATTTATAAATATTCCTATAGCTATCTGTGATTAACTAAAACGTCTTGTCTCGTCGTTGGTCAAGACAGTTCCGTTCATTGTTATCCCTTCACACTCTATGGTGAACATCCAGTTTGAGAAAAGTATTGCATGTGGTTTCCAAAAAAAAACCGGACATGTAAACAAAACTTTGTAGCTCAGTTATGCGTTGTAGATCTTGGATGCTTTTAGGTAATAGTGGACAGATATATAGCAATAGTTTTGTGGCCAAATATTGAAAACCTTCTTTATCCCGATCTTTTATTTTGAATTGCGATAATTGCTACTAGTAGAACTAATCCAACAGTGGCAGAAGTTACATATATTAACGCGACATTCAAATGCTGCAGCTTTTCCGAGAAGCAGCTCTGTAATGCGGGTCGAATCGAATTCTTACCGAGTTGAACACGGTTCAAATGAGTCCGCCTCCCTCCCTAATTCGTTTCCTTTTGAGAAATGACACACACATGCTCTCATTGTGCGAATCCTGCCCTTGTAGCTTACAATCCTGGGCCCACGAGTCACTCCAAAGTAATTTCTCTTCTGGAAACCCTCTTGTCAGCCATAACACTCTCGTCTTCTGCGCGATTTGTGACGTCACAGCCTTGTAATGCGATCGTTTTGGCCGCGCGCAAAATGGAGACACATTCGGGCGCCAAATTTGAACTTTGCGGCTGGAAAAATATCCCATGCAAAGGGTTCTGCTCAGCAAAACTTACATATTTAGACTGTGGGAGTCATAAACTATCATATTTAGGAGAAAAATTTTTTAGTTCATAGGCACTTTAAAAGATGGATTGAAAAGCACCGATCATTTTTTTTTTAATGCAACCTTTATTACAACACAGACACATTACTTAATACAATACGTTTACAAGCTTACTACCATAGAGATTATTTACGCTACATACTGTATGATACTATTGCTTACACCACTACTTATAATGCGTTTACTAACCCTATGCATGCGGATTACTTACTAGAGCGCTTTTCAAATGTGTCGTAAAACCAAAACCAAAGTAATTACCCCAGCCAATCACAACAAACGCAAATTACCCAACGAACCAATCAGAACTCGAAGCAAATACATGTCACTAGCGCCAAGCGCGGGAAAACGCGTGCGAGCAAGTCGCAATTGGTTTGAGTTTTACTTCTGATTGGTCAAAAAAAGTGGCGCGAGATGTTTTAACCAATCACAGAGCAAAGTAAAGCAAAACCAAAGCAAAACGCGAATTACTTTCGACACTCAATTGAAAACCGCTCTAACACTACACATAATTACTTACACCACTTACACCACTTACAAATGTGATTACTACACCCTACAAACTAACTTGAAGGCCACGCACTATTATCATTAAGGGTTTTATATTATTGACTTCAACAGGAGAATTCATAGGGTAGAATGCATGGACATCATTAATTATTCATAATCAGCGAAGTGGCAAATTTGAACCCAAGCGCTTCTACAATAAGAGAAGAAAAGGCCAAAATCGGCCCAGTAGCGTTGATAAAACTTGCTTCTCTGACTTCAATAAGTAAAAATCTAACAACCCACGTGCCCAAATGTTGTAGCTACATTTTAAGGCTAAAATGAAGAGGATTTAACAAGCACGAGGGATGTTCTTTTGCACTTGAAAAAACAGTAAAATTGGCCTTTTTTTGTATGGGGGCCATTTTTAAAAGCGAATTTCTGATAATGTTTACTGAATTTAAAAAACCCACGACCGGAAAATGAAAAATTGATCTTTTATGAACAAGAATCCGTTTAAAGTTTAAGAATTGGTGAACAGGAACCACTGTTCTTTTCGGTTTGAAAACTGCTAGTTGGATTTGCGTTTAAAAATGCGAATTTCCGAATTTGTGGCGATTTGCTCTAGTTCTTGAGGAGACCATGGATATCCCGAGTTAACCAAGACTCCCCATGAATCTGGAAGTGCTTTTGTTAGACCAAATATCAAGAAATAATTGATGAGATTAAGGCCTTTTTCCGTAAAGAAGTCCTAAGGTTTTAATTTACCGTTCGAGAGGAGGATGTCTTTTATCTTTGCGATTCCAGCCATACACATGTACAATGTATGACTTTTTACAAAATTGAGGTTTGCCATGCGCAGATGTTGATTATTCCACAGTATTTGATCCATGATGTGGTCTCGCGAGGATATTTGTTTAGCTTTGACAGTAGCCCAAGTTTCAAAACACTTGCGGTAAAAATTAGGAAGGTGTTTTGGTAGGTCAGTAACATCATAATTGCAATGAAGAAGGAATTTACCACCATGATCTTTAAGATGTCGTGAGAGAATAAGTTTCCATTTGCTACAGTAGTTCTCAGTATGCTTTTTAAGACAAATGATTCTCTGGGCTTTGATTGCTGATTCCACGTGGGGCATTTTCAGTCTGCCATCTTCATACTCGCTGATCAGAGCTAAACGTTTGATTTTATCTTTTCCTTTCCACAGAAAAGTAAACATCACAGAGTTTAGTTTTTTCATAAATTCTTTGTCTAAGTTTAATACAGAAGCGCGGAACATGAGTTTTGGCATTGCGAATGTTTTAATAATTTGAATCCTACCAAAATTAATAATGTTACACAATGTAGATTTCTCCATTGCCAGTTATTCAAGGTTTTCTTTCAGGATTTTCGTGTTTCGTCAAAATTAAGTTCACGTTTTAAGCGTGAGTTATAAGTAAAATAAATTCCCAGAATCATCATAGGTTCATTAACAGTTTCTAGACCCAAGTCTTGTTTACAATTGTGGCTACTGCTGAGCCAGTAGGCCTCCGTTTTGTCTTTATTTAATTTCAAGCCTGAACACTTTTGAAAGAGTCCTAGTGTAATGAACAGGTGTTCTAAGGAGACTTTGTCATGTAGAAATGTTGTCAGGTCATCAGCGAAGGCTGCAAGTTTTACCTCCACATTGTCAATTTTAATGCCTTTAATGTTAGGATCATTTCGAATTTTAATTAAAAGTAGTTCCAATACTATGATGAAAAGATACGTTGACAATGGGTCTTCTTGTCTAACACCTCTTTCAACTTTGAACAGTGGCATTGAAAACCATTAGTTGTGACATAACTGGATATATTAGAATAAAAAAAGAGATCCATTTAATAAGGGATTTGCCAAGATTAAAGGATTTTTAATTAATGCTTTTAACAAGAAATTCCAACTTTTGGAGTCGAACTTCTTATAAAATTCAGGCGTCAAGCCGTCGTTTCCAGCTGTTTTTCCATTTGGGAATTCCGACAGGGCATTGAAACACTCGATGTTTGACAAAATTCCTTCGCAAAGATTTTTCACTTAATTGCGGAACATGCTCACTATCAAGAAAATGTGGTCGGAATAATGTGGTTGCAGTCACTTGAATCTTGGTTTTTGTAAAGTGTTGTGTAAAAATCTTCAAGTTCTTTCATTATCATTTTTGAATTTAGAATTAGTTTTTCATCAGCATTGAATAGTCGATGAATTGATGTTCTCTGGGTTTTATTGGTTTCCAGATTTAAGAAATATTTCGAATTTTTCTCTCCTTGTTCATACCAGTTCGCTCTTGATCTGATTATTTTGCCCTGAATAACGTAATCGTACAATGCTTCATACTCACTTCTGGCTTCGTCCAGCTTTACGACGTTTTCTTCCTCACATTGTCTTAAGATTTCTTTGGATTGCTGTAGCCGCACTTTTCGATTTTTAGCAATCATTTTGCTGTATTCTATAGTGGTTTGTCTGATCTTGTACTTAATCAAGTGCCACAATACCCGTTTGTTGTTCACTTCAGAAAATTCCCCGTACGAAAATTTATGGCCTGACACAAGCGAAATTCCAGCCAGACAAATGTCCCGCTAAACAGAGAGAATTGAGCGAGAAAAAACTCAGCGAAAATTAGGCAGACACGAGCAGGAAAAATGAACGAGAATGGAACGAGGCATTTGTACCGCCGCGAAATTGGAGCGCCTTTATGAGCGGTAATCTGGCGAGATTCAGGCCCGATTCACGGTAGGAAAAATCCCGCTGGCGAGCAAGACGACAACAGCGGTTTTAATGGTTCGAGTAGCTCTATACCTCTATATATAACTAGTACAACGAAGAACAATTTCAAAATACATGTGTCGGTTATGTTTATTTTGTAACCTTTGTACACGATAAAATTGCATTAGTGGTGTAAGACGCTAAACTAGCACATGTTGTAATAAAGGTAAGACCTACAACATTTTTTATAGCTAGGCAAAGGTTAACCTGGACTTGATATTTTTACGGTACAGAGCTCGAAGGAAACTACAATTATTTCTCATGATCAATGTCGAACTCGGCAGTATAAAATGTAGATAATCATGTGCCACTGATAATTATAATTTTCAAGGACACTTTGCTCACCTCAGTATTTGTGGTCAGTTCTTCCATATTCTTTCCCTTGTGGAAAAATGGACTTACATACAATTCGAGAGTGACTTCAATTTGCAGCAATTTGCAGCAGATCAAAGAACCTAGTAAATTTATCGTGGCGAACATTATCCTTTGGAGCCAATCCGACAGAGCAGACATTTACAAAACGGCTTCAGATCTTCGCTCCAGGAAAGCAAAACATTAAAATCGTTTCCCAGCTGAACTGCATTAAGTACTTCACGCTAAAACTGTCTGCGCTTTTCTACGTTGTAAGTCAAATTACCAATGGTGGAGAATGTTTTCACGTCAATTTTGTAATGCGATCGGGAAGGATAATAAGAAAACAATCGTTTCACAAAAGTTGGCCAATTACATTTACGCCTCAGCTGTCCCAAGGGAACTTTGCGATAAAATCCGACGCATGCCTGTCACGAAATGTGGAGTAATGGTGCTGTTCAGAATCTTCCACTTGGAAAAATATTTTTTCAGTGCATTGTCATAAAATAAAACACACATTTAACGGATAGCCGTTGGCACAAAAACAGACCGTAATATGAAACCAGTGAGACTGAATCGTTCCGGATCAGTCGGATAACTACAAAATCTAAGCTTAAATCGTGGTGAGTTTTGCTCGTGTTCAGTCTGTTATATGTTGTATTGAGAAAGATATAATGAAACAAGAAAAGCCCCAGGGGCATTAGACCCCGCCGTTGTTTCCCCCCCCCCCCCTGGGGGGTGTAAAATATGTTACGGTCACCCAAGATAAAACCCCTTGCCTGTGTAGCAAAAAACACGACGAGTATTTTTTGGCCGAGCGAAAACCGGAGGTCTGGGGCAAGTGACCACCCAAAAAAAAACAAGGAAAGCCCCAGGGGCATTAGACCCCGCCGTTGTTCTCCCCTCCCCCCCGGGGGTATAAAATATGCTACGGTCAGACTCAAGATAAAAGCCCTTGCCTGTGTAGCAAAAGACACGACGAGTATTTGTTTAGCCGAGCGAAAACCGGAGGTCTGGGGCAAGTGACCACCAAAAAAAAAAAACAAGAAAAGCCCCAAGGGCATTGGACCCCGCCGTTCCCCCCCCCCCCTCGGGGTGCAACTACATTATGGTCACTCAAGATATGTGCCCAAGTGGTAGAAAGTTTTGAAGTAGGTGATTTTTCTAACGTTTGACGTGTGTGCTGCCATTTCCCCCCCAACGTCTTCTCTGAACCCTTCTCATTGTGATATCATGGATCCCTTATAGTATGAATACCTTTCCCTTCCCTCATTCCTTGGTCATCCACCTGTTCTAGCACTCGCGAAGAAGAACGTGACGAAATAGTTTTGACCATGGCGTGACTTAGTTACGTCAATTTTTTTAATGAAATGATATCTCAGCGTAATTCTAAATATTAAACAAGGGCACGGAAATTTAAATAGATTTATTGATGAAGAAAAATTATCCTTAAATCGAAAGGGAACGGTTATCTACTGAAAAATGAAACGTAAAGGTCTACTTTTAGGCCATGATTCGATAAATGCTTTAGCGAAAGCAAAACAATTCCCCGAATCGGCTTCTGTCTTTCAACGACGTAATGTTTACGTGTTACGGCAAGTTTAGGTGAATTCATGCCAGCTTCAAAGCTCGCTAGCACCTTCTTCCTTGCTCTCATCGAAGAGAAGTCAACTCCATTGAATTTCTTGTACTTTTCTACACAACTTTCCCTAAAGATTTTGGTGAAGCAAAGCAAAACTGCCAAAAAAATGCTTGCATTTTACTGGTGAATTATTCAACTTGGCGAAAGCAAGGGACTTCCCCGAATCGCCTTTTGTGTTTCAGTGATGTAATGCTTACGTGCCAGGGCAAGTTTGGCGAATTCATGCCAGCTTCAAAGCTCGCTAGCACCTTCGTTCTTGCTTTCATCGAAGGGGTTTTCATGCCATTAAATCGCCAGTAATTTTCTACACCAACTTTCATGAAAATTCTGGCGAAATAACGCTAAACGAACCAAGATTACCGGCAAGTATTGTTTTGGCCGAGCGGAGGTCTGGGGCAAGTGACCACGACGACAAAAAAAAAACAAGAAAAGCCCCAGGGGCATTACCCCGCCGTTCCCCCCTCCCCTCGGGGTGCAAAAGATACTATGGTCACTCAAGACACAAGCTCTAGCCTGAGTAGCGAAAGACGCGACGAGTATGTTTGGTCGAGCAAAAACCGGAGGTCTGGGGCAAGTGACCACCAAAAAAATGGAAAACAAGAAAAGCCCCAGGGGCATTAGACCCCGCCGTTGTTCTCCCCCTCCCCCCTGGGGGGTGTAAAATATGTTGCGGTCACTCAAGATAAAAGCCTTTGGCTGTGCAGCGAAAGACACGACGAGTATTTCTTTGGCCGAGCGAAAACCGGAGGTCTGGGGCAAGTGACCACAAAAAAAAAAAAAAAACCACGGAAAAAAAAGGGTATTACTAGACCCCGTCCTGACGGCGGGGTAAAAACCACGGAAAAAAAATGGGTATTACTAGACCCCGTCCTGACGGCGGGGTAAAAAAAAACACGGAAAAAAAATGGGTATTACTAGACCCCGTCCTGATGGCGGGGTAATAATGAATCCTAATTAATTTAAGGTTTGACTTCGTAAACAAAGCACATTAGATGTTGGGCTTTTGTTACGTTTCTCACTAATTCTTCAGGCTAGAGTTAGGCTTGAATAAGACTTTGTCAAGCCAGACATTTTTGTACGGGAAGCACTCAGACCAGATATATAATCAACAAATTTCTCTTTATCTTTGTCTCGTTGATTCTGGCCGCATTCTCGCTCATAATACAGCCCGACAAATGTCTTGTTTGAGTTCAGTCTCGCCCTGTCACGTTCAAATCTAGCCAAATTCCAGTAGCAAGACAAATGTCTCGTTCTCGTCGCAAAGCGATACAAATTTCGTGTCTCACTTTGTCCCGTTCCATTCTCGCCGCGAAAAAGGCTTTCTGGCCAGAATCAGGCTGGATTCTTGCCGTGTCTGGCTGTAAATTTTTGTACGGGTCGGTAATCCATTTTGGATATTCAGAATTAGGATTGAATGAAATTTCCAATAAGATGGTCCGAATGGTTGGTCTGTAAGGCTATTAATGGACAGGCTGATTGCCAAATGATCAGTTTTGATTGCTGGGATGATGTCTGCTCTTTTAATGTCATCTTGTAGATCATCACTTATTTTTTATGAACCAGTAATCAATACGTCGTTGAACAATAGGATTTTTTTGTCTCCAAGTAAACTGTCTTTCATCGGGGTTATGCACTCTCCATATACATATCAATGAGGTTATACTCCAGCATGATGTCTTGAATTTTTTTAATGGTTAATTTGTTTCAATTTTGCCTCCAGAATTATCAAGGGCAGCATCTAGATGAACATTAAAATCTCCACCCATGATAATTCTACCTTCTGTATCAAAGTTAGTAGTTTGAATAATGGATAGGATTTCTTCGAAAAAAGCTGCTTGTTCGTTGAGTTTTGTAGGAGCATGTAAATTGAGGAAAACGAATGGAGAGTCTTGGATTGTCGCCTCTAATAGTCTATCACGGTGTTTTTAATTCGAACCGTAGCTGCTTGTTAATGAAGATAAGCACTCCTCTGCTATGATTTGAGCCGTGACTATAGAACAGCTCTCCACGCCACTGGAATTTCCAATCAGTAATAATTTCTGGTGTACTATACGTTTCTTGAATAAACTTTATGGCTGTTTTCTGTTTCTCAATCCACGTAAAAATAGCACCAATCATGTTTGACAGTCTTCACAGCCAATAACTTTACAGCTTAACCCTTTCCTGCCCAAGGTAGATGCTAAGTTTTTCTAAATTAGCAACCATCAACTGGTAGACCTCATGTGAAAGGTAATTTCTAGGGTGTGCTGCAAATTGCACTAATAGGGATGGAGGATGTCTTAGATTAGACTGAGAAGTGTCCAAAATTAAAAAAGAAAAACATGTAAAAATTTTGCTATTCCTCATACATATTGGGTATACCCCTAAACTATAGCTAAATTTGCAGCTCTCGGTGCACTGCTTGTTGTCAGATATCAACTTGAACCTAAAATTACAAAGGGAAAATGTTCCAAAAATTGGAGGGGTGGTAAGTCAAGTCTCATATAGGAGGGGGGTTCAATTTTATGCCTTCAGTTTGCAGATCTTTCCAAGATCTTTTGGTTGTGCAAATTTCACACAAATTGACCAAATATTGAGCATGTAATGGCATCTTGTGCCATATGGCACTCTTGGGTGGGAAAGGGTTAACTAACAGATGACCAATAACATAATAGTGACTTCATTGACCAATCAGGTGAATGACCAGAGACTTACAACATCTACTGACGATTCACAGTTCACCTGACTCTGATGATGACTTCCGCTCAAGTTGCCAGAACATCAGTCAATGTCATCACACACAGTCCTTCTCAGGACTTAACACTCATTTTTATTTTCAGCACAGTTCTCACCCGGAAACCTTAAAATCACCAAGACATTAAGCCCCTTAAAGTATTTACGCTTAGCTGATGATTCGTGTTCTGGATACCTACTAGGTGATTATGGTTAAGGATTTTTATGCCTTTTATATGTAAGAACAACTTATATCAAATTGATGAAGACATGACAATGATGGCAATAATACACTGTTACACTTCTGCTTCAAATGTCAGATTTTCAAGAGTATGAGGATTGGACAAATCCGTGACCCCTCACTTCGACCTGCTGATCAACTTCCAGAGAGCTACCACATTAAGGTACAAACAAACTTGGTATTTCTGCACAATTAATTGAGATTATAATCACTAATATTAATCATATCATGTTTCCCAAGCAATTTGACTGAAGTGTTGCCTAGTAATTGAGGCACTGGACTTGTGATCAGGAGGTCCTGGGTTCAAATCCTCCTTCCTGCCACTAGCTGGAACTGTCCTTCAATGACCCTCTGGCCAACTTGCCTGCCTCAAGTAGTTGGGATTTTTTTAAAATGTTGTGTCTCTTTCAAATACTTGTTTCATATACACAACACCACATGCTTCTGTTGTAACAGCTCATAGCTATTCAAGCATTACTGTCAACAAGTGAATTCTGTTTTGCTTGCAGGCATTGATATTTTGTTTGCATTGCTGAAAAGAATCTGAGTGTTCTAAAAATCATGTTTCTTGCTCTTAATATTAGGTGGCGCTCATTGGGTGTGGTCCAGCTTCTATCAGTTGTGCAACTTTTTTGGCTCGCCTGGGTTACACCAACTTGACAATATTTGAAAAGGAAAATTACATTGGTGGCTTAAGGTGTAGTGGTTGAAACAGTTTTTTTAATGTTTCAGTAAATGAAGGGATTCTCCCTAAAAATGTTGTTCTTAAAATTGAAAGGCTCTGTGGGAAAAAACCATAAGTGAAGATTAAATGTGTCTTGAATTCCAAATTGCTCCAATTCAGATCTGAAGTGGCATACATACTCACGTATAAGATACCATGTTTGTCAATTTAGTTCAATACAGAGAACAAAAGAAGTCATGTGCTTTGCCTTAGTTAGTTTAGCAGGTTTCCTTATCATCCAGGCAAGTGTGACAGAATATATACTTGCCCTGGCTAAATTTTACATTTACGTTCTGAGAATTGTAAAACTCGCATGCCAAAAATAGAGTTTTCAGTAGATCAGTAGTAGAGAACATAAAATTTAGCCTGCAAACACGTCATTTATGAAATGTGCGACAAATAAAATTTACAAATATCTGTTTACAAAAGTACGGAATCACTGAATGGTTACTGGAAATTGAAATATTACAGAATACCAAATTGACAAATACAAATGAATAAAAAATGCTCCCGAGAACTTTCTTGTCTGCCAGACATATTTTTGGGTCATGATGGTCATCCAAAGCACTTTTTAGTCGTCTTAGACGGCCTGCCGAAGGCTAGTATGGATGGGCTAAACCCTCTAATCCCTCTAATTTAAGCCCTCATGTTAAGAAGTAAACATGAAACTGTGTTTCTTACATGACAACCAACCCGCTTGCTTGCCAGGGAGGTCCCTTTGAAGACCTGACTGTCAAGTCAATAATATTGTTAACTGTAGGTGGCAAAATTGCCGGCAGCCAGCATATTTTGAGAGGTTTGTGGTCAACTACAATTGTGACTATATTACACGTTCAAGAATTATGTTACTCTGGGAGACCAAGACATTTGGAATTGAAACATTGTCATCCACAGGACTTTAAATGCATTTTAGAGCAAATTGGCAATTACTATTAATTAGACTACTGATGCTGTTCAATTGTGACAAGAATGAAATGTGGGCTCTTATTAAACCCTACATTGTTTAGAGCTATTTACTTTACTTAGAAATGTGTATTGATTGTATTGTGAATAGCTCCTCTGAGATCCCACAGTATAGACTGCCTTATGATGCTGTCAATTTTGAAGTGGAGTTAATGAAGGACCTTGGAGTCAAGGTATATGCAATGCATTGTTTTAATCTTTAGTTTAATAATTTTATTTACAAGTCTTGAACACACAACTTCTGCAACTGGAAATAACATTCTTGCTTTATATTACATTTGACCTTGCACATCTTTATTTTGATACTTTTTGCAGTCATATAAGAAAAAAGTCCAGTTACAGTTGTGTGGGTAATGAAGTGGCCATTGTCCTTGCATAACTTCATTTTGATATTTCGTCAGTCATTATTTGCAGAAATGGTCTGACATCTGCCATATTAATTAATTACCATAAAAGCTCTTATTAAGTCCTTCTCTCTAATAAGCCCCCCTCTGAAAGTAAAATTTTCTAATAAACCCCCCCCCTCTAATAAGCCCCACCCCATCCCCCTTTGGGGCGTCAGCTTTTGTAATAATATTACACCCTCCTAATATAACTTTTAAGCCACCCACTTCATCCCATGTATTTTTTAAAAAAGGCTAGAAAAAATACATAAAGTTGGCAGATCTTTATTGATAAGAAGTAAGTTAACAGTGTTTGAGTTCTGTGGAAAACTTATTTTAAGATTAAATATGTAAAGATTTTAACTAAACCCTCCCCTCTCTAATAAGCCCCCTATTCAGGAGGCCTGAATTTAAAATTCTACAGTATGAATGCACCCAAAGCTAATCTTGATTTTCAACTAACTCTGTAGTGTTACCACAGCCAGTCTGTTGGTTTATATGTGACAGTTGAGTTATTTTGTGATGTATTATTGAAAGCCTGGGCAATTTCGAAATGTGACAGTGGCTTTTGTTCAGCTCAAGAATGTTTAGCAGCTCAACGACAGGTTGACTTATTCTTTTAATTAGTTATTGGGAGTGTTTTAATTATATGATGTGATTGTTTGGTAATTATAATTATATGATGTGACTGTGTTTAAATTGTGCACAGCAGTCACCATGTATGAGCACTATTTTGAATTAATTTAATCTAACTTTTCAGCAGTTTGCCATTGGTCAGACAATGTTCTAGTGTTACCAACTGTTAATTTCAAACCTGGTTAATTACAGATTGAACTTGGTAAAGGTTTAGGCATGGATGGGCTGTCAGTTAAGTCCCTCAGAGAAAAAGGATATGAAAGCATTTTTATTGGGATTGGTAAGTAAACCTTCTCTTAGGATGGTTGAACGACAAGAGAAAAAATCTCTGATAATTTACGTGTTGGTTAAATGGCCGTATATGTTGTGGTTAAACTCACTTCCAATAGATGAGCTTGGGAACTGGTGCCTGGGAGAACGGTAGGGGAACCTGTACCATACAAGCTAGGCAGGGAGGTAACCATTGCAACCTATGCGGGAACCCCCCAAGCAGCCCCACCAAAACACCGTCACACTAAAAAGCCCAGTGGAAAAACTCTCCCCATAATTAGCTGAATCCAACAGCTACAAAGGAGGGAGGGCAGGGAAGGACAAGAATCCGCAACAATTTGCTCAAGTGACACGAATAATCCACAAAGATCAGCTTGAATGAAATACGAAACGTAACACAATAGCAAATAAACCTGCAAACAGGCAGGAGCTACCCTGCAGATCACCTACTCTTGAGGTGCAGACCACTGGACGCATTGTCTCATGTTTAACTTTCCCTAAACTAAATTTTAGCCACATTTAAACTCATACATGAGCTTGGGAACTGGTGCCTGGGAGAATGGTAGGGGAACGTGCACCATACAAGGTAGGCAGGGAGATAACCATGGAAACCGGCAAGCGGGAACCCTCAAAACCCCACTCTCTCCAAGTGCCAGGTGCTTGGAGAAAGGAGGATCCCGGGAACAGGGTTCCATGGTACCTCCATCCCCAAACCAACAAACTTCCCAAGCACCTACCAATAGCTACACTGACCACCCCATTGAAGAAAAAGACATACCTTAAGCACTGGAAGGCTAACGCCAAAAAGAAACAAACTGAAGGGCAGGCAATCTGCAAGCGAGCGAAAGGCAAGACATACAACAGGCCAGTCATTGAGTGTGGAGGTCGCATATCCAGCTCCCAGCTTTACCAACAGGTACGAACAATGTAGCCTTGCGATGGACTACCATCCCAAAATGGAGACTGACAGGATCTCCCCACCAAGAACCTTGCCACAGAATAACAAAACAATTATGCCAGCTTATGAGAGAAGGCAACCAAAGCCTCGGATGGCATTCTTATGTAAAGGAGGTATGCATTGCTTGTCCAATGTCCCCCATAGCTTAAATCAAATGATCCGGAACACCATAATGTGCTGCCATTGTAGCTGCACCAATGCGAAAGCTACGGCAATTGCCATGTTCACCAGCCGTGGCTAAGATCTGCCGGAGCCAATCTGTGAGAATGGCACATGACGGGCCACCCATCCTGAAGCGAAAACAAGAAGACGCCTGAAGGCGTTTACGCGGGATGTGCTGGTGTACGTAAGGACTATTTAGTTGCCGCTCACACGTGTGAGAAATGAAGCATGGTGACTCAGATAAGAGGGAATAATAATTATTCCCTCTTACCCGTTTTATTCTGAAGTCTTTATTGTGAAAACAAGTGAACGTAATGTTTGTAAAAATAGTTCCGTTCATTACACTTGAGTCGATATCACATTAATTCTTCAAAGTACACCAAAAAAAGTCCGAAGGAAACTCTTCTATCTAAAAGGAAATTCGAGACGTCAATTCTAACCTTAGTAAACACAACTATGCCGTATGATATTCTGTAACACAATGAGCAGTTCTCAATGCCGTCAAGAGTCTCAAGACAGCAAATTGCTTTCGCAGCTGTGTTGAAAGGCGAATGTGTCGTTGAAATTATATATGCTGTTTCTTCGAGCATTTCTGTTTTGCTAGGAAATTAAAGTGGTAAAGATGCAGAGATTCTTGACAAGTTCACCCATGAGATCATGAGAAAATCTGCCGCGACGTTGTGCACGTGAATGTCTTGTTTTGTCGTGCCTGTCAAAGAAGAGTTTGTGCAGTTTGCCATATTTATAGCTTTTGGACTTTCTGGTTCTATTTCTTGGATGGAATAAAAAACTGAATTGAGTCAGTTCTAAGTTAAGTCCGTATCACCGTATCAGACACGGTTGAAACGATTGTTTACGTTTTGCCATGTGAGATCACGTACATGTATCTTGCAGTAGGAAAGCTGGCAGGTATTCCATTTAGTGATGTGAATTTTTGTTCGATATTTCGTTTGTTCAAAAATTTGTTTCCTTGACTTTTTGATTAGCTATCGCTTGACTTGGCGAATTGTTGCGCCAATGCTGTGACAAATCGCTCGAAAGTTTGGCGATATTTTCTCATTACTTTTGCACAACACTCCCCACCAATATGAGCACTACAAGTTTCTTTTGGCTGGACCCGCAGTACTTCTTGTGGCTTCTTGCGGCTTCTTGCGGCTTGCGGCAACATTAGTAGCTTCTTGCGGCTAGATTTTCAACTTCTTGCATTTCGAATGTTCTTCCTGGTAAACCGTAAAAACGTAGCATTTTCACTTCTTGCACCGGCTTGCATTTTCTTGCGACACAAGAACTTCTTGCGTAACTTCTTGCGCGTGCATTATTTTTGGGCTGTACTCTATGTCCTTTTCTAGTTTCTTCTGTAGCAATTTCACTTTGTACTTTGCCTTCTATGTTGTCTGTTTGTGTTCAACCCAACCTGACTTGTGCACGATTTTAAGTTACAGCCAATAAAACCGCACAATTTTTTTTCATGATGTAAGGGGCCGAGCACAGGCCCAAAAGGGAGAGCCAGATCTACGTAATACTGGCCCCGCCACTTTATACTCAGGAGCACCTGATCAGCAGGGTGGACTGCAATGTTACGGTAAGCGGATTCAACATAACATTTGGCCATGAGAGCCCCTTCTCCAAAGCTGGAAACTCTATGAATCACTTGATCCATGGTAATATATTGCAAGCTAAAATCCTCTGCATTAACACTGTCATTAACACTAAATCCCTGAGGGGAAGACAAGTCCACAATAAGGCACCACTTCCCAGGTTGACCCTTTTTTGGAATGACCCCAGAACTGCTGACTTGCAAATTGGGAAATGGAGGAGTTGAAATGGACCTGCCTAATGAGACTTCGTTTGCCAAGTACTCATCAACTGAGGGGTGAAGATATGCTGATGGTTTATCCCTCTTGGCTGTCTTAAGCCCGCGAGTATGGTGAAACCCCAACTTAAACCCGTTGCGAAGCCCATCCCAAGAGGAAGGACACTTGCCGCTGGTTAGGATGCTGTCTTAGCTCCAAGGCAAATTGGTCCACACAAAGAGGGCTGACAGCAGAAAGAGGAGGGAGGATGGCTAAGAAGGATAAAGAGAACCAAGTTAAGGCCAATGCCAGGAAGGGCCAAGGACAGACAACTGAACAAACAAACAGACAAAATGAAATCGAATGTGCACAATGATTTAATTGTTAGGGATACAACAATGCAAAGACCAACTGGCCATGGCACCCTAAACTAACTATGTTCAGTAATAATAAACAATGACATGCAAGAAAAACCTGAAATGTTGCTTTCTGTCAAACGCTCTGTGACTCATCTCAGTACAAGACAAAAGAACCCTGGTGACAGAAAAGTATCACACGGATCGAACAAAGGCTAAGCAACATTAACAGTCACCTAATCGTTACAGTACGCATGTGCCAATACCAAGACTGTTGCTGGATCACAACCCTTATTTACTGAGCATGGTACAAAGTAAACACCTTCAGTGATGTGAAGGCAAGAGCCAAACAAAACTAATAAATGACAAAATGACTTCTAGACCAAGCATATAAAACAGGTAAATCAAAGTCCAAACTTCATAAGTATGACAGTTCATGTGCGCCTGGCCTTGCTGCCGCTACGAGAGACAGGGAAGGGAGAGTGGCATTTGGAGGCAGTCTTGGATGAAGAGGAATGACCAGGGCAGGCTTCAATGTGATGAGGTCCAGAGCAGCTGGAGCACTTATGCGCAAATTGGTACATTGCATATGGCAAGGAGCAGTGCTGTTCCAAGACCTGCACACAACCATCGAGGTGCTGGATCCCGATGGTTCCACTACCTCTGAAAAAACGTGCAGCGGTTTTCGACCAATTTTTTTCGTGGAGTTTTTGGTCAAGCTCGACGTTACCTCGACTGGTTGTGTTGCGTTGTGTTGTGTTGCATTTTGTTGTCTGCTTCGTATTGTGTTGTGTTGTTATGTGTTGTGATGTCTCTTACTTGTTGCTCTACTTTGTTGGCTTAAAATTTCTTAGTTTTCCTGTTCCTTCGTTGCACGACTTGACGCAACAACTAGACGGATGTACAACAGTTCGACCAACTCGACGACTTAATAAGCAAAACTTCCACTGCGTATTCTTCAAAGGCAAACACCGTTTTCTCCGTGGAATTTTCGGAATCACGACTTTTTGTGTGCCTTCAGTTGCCGTGGTTAAGTTTGCCAAAATTTCATCTCTTTCACTAGCAAGTGCGTTTTGATGACCATTTCATATGCTAAAAAGAATTGCTAACCTTAAAGGGGCACTGTAAACAATTTTTAGGATTGCTATAAAAAGCTAAAAGAGATATATTCCTTTAATTCCGTTAATGTTCTAAGAGCATTTCGTGTACGAGAAAAGATATATGAAATATTTTTCAGAATATTCTTCTACCAAAAACCGGACTTGAAAATCATGGTGACAGAGCCCCTATAAATATGGTGCTTAACAAGGCACCCCTTTACCCAAAAACTTTACAAATACTGTATATTCAATTGCAAAAAATTGGTCTACCTTTTGAGTAAAGCCAACGGGTTTAAAGGGTTGAAAGTTTAATCTTTCGGAAGAATATACTGATGAGTTGGCTCATAGATGAAAATAAAATGGTGTAAGAGTTAAGATCGTCTGAAACAATTGCTAGTAGAGTCAGTGTTTGTTGAGTTGGTGGTTTGCCGACTTAACAGTGTTCGGTGAAACCTGTCTGTTGACTTTGTCGAGTAGTGGAGATGCTTTGCCAGTCAGTCGTGTTTGTCTAGTTGGTTCGCGTTGCGGGGTTCATACTGTCTTATGCAAGGATTGTTGATCGATTGTTTGGTAAGGCTCATTGTGTTTGTCGAGTTGTGTCGAGGTCTGGAACATTTCGTCTGCCAGTGAGTGAGGTTTGTTGAGTTTGTCTAGTTGGTAAGGTTCATTGCGTTTGTCGAGTTGTGTCTGGCAGTGAGTGAGTCTACTAATGTACAACTTTAACATAGATGGAATACTAGAAATGCTGAACTTGTCAACAACACAACACAGCACAAGGCAACGCAACATGTGTTGTGTGACGGATCTCAATGCAACACTACGCAACGCAACTCAGCAGATACAACACAACAGCGACACAACGGATCGCAACAATGCAACACAACACAACAAAACAGACACAACACAACGGATCGCAACACAACACAACACAACGCAACACAACATAATGGATTACAACACAACGCAACGCAACACAACACAACAGAACTCACCTCAACACAACAAAACAAGAAGGTATACCTCTGAAGACGCAGGGAGCTGGCCATGCGATGAGACCCTGGCAGCATGAAAATTAAATAACTGGACATTGATGCTGGACCAGTCGACCAGACTGGAAGTGGCAGCATGCTCTCAAAACGCTTGATCATACACGAGCAACACACGGCCATTGAACTATCAGTGTGTACGAGAATGAACAGCTAGTACTGCAACAAATCCTGCTGCCGATTTGGGAAAAAAGGACATCAAAATCAACGTTTAGATGGAGAACGCCACCATCCAAGCTGTGATATCCTCGATCTGGGGTTCGGCTTTTTTGGTGCCGATGTGAGGACCACTCGGCCATCAAAGAGTAACTGGGGCTCAGGCTCTGCTTGCGAAACATTCATGGAGAGAAGGTCACTTAACTCTACGAATTTTCCAGCAATGATCTGGCTGACCAGCTTAGCTGGGATCGGCGAGTAACCAGGGCCAACCATGAACGGTTAATGTACAACGGGGAGAGGGGCCACCACCAGTGGATTCGCATTGACTGTCCCAGAATGAGGGGAAACAGGGCCTGATGCAGCGATGGAACTTGGCAATACAAGTGACGAAATAGGTGCTGCAAAAGTTGATACAAAGGAAGGAACAACATAAGCAGGCGTACCTTGCGAACCTTGACTAGTTGCTCCTGCTTGTGAAGAGGAAAAACCAACTGCAGCGACCCCAGTGTCCATTAGTGCAGCAGCATTGGAAGATAAATAATGCTCTGCGGAGTGCAAACGCCCTCAATTCCAACCGACGAAATGCCGACAGAACTGGTGCTCGAAGCAACGGACACTGCATTTGATGAAACTGAAGCTGGAGGATGGGTGGCAAGGGCGGCTTGTAATGCTGCTTGCACCACAGCAGACAAAACACTCCGGTGAAGGCTGACTCGCCACGGAAGCGGGAGCAGAAACAACCACTTGCGGGGCTGACACGGCCCGTTGATGATCTTGCTGCCCCACAGACACACGGGCTGGCTGTTGTTCTTCGGCAATGGCGGGCTGCGAATTAGCTAACTCTAAGGTGTTCAGAGCGGCCTTGCAACTGTTATGTGTGGAACCCGACAACATAGTGCAAATCACATGCTCTTAAGGTGCAGACTGCTAGATGCAGTCTCACATTTAACTTTGCCTTAACTAATTTTTAGCCACATATAAATAATTATGATTAAATAAATTTATGACAATAGAAATGGACGCCCTCAATTCCAACCGACGAAATGCCGGCAGAACTGGTGTCTAGCTGCCTGGCAGCTTTTAGCTAGGGATCTTATTTGTTTTGTAGCTAAGCTAATAATTTACTGTTTGTTGACCAGGTCTTCCACAGCCCAAGCTGTCTCCAGTATTTGATGGGCTGAATGTTGATAGTGGGTTCTACACTTCAAAAGACTTTCTGCCAGTAGTATCCATGGGCAGCAAAGCAGGTGAGAAACCATGGGCATCTTTTGTAACAAAACACTTCTTCTAAATAGTGAAAAGTCACACAAGAATTGAGGCAAAATATGTGACATTCTTGTCATGAAAACATGGCTAGTCAAGATTGGCTTTAGGCACTTTTACTTTCTCTTATGCTTTAATTAACTTGCTCAAATTTTTAAAATAAGAAAAATAATATATATGTATATATATATATTTAGCATGTTACCCGATGGACTTTTATTCAGATTTCAATATATGATTAAACTAAAGAAATAATCCCAATGACTAACTTGTGCATGCATGGTCTGAAAGAGTGTTTAGAGCAAGGAACACACGAGAATGAGCTTTAGTTTGTTAATTTCTTAGTGCCATGTGTAGTCACTCAGTTGTCGAGCTACTAAGGGGCCGATTACATGGGGCGGGCTGGCTCGGTTTGCCGGGATCTCGGCACATCTGTGAAACACACTAGAAATCAACTTCGTGATTACATGGAAAAATCTCAGCGCGGCCAGCTGGGATCCTGGTATCCCGATGCCGGGATCTTGGCTAGATGGGCTGAAAATTTACCATCAGATGTAATCGCGATTGCCAGGCCAACACTTTTTCCTCACTAAATTTCACTTCAGAGCAAAATGGATCACCAGAAGGTCAATATTTCTCTTTCTATATAACACATAAATGTTTTTCAATACCATAAAGCTACATAAAACTGAAAATAATACACCAGAATGATAGATTAGCAAAAGTAAAATCACTCGATTCATTCTTTTTGAGGTAGCCATCTTTTCACACAACAGCTTCTAAATTTAGCTGCATGCGGCCTGGCTCACCTCCTGTAATACTGGGCTGAGCAGTCATCTTGGCAGACCGAGCCAGCACTGCTCATGTAATCGGCCTCCAAGTGTAGGTCGTACTTGACTATAGTGGGTGTAATTTTGAGCAGAGTTTTCGGTCATGTTTTTTGAAAAATGTGAGATACAAGTGAACTATCCAACAGCACTAACGTTCAAGCCATCACTAAAAACAGACCAGAGAGATCTTATGTATGACATCTGCAAAGGACACAAACTTCCACCATCTCATCCATACTTTATTCATTATAATTTATTATTGAAGGACAGAGTCAGGACTAATCTGAAGCTACACATTTTCACCTTAGGGAAAATTTTAGAGGGATTCTGGCAATCTGTTTGTTTGTCATTTTCCCTGAGGACTGCAAAAATTTGTTGTTACTTTGATTTTAAAGGCATGTGTTCCTGCAAGTCTAAGTTACCAGAGCTGTTTGGAAATGTCATTGTGCTTGGATGTGGAGACACAGCCTTTGATTGTTGTACATCAGCACTCCGCTGTGGAGCTCGTAAAGTGTTTGTCATCTTTAGGAAAGGATTCACCAACATTAGAGCAGTTCCAGAAGAGGTTTGTTTACTTGTCCTGCATTTTTACTATAAAGGGAGAAATTAAAAAAAGACCTGGCATAAAAGAATTAAATATTCATCCACATGCGCATATAGATTCAAAAAGTTACTACCATGTAATTATCACATTGTAATTAGTCTTAAGGTTTGACTTTGAAAGGAGGAAAAGGCTGCACAAAAGATCAATAATAATTACAAGTTATTCTGGGGCACTCTTTGGATATGAGGTTGGAAGAGCAAAAAGGTGCATAGCTCCAAGTCCCTTGTGAAAATCAGCCTGGAATTCCAGTGGAATTCTGCCTAAAATTCAGGCTAGAATTGGATTCCAGGCAGATTCCAGGTGAAATTTTATTGCTCACTTTTTTGGTTGTTGTTGCATGAAAACCTTAACAGTTAGGGTGTACCTGGGGATGGGTAAATTTTATCCTGGGTGGGTTCAAGGTGTATGGACCTCGTAGGGTAGTTCATGTCCTTTTGTCCTACACCCAGCACTTGCGCTAAATCAGAAAATAAATAAATAAATTCCCTGCAATCCGGCAGAAAATTTGCAATATTCTGCTGGTGTTCCAGATTATTCCAGCGGAATTTCACCCTGAATTCCACCAGTATAAATGATATCCGTCAGAAACATTGCCAGCATTCTGCTCGTATTCCAGACTCCAAGTGGAGTCCATTGGAAAAATTGCCGGCATTCTGCCAGTATTCCAGTCTGAGTCCCAGGTATAACAAGTATTCCAGTGTAGATTCCAGGTGAAATGCACTGGAATCACCTGCCCCATTCTATCCTATTCCAGTAGTAGCCGAGTCCATATTCCATGGGGAATCAATCAGAGTCACATGTATTCCTTACATTAAAGTCAAAAACGTTGTTTGCTGGTATTCTGTGTTTAGTGAACCAATGAAAAAGCTAGAACTTCAATAACTGAGATCAAGAATTTCATAATTATTTTTAATTAATGGTTTTTGACCTATGTTGAAAACATAGGGTCTTAGCCAGACTGCAGTTTGTCGCTTTCTGTGTTTGTTTATTTGTTTGTATGTATGTGTGTATTTTTGATCCGGGGGGGAGTCCCACGTGAGACGGGGAAATGCTCATCGGAAAATTCGAATTAAAGCTATTCTGAAAGAGACGGTGAACGCGAGACGACGAGCATCCATGCACCTTTCACATGGGAGTACACCCCCGGGGAATTTATGTGGCACTATGTGGCACCAATCAGATTGAGGCTACTACGCTAAGAATACATTCTACCAATGAAAGAGCTGGTTAGAATCCGCTTACTGAAGCTGAAGTTCAGACAGGTTAAGCTTATCGGCCATGTTGAATGTACATATGGGGATGGAAACGATCAGCGCAAATGTGCTTTTCTACTTTTTCCTCTCGAATATTATATTTTCAGTAAAGGCTTGGTGTGATGGAATTGATGGCTAAGCTATTGTAAGGGCAGGTAAAATTGAACTTTGTCGTGGCCAACGGTGGAACGTGACAAAAACAACGCGGCTCATTCCAAAAAGAGACTTGTTGACGAGAAACTGTAATTTAATTTGTTCTTTTATGATTTGTGTTATGAAACAGCTGTTTTGATCATGTATCTTTGAGCAAGATGTTGGTTGAAAAGATTGTATCTGTGCTTGATATGGATAATTTTGACTGTACTTTGCAAGGTTTTTGAAACATATGCATATACATGTACAAGTCTCGACAGATTTCGGCTTAACTGCATAATATGTGCCCCTTCAATTCACATGAACTGTTTTCTGTGTCACCGCCAAGCCGGCTCCGCGATACAAAATAGCAAAACATTACCGTGTATTCCGCGTACTACAAACGTTTCCCACTTAAACTTCTGCTAAAAGAATATTATTTGAAGTTCCTATAAACTAGTGGATCATCACAGAACATCACCGTGTATTCCTTGTTCTGTAAACGAAAATATTACGCAAAATTTCTTTGAATTACTCGGCCACATGTAACGTGAAAATATAAACAACCAAGCTTAATCAACCATGACAAAAATTACTGTGTATTGCTTGTTCTTTTTACTGCGTAGCCAGCTCCTAACATCCCTTGTACGTTTCAATTCAATCTCTCTCTGCGTACCACGTAGCCAGCTCCTAATATCTCTTTTATACTTCAATTAATTTCTCTTGGCGTACGGTAGAGTGAGCTCCAAAAGTCTTAAATAATTAGTTATCATTTCTTGAACCTTTCACCGTGTTCGGAGTAGCCACTTCTCTCAGTAACGCTGTCGATGTGACGGCGTATTCCACAGTTTTTACCTAGATTTCTGATGGTAAATCAGAGTTTATCTCTATTAATGCGCATTTGCTTGTTTACTAGCTGGTAAAATTACCGTGTTCGCACAATTACACTTACGGGCAATTCGCGACGTCACTTCGTTTACGTGAATTTATTATCCTCAACCTTTTGTCTCATCTATAAAATTCAGAATGTATATTAGGCTCAGGCCTCTCTATATTTATTCCAAAAACTTTCATGTAGCGTTACGTGGGCTTTCCTTTTAGAAGGGAGAGCTTATAATTACAGGATTTATTATTTTTAGGTCTAAAATCTTTCTAACTACAATTCGGGATACTGCAACGAATCTGTGAACATAACAACAACAAACCCAACCCGTATCGACAAGAAAAAAAAGGAAGAGTAAGAAACAGCTGACGGACCACAACACGACAGACATGTGAAACAGTTAAATTTGTTGTATGATTGGAAGGATTTCAGTGTTTGTGACTTGGGATAATTGGGATATTTGTTCGGCTTCTTGATCCATTCTTGCATTGTGAGACGGCTTCCCCTTCGGTAGCAAGAGGCTCTAAATATATCGATCTAATTTATCGCGATTCATAAAATATTAGCATCTACTGAACAGTTTGAAGTTTAAAAAAGTTGAAAACAAAACAAAACATTTTCATCGTAGTAGCACTTTAAAACAGCCGCTACAAAAACCGCTCAGGACTGCTGAAAAGCACCCACTACAACCGGTACAATCTTTTTGAAAACTCGAAGATCCGAGCCGTGACGAAGCAAGAACAATTCATGTGAGCCTGCACTAGTGAGCTCAACCGCTGACCAGTAGAGACTGCTAAGCTCGTGGTGGTTAACTTTGTTAAACTGACGTTTGACTAAATTTAACCGATGGAAGGTGGGCGCCTGGGGTTTCCATTGGCTTCCACGGTGGCCAGCCAGCCCTAAGATAGAATACCACCCCCATGGCTGGCAAATCTTCACCAGCCAGCCGCAGGCTTAGGTCAGAGAGAAGGGATTGCCCTGAGCTACCCAGGTCCTGAGGCACCCTATATGACTAGAAGGGGTAAAATTAACGAGGGGGATATAGAAAAAAGGAAAAAAATACCTGGTAAGAGAGCTGGCTAGCTCACCTACCCAGAGTCTTGATGAGATGATCAGGTAGACCACGAGAGGCTGCAGAAGTGGCCGTGCCAATGCGAAAGCTACTGGCAGGTAAAACAACTAGGGACTCCAGCAGAGGAGAGAATAGTTTGAATGGTGGAGGACAGGCTTTGGTGGTTTAATGGGGTACCATCTGAGAGGAGAAAACGTGGGCCAAGAGTAAGCCACGGAGATGTAAATACCGTGTTAGGGACCGCTGAAAGATAGACCTTTATGGATGAGTGGTGAAGAGTTTCTGCAAGATGGGAGCAGAAACGTATGAGTGACTCTTCGCTGACTGGAAGCACTGATCCGGATGGAGAGAGGCGACTGTCCTGAGTGCAAAATTCTAGGAAGTGACGATGGGCTGAAGAATAAACTCTCCGAGTAGAAGGAACAAGACCATGAGTCAAATAGCACATACTTAGCACTTAGTTCTCTCCGTGCCATGAGGTACATAAGGCTGCAACTCTCGTTTTCCAATGAGCCCTGTCCTGTGCTGTGCCCCTAACTTCAGCCCAGCTGGATCACCCCTCCTGTCTGCGCTCTTTTTCCACTGTCCTTCTCCAACTGATCTTTGGTTGTCCCGTTTTCCTTCTTCCTTCAGGCTGCCACTCCATTGCCACCATGCAGTCATTGTTCCTCTCCTTTCTGAGCACATGTTCAATCCAATGCCATCTTCTCCCTCGAATCTCATCACTGATCTTATTCACACCTGTTATTTCAGTTATTGTCTCATTTTGGACACGTTTTGGCCACCATATTCTTTGGATCTTTCTCAAGCTGTCCTGCCTCTTTTCTTCTGTTTTGGTTATCTTCCAGTCTTTGTATCCATACAGTAGTACTGGTCGCACTAGTGTCTCGAACAGGTTGATTTTTCAATTTTGTGTTTCGACCAATATTCTATGTTTTCCAGATCCTCATCAGGTTGAAAAAGGCCCCTCCTGCTTTGCTTAGACCTCTTCATTTCCAGTCTTCACTTTGTCTTCTCTTCGTGCATTCGTTCTCATCACTTAACATTTTCCTGCATTCAGTTTCAGCCCCACACTTCCTGCAGTGTCCACTAGTTGGTCGGTCTTGTTCTGTATGTGTTCATGATGTGTTGATGATACAAGGGCTATGTCATCTGCAAAATCAAGATCTTCAAGATTAGTTGTGAAGTTCCGCCTGATGCCGTTTTCTGTCTTTCTGTTGTTCTTCGCATCATCCAGTCAATAGTAAGCAAGAACAAGATTCCTGACATGACACAGCCTTGTTTGTCGCCAGTGGTGATCTTGAACCATCTTATCTTGAGTCAAGTAGAAATGCCATTTATCTGTCAGAGTAAGTCCAAATCCAAGAGGAGCTGCCGTGGGATCTGGGTCTGATTGGGGTCTGCATGAGGGGCTAGCCGGTGGGAGCACTGAAACTGAAAATGCAATAATGAGTCAGTAGTGAGGTTACACTTTCCACTAACTGGGGAGGCAGTGAAAGAAAATGAGTAATGTGCCGCTAGGAGGAGGAGATAAGGAACCAGGGGCCCGTTTCTCGAAACTCCCGATAACTTTCCGGGCCCGGTAAGTATTTTTTCGAGCTCATTTATTTATCAATGTAATGGTTATTATTGGCGCAAACTTAGCGATATGCTTTACGAAATTATAAAGATTAAAATTTAGCTTTCAAAATCAATAAAAATTTTATAGCTATTGGAGAATATTGTGTACCTAAAATAGTTTTCGGGCCCGGAAAGTTATCGGGAGTTTCGAGAAACGGGCCCCAGGGCCATTATGGTAGGGGCTCTTGAAGTACCTGACCGCGGGATTTCTACCACTGAGCTGTTATCTGATAAGAAGTTGACCCTTTGTAGGCTGCCACAATGATCGGGAAAAGTTCTTTGTACTTGATTGACTGGGAGACCTGTGTACGGAGCCACAAGCCCAAGAACCTGTGACACTGAATTATATCTCCATAGCCCAGCGCCACAGAGGCATTGAAGAAAACCTCAAATTCAGGCAGTGGGGCCCATTGCGGGTACTGAAGAAAGGTGCAACCATTCCATGACTGGAAAAACTTGCCACCAGGTTAGGTCGAGAGAGAACTCATGGTTGAGATGAATTGGATGGTCATCTCAATGAAAGGCACACAACAAATTAATCATATTGCGCAAGAACGAGCGACGTTGGGGTACAACCTTGCATGTATGTTGAAGGGGACCTGTTCGAGACTCCAGTCTCTTTTATTTACAAAAACCCTTGAGAGACCACTCTTCCAACAAGGCAGTTGTTCTGTCGAACTTGTCCTTAGGTAGATGAGCCTGCAAGTTTATCGAATCCAGTTCAATGCCAAGGACAGTCAGGCATGTAGACGGCCCTTCCAGTTTGTCTGGGTTGCCAAGCTTTGAGAAGCAGTTAATAGGCCTCTCCAGATTGTGTTAACAAATAGAAGAGCCAGGGGGACCAAGAGTGTGGAAGTTGTCCGGGTAATGCATCAGAAAGGTGACATCATAAGTCTGGTATGTAGGTGAAGATATAAGGGGCTGACCTGACACCAAAAGGAAGGACCATGTCCACGTGGAATGCTCCACGCTATTTCATGCCCAATAGCCGCCGATCTTCCGGATGAACTGGCACAATGTGATATGCATTTTGAACATCAAATTTTGCCACCAGGCAACCCCAACCAAACTGCATGATGCCTGCAATGATGTGGTCTGCCTTCATGTACTGTAGGGAATAATCCTCGCCAGCAATACCATCATTGACAGCATGGCCAACTGGGCTGGACAAATCTAGAATAAGATGCCATTTACCTGGCTGATTGCATTTGGGTATGACACCAAAATGGCTCACATGGAGACTAGGGAGAGGAGACTGAGGAAAAGGGCCTGCCACCCTGCCATGGCCACAGGGGTGGTTGATACCCTGGAGGGTTGATTGGTAACTTTGAAGGGCAGTCCTAGCTGCTGAGAAACTGAAACATGAGAAAAACACAATTGTAACAGAGGAACAGTAACAGAAGAACCCCCCTTTGACTGTGGTGGGAAGTGGAACCGTGCTCTGTGTGGTAGTTAGTGAGGGCAATGGATTCTTGGTTGGTCCCCGTTGCACGTTTCACATCACTGAAGAAATCTGCAGCGACCTAAGGGCCAGCGACAGTGCCCCTTATTCAACGAGAACCACATTTGGCAGGACTGGGGGTTGCCAACAGACATCGGAGGTTCTGCTGGTGCTGTGGCTGCTGAGGTTGATGAGCCTCATGCAGCTGACAGGGAAGTGGGAGATTTGGTGTGAAAATTGTAGAGGTCCACATTCATATGAGACCAGTCAGTGGATCCTGTAGCAGCCCCTTCCTTCCTGAAGGCGATGTCATAATTGAGCCATGAGTTGTCAGAGAAACGCTTGGCTGTCTGAATGATGAGTAACTTGTACTGGTTCAGATCTTTCAAGCGAGATGGGAATAAATGGCAACGAACCATGCGGAAGATTGTGAAGGCTTCTATCCAAGAGATGATATCTACCATTTTGATGACCCACTTCTTGATTGCCGACGTCATTAGCTTTCCTTCCAAAAAGGCTTGAGGCTCAATCTCTTGGGCACATATGTTGTCTGGTAGTAAGTCAGCCAGGTCTATAAACTGGCCCCCTGTAATTTTGGCCACAAGCATGTAAGGGACTGGAGCATAGCCTGGTCCTATAGCAAACGCTTTGTTGAAGCTGGGAGGCGTAGAGGAACCAGGTGTGGCCCAACTTGAAGAGCCCCCAACCACTACTGGCTGGTTTATGGCACACATGGTGGGAAGATGAGAGGAAACCAAAGAAGGAGAGCCTAACGTGCTATTAGTTGAAATGAAAGATGAAACAGTACAGTAACAGACTGTGCTCTGAGGGTAACTGACGTCGAGGATGTCAAGCAAGGAGTGGGGGAGCTCGAGGATGGCAGCAACTGTGTTGAAGATGCTGAGGCAAGTGAACCAGAAGACAAGGGCGAAGGCAATGACTCCACAAGAGTTTTTGAGATTGCCTGAGCAAGAGTGTTGTTGACTAGCGAAGGGATGGTTCGAGAAGGTGGTGGAACTGGTGTATTAGCCAGCAGCAGTGCTGGTGTAGAACTGCTGCTAGGACTAGAAGATGCGGTAACCGGCGAAGACATCGCTGGCAGACTGTTGTTCGTCGTTCTAGGCATCGTTAGCCATTGTCGCAGACATATTATGACACTGGCCATTGTGTATATTAACGACAGTCGGTTCTGATTGGTCAAAGGGATCTCCTGTTAACTGTAACCAGAAGCGAGCAGGCGCGAGCATGGAAAAGGGGAAAGTATTCTCGCTTGTATTTAATACTGAAGAAAAGTGGTATGTGCCCTATTAAGCTGTCAAATCTCAGTTCAAAGTGGCGGATGTCCTCCCAGAACAACAAGAGGCGGTAAAGTCATTTTTTTTAGGGGGGGGGGGGAATATGCGGAGCACACTATCTTGCAATAATAGTTAACACAATAAGCCAGCCATGGCGTTAACAACAACAGCAAGAAACTTATCATGGTGCAGATAATATTTCAGATCCAATTATGTCAGAAACTGGAATATGCAAGGCTGAAAACCTATCAAGCACCTAAACGAGCCAAACTAAACATATCCGAGTGTGCCAAAAGCAGCATACAAACCACGTTTAGTCGCAAAACAGGCATGTTCAGAGGTCAAATTTAAATGGGAACAACAAACATGCAACATGCCACAGGCATTAAAAATCATAGTACAATTCTCAGAAAAAGATTAGATACGACCTTGAGATCAAAATCTAAAACATGTGAAGTCTAAAACGGCTCTACTCCGTTATCAACAAGTCCTCCAAGCTCAACTAAACCCGTTGAAAATATACCAGAAGCAAAAGTGGTTGAAAGACCGAGGTATAAAACACGTGACCAACAAATTCACGATCCACGTGAGCCTGCACTTGTGAGCTTGACCGCTGTCCAGTAGAGACTGCTAAGCTCGTGGTCGTTAACTTTATTAAACTGACATTTAACTAATAAAATTGAATGTGCTTTTGCTTTGGAATATCACTGATCCTAATTGGGTACAAAATCCCTTCAAGTATTCAGTCTTACTTGATTTTTATCACAAGCTCTGTGGAACTGAATCCTTGTGAAGACTGGCGTGAACTATTTTAGGATTTGCAAATTGGTGAATTTGCTTAAATATAATTATTTAAATCGGTGTGAGGATTATTTTTACTAATTAAAACAATTATTTTCTTGTATCAGTTAAGTGTGGATTATACTTATCTGAATAATAAACCACAGATTAAAGTTTATTTTAATGCATGCTGTGTTTTTTTTTTTTGCAATAAAAAGCTTTATTGGTGTTAGTGCTTACAGTACAAGAAAAAAAACAATAAACTAACAAGAAGCAAAAAGGTATTGACGTGCGTTACAATTACTTTTACATACAGTGCATACATTTATCGCTAAACTTACTTATACAAGGGTCTAAGCTGAAGAAAACATAGAAATAGTAGTATTAAAAAAAAACTACAAAAGATTTCCATATATTTCTTTGCATTCAGGCAGTTTGTTATTTTGGATTGCGATTTCTCTTTGTATATTAAGTTTTTCTTTTAGCAGTGACAGAAAACTTTCGAAGCATAGTTTTTCGTCGTGTAAACATTTACAGAAAATGGAGTATTTCGCAATAAGAAGCGTGTAGTTTAAGGAGTACGAGTGCATCCTTTTGTCAAGAATTCCATATAAAATCATACTGTTTGATAATGTGATCTTTTCTTTTAGTTTTGCTGGACCACCAGTTTTGAAACAAATTCCAAAATAATAAAGTTGAAGAGCAGTGTAAGAACATGTGATCTAAAGAATGTCTGTGAGCGAGACATTGAGGGCATAAATCACTATCCGATATTTTGGTTTTTAAAAGGCTAACTTTTGTTGGAAGGACATTATGAGTAAGCTTATATTGAAACATTGATATCTTTATGTCATTTTTTATCTGGAAGGGTAATTCGTAAACTTTGTTTAAGTTTGCTCGGTTCACACCATACCTCAAAATTTTGCTTTCAGCGGTTGGTGGTAAAAAAACCTTTTTTAACATAGCGGAGTAGACGTTTTTGGTAGAAATTATTTTTGTTTTATGATTTCCATTTTCTGCTGTTTCCCGGGGAGTTCTTTTAATTTTTACTTTCCAGTCATTCGGAATGGAATTGATCAATCCAAAATATAAAGTAAAAGGTGTTTCAAGATGAAATTTCTCGGAGAATTGTTTAAAAGAAAGGAAACTACCGTCATTTTGGAGAAGGTCTTTAATACGTAGATTTTTAAACCCTCGATTTTTAAGTTGCAGTTGTTCCAAATTATTTCGTTGTGTAATGTTTTAAGACTTCGTGGTAGAAGCTTGGGAGGCGGTTTAGTTTCAGCAAGTTAATATCATAATCGTAGTGTGTTAGAAAAGAGAGTCCTCCATGATGTTCTAATGCGAGCTCAGGGATTGTTTTCCAGGACACATCAGTATTGGTTTGCAAACGTGGTATCCAAGCGACCTTTAAAGCTTTATTCATGATGTTAAAGTCAGTCATTTTAAGACCGCCGTGTTTTTTTTCACCAATGATAGTTGATTTTTTTATCTTTGCAGGCTTTCCATCCCAAATAAAGTCAAAAATCAACTTCTCGATTTCTTTGATATCTTTTTCTGGGATAACAAGAACAGATGCATTGTAGATGAATTTTGAAAGCCCGAAAGTTTTAACAATGTTTATTTTTCCGTACAGTGTTAAGTTTCTTCTCTTCCAACTATTTAGCGTCTTTTCTAAGTTTCGGATTTTCTCTGTGAAGTTTAACTCATTGGTTTTATTTGTGTCATACGAAAAGAAGATACCAAGAGCTTTTATTGGGTCCCGCGGCCAACGAAAGCCAAAGGGAGTTTCGGTTTTATTTTTCCATCGACCAAGCCACGTTCCCTCAGACTTTGTAGTGTTAATTTCTAGACCGGAGAGGTTTTTGAACTTATCAAGTAGAGTTAGCAAGTGGTCAACAGAATCCAGATCCCGAACAAAAACAGTGGTATCATCTGCGTATAGGGAGACTTTAATTTCTTTCTCACCAACCTTAATGCCTTTAATGCCGGTATCGTTTTTAATTGCTCTTCCGAGTATTTCTATGCCAATTACGAACAATAGTCCGGACAACGGACAAGCTTGTCTATCACCTCGTTCTACTGGAAAGAATTCCGATCCAAATCCATTGTTAAGAACGCAGCTGGAAACATTGTTGTATAAAATTTTAACCCAGTTTTTGATGTTCGGCCCAAAATTGAATTGTTCAAGGCAGTTGTTTATAAAGTCCCTTTCAATGGTATCGAAAGCTTTTCTGAAGTCTATAAATAGGGCGATTCCAGGAATATTGTTTTCTTCTGTGTAGTTCATGATGTCGGAAATTAAACGAACATTTTCACCAATGTACCGGTTTTTGATGCAGCCGGTCTGATCGGGATTAATTATTCTTGGAAGTACTTTTTCTAACCGTTTTGCAATGACTTTCGTTAATATTTTATAATCAGTATTTAGAAGCGATATTGGTCTGAGGTTATCGAGTACAGTAGTATCTTTGTTCGGTTTTGGGATGAGTGTTATAATTCCCCCTCTTTGAGATATCGATAGTTTACCGCTATCATAGGCGTAATCAAAACATTGTAACATATCAGTGTGCAGTTCTTCCCAGAAGTGTTTGTAGAATTCTGCTTGTAGCCCATCTGTACCTGGCGATTTTTCATTTTTGAACTCGTTTAACGCTTTTAAGCATTCCTCTTGTGTCACTTTTCCTTCGCACGATAACATGTCGTCATTCTCTAACGGAATGATGTTTTCTTTGAAATTGCAGAGAGGATCGCTTAAAGTCGAAGATCTTTGCTTATTTGATGTATAGAGGGTTTTATAAAAGCGCATTTGCTCCTATAGAATTTTGGATTGGTCGTTGGTGAAACTGCCATCTGAGAGTTTCAATTTTGTGGTTGTCTTTTTTTCATAATTTCGTTTTTCTAAGCCATAGAAATATCTCGTATTTCGTTCCCCGTGCTCATGCCACCTGACTTTGCTTCTAAGAATCGTACCATTTGTCTTATGCTGCATGATAATTTTTAAGCGGGATCTAGCATGATAGATCTCGTTAATGATTTGTTTGTTATTTGGTTGTTTTTCAGCCTTTTTGTAGAATTCGTTGATTTGGTTTTGGAGGTGAATTTCTGCCGATTTTCTTTTCCTTGCTTTATTTTTAGAGTATTTAATCGTAAAACCTCTTATTTCCATCTTAATTAAATCCCATTTGAGTGTTAAGTCTTCGACGTTGTTATATTTTTTTCTGAAGTTGGGAATTTCAGCACGCAATCTAGAGACATAGACTTCATCTTTAAGAAGCGATTGGTTAAATTTCCAGAAGCCGGGACCTTGCAGCTCATCGGATTTTACGTGTATCAGTGTTGCTGAATGATCTGTTTCGGGTGCAAATATAATTTTACAATTTTCGGTTAGAGCATTTAGTTTTTAGAAATGAGGAAAAAGTCAAGGCGGCATTGAATTTTAAATGATTTATTTCTCCACGTGTATTCCTCTGCTTCTGGGTTTAGAGACCGCCAAATGTCATTTATGTCGTAAAGATTGCATAGTTTGTTGATTTCTTCAACTACCTCGTGTTTTCGGTTGCTTGGATTACCACCTTTTGTTTTTCTCCGACATTGTGCAATTAAAATCACCACCCATTATCATTGTTTCTTCAGAAAATTTTTGGAGGTGTCCTTGAAGCTCTTTGAAAAAGGCGACTTGTTGCTTAACGTCATTCGGAGCGTAGATGTTGACAAGTACAAAACGAGTGTCCACGACCGCTATATCTAATAATTATAATGTATCTCCCGTTTTTGTCACAAATTTTCTTTTGGACATTGCATTTTATTTTAGGATTGATAAGAATCATAGTGCCCTTACTGTGATTTGTGCCGTGGCTAAAAAACACCTCGCCGCCCCACTCCGCCTGCCAAACATTTTCACATTCTTTTAAGCTATAGGTTTCTTGCAAGAAAACAAAAGAACAATTTTGACGATGTAGCCACCTAAAGACAGAACGACGCTTAAGTGTTTTGTTCAAACCTCTTATGTTCACTGACAGACATTTGATATCAATGGGACTATTCATAAAGAGGTGTCGGAGTTGTCATAATTCCCAAAGCAGCAGATTTTGGATTTAAAATTTGCATATTTCTTCTTGCGTGTACAGCACACATCGGATCAAACAGAAAAAATTTTCCAAAAAAAAAAATTAAATCTGAAAATCGCTGAACTAGAGCACCAGTAACATTAAAGTTGGATAAGTCTTTAGCTCCGAAGGTATTTGTGTCATATTTCCTGAATGGGTGATACTTGAAACTCAGGATAAAGCGAACAATGCATGCATGCTGTGTTAATGATACCTTTTTATCACCCATGCACAGATGCAACTGGCAGTTGAAGAGAAGTGTGAGTTCTTGCCATTTCTTTCACCAAAAAAGGTAAAACGTTCTTGGTGTTTTTAATGTGATCTTTATTGAAACTGTGTAGTACTGTAACGTAATGTATTGATTTTTATCTGTTTCAATATGCAGTGACTGTTTCTTATACGTTGTTATGAATGTAATTTATGCCATTGGGATATTTGCTGCTGTCTATGGCACACGGCTAGGTTTCAATATGCAGTGACTGTTTCTTATACGTTGTTATGAATGTAATTTATGCCATTGGGATATTTGCTGCTGTCTATGGCACACGGCTAGGTTTCAATATGCAGTGACTGTTTCTTATACGTTGTTATGAATGTAATTTATGCCATTGGGATATTTGCTGCTGTCTATGGCACACGGCTAGGTTTTCAGACTCCAGGCGGCACACCCCCACACAAAAAACTCACACAGTACCCCCTGGACTTCACAGAGGTGGACATCAGCTACCAGCAAACAGCAACAATGTTTTGGGCTCTAGCATTAGCCTAACACATCATTGTGATGTCATCGGCTAAAAAGCAGATCTTAGCAAGACCTATTGGAATCTAAAAAGAAAAACGTGGGAAACTACGCATTTTTCAGAGAAAATTAAGCAACCATAATTCTAAAAAAGCTTTAAGATACAAAAAATGTATGGCATTTTCTTTCCAAATTTAAGCTCAATTATCTCTGAAATTGTGTGGTTATCCCCAATTTTCTTTTTGGATTCTTAGAGCCCTTGCAAAGGTCTCCTTCTTCTACATAGTCATAAACTGCACAAAAATCCTGTTGTATTAGTAGGCAAATTCCTTAAGAAACCCGAATATCTCAGCCCAGACCCGAGATGCGCAGAATACGCATGTGTAGTAACAAATAAAAGGTGATGATTAGAGGCCATTCAAGTGCGATATGAAGGGTCACTGTTCAAAATTGCCTGTCATTCAATCAAATCAATCAATCAAGCAATCAATCAATCAATCAATCAATCAATCAATTTTTTATTTACCCATGTAACATCTATGAGCTGAAAAGCTTGTTCAAAATAGGTGCGTGCATCTAAAAAGTACAAAAATTGAAAACTATGAAACTATCAAAAACTAGCTACACAGGTACCAAACTTCACTTAATATATATAACACAAATAAATCCTCGCAGTTATTAACGCAACTTATGCAGTTGCGAAAAGAAAGCCTGAAAAAAATCAGGCTTGCCGGGATTCGAACCCTGACCTCTGCGATACCAGTGCAGCGCTGCACTGGTATCGCAGAGGTCAGGGTTCGAATCCCGGCAAGCCTGATTTTTTCAGGCTTTCTTTTCGCAACTAATAATAATAATAATAATAACTTTATTTAACGAGGGTAGCACGAAATAAGTTGCGTTAATAACTGCGAGGATCTTCTTTACATTTATTTCTTCATTCCGCAGTTCAAATATATGGACTTCATATATTCGTAATTTCATATATAACACACTTAGAAAAAAAAAAGAAAAGAAAAATATCAATAATTCATATTTACATCTCAAAATTAAACATTTCTAATTTTGCTTTTAAATTCAGAGAGATTTTCCTGCCTTCTGCCTTAGGTCATTATAACATTACAGTTGAACCAACATTACAAGCACTTATTGTTATGGCCACCTTTTTTTGGTCCAAACAAAATCTTGTGCAGAATTTTTGTTACATTAAATTCAAAAGTAAGAAATTTCATGACCAAACCTCTGACCATCTCAAAGTATGACCCAATTTTTATGGCCTGTCTGTAGTTCTACCCTTCGTCAGAGCGAATCAAGGACGAAGGGCTAAGGCTCGAAATGTCAGCTTTCAACCTCTTTACAGTGGCCAATTTACCTTGTTATCAACTCAGTTGATAAATCCAAAATTTTGTGTTTTACCTCCCCACCGACGCAGCACCACAGTTTCTTTAGAAACTAATCCCTGGATGATATAGTACCGTATTTTCTCGATTAAACGTCGGGGGCGTCTATTTAAAACTCGGCCTCGTAGACCCGGCGTTTATTCGAACCCGGCGTTTATTCGAACCCGGCGTTTATTCGGGGCCTGGCGTTTATTTATTAAATGCATTTTTCAGTATTGGAAGTTGATTTAACCAAGAACCAAATTTCAGCAAAAACGTTTAAAAAATGTGGAACAATGTCATCAACTTTGTTTCATCTAAGTGAATCTGGTAAGTTATTTATATATTAAAAAAACATCACTGACAGAAACAGGGATTGAACTCTCCTCAACGTGACGTTTCTCGGCGTGCATGAAACACGTAGGAAGTGTATCGGTAACTGCTCGACAGCAAACGTACTGTGAAAGAAATTTTGAACAAGGTGTTGGCGACCATCAGTTCTGAGAAAGGCAAAATTATGGAACGGTTCAATTGCAAGAAACTGCTGGAGAAACGCTGCAGAGACCCTAGAGATGATCCTTGCTTGATGTACAAGCCCGCAGAAAAGTTACCATGATTTAAAAGAGATTGATACGATACCTGATGCGTCGTTTGTTTCATCTGTTTTAATAGAAGTACTTTTGTAAAAGGTAGTTTGGTTTAAATATTAGTGTATAAATTCAAATATAATGGTAGAAAAAGGACTAGTATGCAGTCACGACACGTAATCCTGATTTAATATACCCATCTCAAATAAACGCCGGGACCTCAAATAAACGCCGGGACCCCGAATAAACGCCGGGGGCGTTTATTTTAAACTCGGCCCTGTAGACCCGGCGTTTATTTGAACCCGGCATTTATTCGGGGTCCGGCGTTTAATCGAGAAAATACGGTACTTCGTTTTCATATCACTGTAAGTTGAGAGGACATTTATCAGAGGTCAGAGACAAAAGATAAATTCAAATCTCTAGGTGCAGTAACACATTAAAGTGGTGAGTCCAGATACAGGATGTGGTTGTTTACAAGCTAAGAAGTTTCAACTGTCACATGTTTGCATGAGCAGCATGTTTGGTATTTTGGCATTGTGGTTGCTTACTGAAGAGAGTTGGTCTTACACTGATGTTTGTCATTGTACTTGTATCAAATATTTTGAACCTTAACTGTAAGTATTGGTAGTTAAATTTTATGGAATGTAAAGCATCTTTGTTTGGCTTTTTACTGGGTACAACCTTGGAATGTTTGCAAGATACGTGATGTACATAATCCTTTTAGGTTCACGTTAAGGATGGAAAAATTTGGGCAATGGAATTTTACAAGACAGAGCAGGTTTGTGAATCATGGATTATTCCTATTTGCAACATGCAATGGTGCATTTAACCTTTTCTGCGTTTATTTGTATTAATTTACAGTTAACTTTTGATAATCAAAAGATAAAGAAAGTACATGTGTGTAGCTTGGTCATGTCGTTAGTTACCTCTGTTCAGTTTGTTACATGTGCAAAAGTGAAGCTTATAGGAGAAACTGGCGAATTAAAATACTGAGTCCTCAATGAGAGTCAAGTCTCTCAGTAGTAAGAGCGATTCAACTGGTTACCCTGCCCATGATAAACTTGACATTGCATTGTTCAATTGGATGGATTTATATTCATTTGTTAACAAAACCATAGTTACTAGTAAGTAAAGTCACATCTATTCAGTGCAATGCGATTTACAGCATTTTGTTGAATTTCAGCTAGAGGATGGAACTTGGGTTGAAGATGCAGAACAGATGCTAAAGATAAAAGCAAATTTTGTTATTTCAGCGTTTGGTTCCACACTCAGTGACAGTGATGGTAATTATTGGTCTGCTGTTCAACGTGTATTTATTAAATCAAGGTCTTTTGTGTTTGCTATCCTTGATTTTGTGTTTTCATTTTTGTTTGCTCATTGTGAAACAGTATGATTAGCTTAAATTTCCTAAAAACGCAACAAAACAAACGAGAAGCCTGCTGGGTTGATTTTTCCGTGTCAGTTAAAACAATGAACAAATTAATTAAACACAATTGTTCTGCTCTGCTTGAGTTGCTTCAATTAATTTCTAGGAAAAAGAAATAAGGTAAACTTTTAATTTATGTTGGTAACTATAAGACAAATATGCAGAAGTATTTTGTTTTTTCACGTGATAACCTGTTTGCTAAAATAGAGCCAACAAAAAGAAATTTGGAACACTTTTCCTGTCCTCCTTTTCTGGTATTCTCATTAGTGGACTTGATACAAAGAAAAGTGTTATTTAAATATTTAATTGTGGTTGTTTCCAGTTGTTAAGGCCATGGAGCCTCTGAAGTTCAACAAGTGGGACCTTCCTGAAGTGGACCCAGAGACGATGAGCACTAGTGAACCAGGAGTGTTTTGTGGCGGGGATGTTGCTGGAGTAGCCAATACTACAGTGGAGAGTACAAATGATGGTAAACAGGCTGCCTGGCATATGCACAAGTATTTGCAGGTACGTACACGTGTTATATACACTGTATGTGCTAGTTGGTGTTAGAATAGACAGTGGAAACTTACATTTGTAGCCCAAGCACAGGTAACAGAACACTCAAGTCACCTAATGTAGTAGATTAATCCAGCTGGCTTGTTCCTTTGTAAAAGCAGAGGTACCATTATACTAAGCTCTCGCCTGAAAGTGAAATTTGCAATTTGAGGTGAACCCAACAGTTTTATTTTCTTTTTAGTCTTTTTGTCTTGACAAACTACAGAATAGAATAACACTATTTACTTTCAAATGCCAGTAAACATTTCTTCCTGGTCATCAGCAGCAACCCTGCAACTAGTAGTACTTGGACATGACTGTCTTGCTCTCAGACCATTTATTTTGTACATTTAAACCATAACAAGTATAATACAACTGTATTGCAATACTAATTTGTAGGCACTTTATGGTCTGCCTGTGGCCAAGGAACCCAGTTTACCCAAATTCTACACTGAAGTAGATAATGTTGACCTGAGTGTGGATATCTGTGGATTAAAGTTTGAAAATCCGTTTGGCCTAGCAAGTGCACCTCCCACCACAAGTGCTGCTATGATAAGGCGAGGCTTTGAAGCTGGCTGGGGATTTGCTGTAACCAAAACATTTTCACTTGACAAGGTAAATTTAACAATTAACAGTGATTCCAAGAAATTGAGTCATACATGGCCTCATGGTGCACAGCATGGTGCCAATTTGTCATTGTACAAATCAAAACTATTACAGGTTTACGTTACAAACACACAGTGAAGAAAAATGAAACTAGCCGTGTGATCTTGTGCCTTCCGTAACTTAAACAGGTGAAAGTAAACAATATATACAAGTAAAATTAATCGCAGGATTGTGCTCTCTTGCTCGCACGCTACGGTACGATGCTAGTGAGAAAAAACTATCACATAATTGAAGGTTGTAATGCAATTTAAATGCAATTACAAGTAATCCCTCTTGCTCGTCTACTTCGCTATGAAACATAGGACACGTCGTTCAATATTTGTCGATGTAGTCGCTCTGTACCGTGCGGGGTCACGGGGCTACTACGGTACGCTGCTATTACTTGTTGCTCTTACTGTGTGGGGATACGGCGTTACCATGCTACGCTGCTATTATTTCCCACGTCACTACATAAGTCAATTGTTCCGTGTGGGGGCACGGCGCTACGACGGTACGCTGTTCATTCATTACTTAATTGATTGTAAATACTTTGTCATAAATTCCTAAAGTGGTTTTTAAAGATGTTCTGGATGAAGTCACAATACTAAAGCTACTCTACCCGTACGAAACAGATTACGTTCACGCAGTGCTGCTTTAGCGTCTATCAGTTACTGAAGTGAGCACTACGGAAAGGTTGCGCGAACGCTGTTTTCATTACACTGCAGCAGTGACAAAAATGACTGCATGAGTGTTGCAGAAGCGACATTGGGGGTTGCTGGAACGCTGCAAGAGAGCTACTGCAAAATAGCATCATGAAGCTTTATGGTAGATTAGCAGCGCATCGCTATGCAACGTTGCTTTTCACTGCAGCGACGACTACGGTTGCGTGGTGCGAGTGCAGATCTTTGAAGGATAAATTCTGAATCTACTGAAGCGTTGAGAAGATAAGACAAATACTGTAGAGATGAACTAACGCACGGAGAAACGTTGAGAAGATAAGACAGATACTGTACAAAGGAGCTAACGTACTGAGAAACGTTGAGAAGATAAGAAATACTGTACAAACGAACTGATGACGGAGAAACGTTGAGAAGATAAGACTAATACTGTACAGACAAACTAATGACAGAGAAACGTTGAGAAGATAAGACTAATACTGTACAAACCATCTAATGACGGAGAAACGTTGAGAAGATAAGACTAATACTCTGTATACGAACTAAGGTACGTACAAACGTTGAGAAGATAAGACTAATACTGTACCAACGAGCTAAAGTACGGAGAAATAAAACGTTGAGGTTTAAAATACATTTCATTATACATTACATATTACACGACAGTCTGTACATTATATATTGCACATAAATGCATTTTGTGCTACACTCCCAGGCGCACAAAGGTTGCAAAATTACGTAGCTTTCTTTCTCCAGCGAGCTCTATTTTGTGCCGTCCGTCTCACTTGCTCTCAAGACATTTCAATATCTTGTTTGATGGTTTTTTTCCATGACGTTTTCGGCCTGCGTCTTATCCGAGCTTCTGGTGGGTTCCACTTAAGGGACTACCTTGTGGTGTTGGTAACAGGTTTCCTGAGAGTGTGGCCGATCCATTTCCATTTCCTATGTCTGATCATGAGCTATAGGAAACATGGATTTTGAGTTCTCATCGAACGTTGTTTCAAGCAAACAGCGATGACATATTTCGACTATTCAATAAAACTATCACCTAACTGTCAGTTCTGCTGTCCCTTGTCTTTGAAAAATATCCCTGTTTCTCCCTGATTCTTCAGTGAGTTCGATGTGCTTACTTTTACCGCCCGCCATTTTGAAAAACCACTCATTCCCAGTTCTTTTCATTCCCAGTTCTACGCAGCCAACTAGAAAGCCTCCTAAAGCCGCCCTAAAAGCCACTGGGAAGGAAGCGCTTGGGCCGTTGCTAGGAGATTTGTGCCTTTGGCCAATCGTAGGGCCAAAAAGACAATTGCTAATGTTTTTCAAATTCGCCTTGAGCTGGTAAGAGCAAAAAGCTCTTTCCAGTCCCCCAACAGAACCTAATTTGAATTGTAACTTTTAATCCGTTGCACGACGACCTTCCAAATATGGAAGTCCTTCATGCAATGTTCTTACGAGCTTGGAACCATAACCTGGAAAAGATGGCCTACCCATTGGGCTTTAGGGCGGCTTTAGGAGGTTTCTAGTTGGCTGCGTAGAACTGGGAATGAGTGGTTTTTCAAAATGGCGGGCAGTAAAAGTGAGCATATCGAACTCACCGAAGAATCGGGGAGAAACAGGGATATTTGCAGAAGACAAAGTAGAAATCAAAGACAGGGGACAGCAGAACTGACGGTAAGGTAATAGTTTTATTGAATAGTCGACATGTTTCATCGCAGTTTGCTTGAAACAACGTTCGATGAGAACTCAAAATCCATGTTTCCTATAGCTCATGTTCTGATGGTGACTTTCTCCCTATCTTGCTTTGTGCGCTGCCACAGGTCATCATTTGATATTTTTCTTGGCCAGACGACTCCAAGGATGTAACGGTGTCTAAGGTTAATAAAGGCTTGGAGCTGGTTGACGATTGTCTTGGTCAACCGCCATGTCTCGGATCCATACAACAGGATGGACTTCATGTTCGAATTAAAGATTCTCAGCTTCGTCCACAAAGACATGTACCGGGATCTCCAAACTGGTCTCAACATGGAAAAGGCAACTTGCGCTTTTCTGCATCTCGGCTCAACATCTTCCTCTGTACCCCCGGTTGTGGTAACAATACTGCAGAGATATGTAAAGACGGTAACTTCTTCCAAGGCCTTCCTTCTACACATGATATCCCCTCCATTTGCTGGGGCTAGCGCTCGAATCCTCATCTCCTTACTCTTAGATGCATTCACTTTCAGCCCATCTCTAGCAGCTTGCTCTTGGAGTGCCTCCAACTTCATCCGTGCACATGTGATCTTTTGGCTCAGCAAAACTAGTTCGTCAGCAAACTTCAAGTATTCAAGCTTCTCAAGCACGTTAAACTGAGTCCGGGTGAGTGTAGTCCTGAGAAGGACTCTTTGAGGTGACATTGATTGATGTTTCGACAACCTGAGCGGAAGTCGTCATCAAAGTCAAGTGAATTGTGAATCGTCAATAAATCTTAGAGGTCTCTGATCATTGTCCTGATGGTTCGACGAACTCGCGGTGTTATTGGTCGTCTGTCAGTTTAATAAGCCGTGATGTCATTGGCTGTGAAGACTATTAAACGTGATTGGTGCGTTTCGATCCGTCTTTTGACAGTCAAATGTCCGTTGGTCTATTGTTAGTAAAATTAAGTCTGTTTGTCCATTGTTTGTTTGTCTTGTTGTTGTTGTCAATAAGTCGTTTTTAAGGTGCAGGTAGTTGTTGGCAACGGTTCAGACCGGTTCAGTGGTGTTTAGTAAACCATGTTTCCAGAGTGATTCACTGAAAGTAGTTTGTACTGTAGGTAATGTAATTAGCAGAGTCCCAGTCGATTCTGTGGTTTGTTTTTGTATGGTGCTCAGCAATGTGATTGTTGATATCATTATTTCTAGTCGCTCGTTTGTGTTCAGTCAGTTGGATGTTCAAATTTCTGCCGGTCTCACCAAAATAAGTGGCCTGGCAGTTGTAACATTTAATTTTTCTTTTAAAAAAATATCAACTAGTGAGCAGCACACAGCAACGCATCTTGTCAACTTGTTTTATTCTCCGACCGGTTTCGTCTGATCACACAGACTTCATCAGGGAGTTTAACAAGGTAATGAAAGGGAAATAACGTTAAATCCGTGAGCCCCAAAATTAAACATTGCACATTTTAAAATACAGGATTTTAGTCATATCCTGCACGTAAGTTTCTGTGGGTGTTTTTGCTGTTCACACCCTTACTGGGACATGATTTGTACTGTAAAGCATAGGTATTAAACTAGTTCCCTTTCATTATCTTGTTAAACTCCCTGATGAAGTCAGTGTGATCAGACGAAAATACACGTTTTATTGTAAATTTGCACCGAAATGCTTTTTAAGCTTAATCGAGGGATTCCTCGTATTCCCTACAGTTTTCGTAGAAGTTTTGAAAAACGTGCACAGTTTGCATCAGTAAGTGCTCTTCAAAATGACTTGCACATCGAGCGAAATCGTTTGCGCGTAGCTTCCATCGAGGTGTTTGGTTTTTCAGAAACGAACAAGAAAGCCCAATGGGCATTTTCACCAGCCATTCTGACCCACCCCACCCCCCAGGTTTAACAAATGTTAGCGCGATCCCCTATTTATACCAACTGGTGTGTAGAAAAGTGTGACTGTGTGACACAATATTTTGTCTATAGCATTACTGGATGACGAAATTTTTAAACTCTGATGACTCAGCTTATCTTTCTTATCGCGTTTATTTATTCTGCTGAAAAACGCAAATTCAACTCAAACATTGCATGTCGTTATAGATTTGCCCACAACTGAGAAAGCTTACACAGAGATGACAAAATATTTACTGTTGTGTCTAGACCGTGCATACAAAGAGCGAGCATAGCAGTAGACGTTTGATAAACACGAACTCGAGCAGATCGTCAGAGTCTGGGGCACGTTAGGGACGGTTCGTTATTTGAGACCGGGCCATAAAAAATAATGGTCCTGAAACGGCGTGCTTCGAATTTTTTTAAGCAAAAGACCGGGTTCTGAAAAAAACCCTGTCCTTTATGAAAGCATTAGGCCACTTAAAATTACAAATACTGATAAATGTACCATCCTGCAGCAGTGCTGGAAGTAACAGTCGGTGATCGGACATTGTCTGACCAAATTTCCAAAATGTCTGACCAATTTCTATGGTCTGACATGATGTCCGAACACGAAAAACGTGGTAGCTTTTTCCCTTGAAGATCTCGTTCAGCAATTCGATTTGCTTCGAACTATATTCAAATGATAACTGATACAGCTCGACATGTTTTGTTTTGCTGCAATACACTCTCTCCACATATATATAGCCTCAGACAAACTGTTCCGATAAAATTGAAAACGAATGTACACGGTGCTTTGAAAATCGCCCAATGATGCATTGTGAAGCTAAGCAGTGTTAGGACTTCATGTATGCCCGCAGACTGGGTCTCAACATAAGAAATTTTTTTAAAAATTCAACCGGCTCTCGACCTTGGCGGTGGTCAGCTAGCCAAAAACTCGTGAATTTTCAGTTTTAGCTCGTGGAATTCTCCCAGTTACTAGCCATGTTGGAGGCAAAAAAAGTCAACTGTATGTTGAATGTAATAATTTCGTTGCCTAACAGCTGCACTGTCTCAAAGTTTCCTCGGTTCTCTACGTTAGTTCGTACACTACTAGTGTTGTCTTTTCAACGCTTCTCCATACGTTCGTTCGCTTGTAATGTATTAATCTTGTCTATTAAACCTTTTGCGTATGTTAATTTGTTCGTACCGTCTTAGTCTTGTCTTTTTTAAGTTTCTCCATACGTTAGTCCATTCGTATGGTATATTAGTCTCGTCTCATGTTTCTCTTTATCGTAATACGTTCGCAAGATGTTACTGTCGTCAAATAAATTGTTCTCGGTGCGTTAGGTTATTTGTACAGTATCTGTCTTATCTTCTCAACGTTTCTCCGTACGTTAGTTCATTTGTACAGTATTTGTCTTATCTACTCAACGTTTCTCCGTACGTTAGTTCGTTTGTACAGTATTTGTCTTATCTTCTCAACGTTTCTCCGTACGTTAGTTCGTTTGTACAGTATTAGCCTTACCTTCTCATCGTTTCTACGTATGTTAGTTCCTTTGTACAGTATCTGCCTTATCTTCTCAACGTTTCTCTGTGCGTTAGTTCGTTTGTACAGTATTTGTCTTGTCTTCTCAACGTTTCAGTAGATTAATTTATCCCTCAAAGATCAGCACTCTCATCAGGCAACCGTGGTCGTCGCTGCAGTGAAAAGCAATGCTGCATAGCGAGGTATGTTCGTTCGTTTGTACAGTGCTGGACGTTTCTTGGTACGTTTGTAAGTATTAGTCTTAAACCTCAACGTTTTATTTCTCCATACGTTAGTTCGTTGGTACAGTATTAGTCTTATGTTCTCAACGTTTGTCCGTACCTTAGTTCGTTTGTACAGTATTTGTCTTATCTTCTCAACGTTTCAGTAGATTAATTTATCCCTCAAAGATGAGCACTCGCATCACGCAACCGTACTCGGGGTAGTCGTCGCTGCAGTGAAAAGCAATGCCTCATAGCGATGCGCTGCTATTCTATACCATAAAGCTTCATGTTGCTATTTTGCAGTAGCTCTCTTGCAGCGCTCTAGCCGCTCCCAATGTCGCTTCTGCAGCACTCATGCAGTCATTTTTTGTCACTGCTGTAATGCAATGAAAACAGCGTTTGTGCAACCTTTCCGTTGTGCTCACTTCAGTCACTGATAGTCGCTAAAGCAGCACTGCGTGAACGTAATCTGTTTCGTACAGGTATAGTAGCTTTAGTATTGCGATTTCATCCAGAACATCTTTAAAAACCACATTAGGAATTTATGACAAAGTATTTACAATCAATTAAGTAATGAATGAACAGCGTACCATCGTAGCGCCGTGCCCCCACACGGAACGATCGATGTATGCAGTGACGTAGGAAATAAAAGCAGCGTAGCGTGGTAACGCCGTAACCCCACACAGTAAGAGCGACAAGTAGTAGCAGCGTACCGTGGTAGCCCCGTGACCCCGCACGGTACAGAGCGACTACATCGACAAATATTGAACGACGTGTCCTATGTTTCTCCACTAGCATCATAGCGAAGTAGACGAGCAAGAGGGATTACTTGTAATTGCATTTAAATTGCATTACAACCTTCAATTATGTCGTCGTTTTTTCTCACTAGTATCGTCCCGTAGCATGCGAGCAACAGAGCACAATCCTGCGATTAATTTTACTTGTAATTTATTTATTTACAAGCCACAAGGTCTCACGGCCACTTTCAGTTTTCTTCATTGAGTGTGTTTGTAACGTAATAGTTTTGATTTATACAATGACCAGTTTCCTCTTCTATACCTACATCTCCGTGCACTGATCATGCTTGTAACGTAATAGTTTCAATGCGCACACGTTATCCGACACTCATCCCCTCAGTAGTTTTGCAGCTAAGATGGCCTCCGTTCAATGATTGCGTGAACGATCTCGACGATCTCACGGAAAAGTAGAGGACTGTAAATCAATCTAAGTTAAAATTAGTTCTATTAGATATGCGAGTAAAAGTGAAGTATAAAGGAATAGGGTGTCACTGTGAAAATGGTAAATACGCGACTTAGTGATAACTTACAAACTAGAAAGCCATAATTTCAAAACTTCACATACTAGACGAGACAGTCCAAATTCCAATAACACTCTCTTAGAGTCTCATTTTAAATGCCAAGTAGTATTCCCTGCTAGCAGAGGCCCCTTTTCCTTTGTATTCGCTGAGCTGATGGACGGGACGAAAAGGGACGAAAAGGGACGAAATGAACTGTGTTGAGCATGCGCCACGGTTACCTAGCGACAGAAACGTCGCGTGATGCTTTTAGCACGTGATCAGCTGACGGCTCCCACCTTTCTCAACTAGCGCCCCAAAAAACACCTGCACAGTTTTTAGTCAGGGGAACAAGTGCTATTTGATGGCGAAATCTTTTCTCCGAGAAAAGACTGAGCCCACGAATTTCGGTATTTGGCCAGTGGGCTACTCAGATATGAATCGCTGCTAGGCCTCGCACCTCGAGTGAAATACCAAAAAGGGCTCCATTTTTAAAACTATTTATTTAATAACCTGAGGACCAGTTTATTCTGTTGCTTCGAAAGGCGGAAGAAAGAAGGAAGAAGGGGGAAGAAACGTGGAAGAAAAAGCAGACCGCTTGAAAATATTTATCAGGACAACTACTTACTCGCTTTTAAATTTGGGTGACGTCTATTTTTAATTAAGAATTGTTTCTGCCGGGCCGCAAAGCACAGGTAACGGGGCCAGTAATGAAGTCCATAAGTCGGCTGAACGAGTGGTCTCTGAAATATCTTGAGCATGGAATGGGTGAGGAAACAAAACTGCCTCTCAACAAAAACTGATTGCTATCAACGACAACGATTTCGCCGTCCTGCTTTTACTAAATCCGTGCGTAATCCGATGTTTGGACCCGACTGATTGACATGCTTATGGATTCAGATTCGTATTCTTATTCCTTTCAATTTTTCACTTTATCACTATTTCCGTCTCGATAATGATGTCAGCGATATCAAAACGTTGTCTGATCTTGCTTTAAGTTTTGTATTTATGGCAAATGCTTGAGCAAATGAGCAGTAGTTTGTCTTGAAACCAAGAATTACGAGCGCTAGAACCGTATAATACTACTTCAGTTCCAGGTTAGAATTTGAAGGTTCCTTGTGGTTCTTCAATGTGAATTCCCTCTGAGCTTGAATAATATAGAATTACAGATGTGTTTGTCTTGGGAGGCATTTCTTTATGGGTCAAAAACACATGTATAAACGAAGTCTGTAATACTAACAAACTGTTGAGAGTTATTGCGAGAAGAATCAAAACAACATGGGGACGGCTGAGGAAACAGCAAGTTTAGCTCTTGTTTTTTGTTTTGCGCGTTATTTCAGCAATTTTTTTCTAGTACAAAATTAACCTGGATTAGAATAGTGATCATTGGGGATAACACAGAGTTAATTAGGCTTTTAGAGCTTTGAAAATGGAGAATTACTTTGTTCTCTGGCCGGCAAGTGCAAGAAAACTTTCATGCAATCAGCTGTTTTCCGCTCCGTTTAGTCAACATTTTTTTCAGGTTTTGCATGAATGTGAATAAGGACGGGAAAAAATATTTAACTGGTGCAGGATACTCTCTTCTCATGTCTTCTCCTCATGAAGAATACTTGTTTCATCACAGTAATCAGCGAGGTGTAACTACAGTTCGAAGCACTTTTAATATAATGATTTCTTTTCTCGCGCCTTCGTGGAAAACTGTCTTGAATCATGTCAAAACCACGTGTGAACCACGTTTAACCCGAGCTTAACTGCCTTACCTAAGATCAGGTAACCTTCTTTTCTATCGGATCTTTTAACGTGCTTTGAACAACGCTATATTTCTGCCTTGGAAAGCCGTAAAAACTAAATGGTTTTTCAATTCAGTGTTGCGCCCCGGGAGGTTAATGAAGAACAATCTAAATATGTAACCAATTAAGCCTCAACAAACTATCTTTAACCATTATTCAACAGTAACGTAAAAATATCAGAATTTCCAACAGCCAAACTTCTCGCCGATACTGCCAAAGCATGTCTGGAAGTAAGCTTATGGCCTGCAGATTCCTCCGCGCTAGGGACGCCATGTTTAAAACTTGAAAACACTCCTTTCATTTTTGCGCGCGAGTTCGTAGTTCTTTCTGATTGGACAATATAGATCGGAGCTTCTTCGGACCCATTCGGCATAGAGACGAAAATTGACCAAATGAGGTACTTGTTCCCCCGACTGTTTTGTTGTCGTGAATGGCGAGTTCACCAAAACCCTAAAAAAGTAGACAGTTCGTCTAGAGATAGTTGTTGTCTAATCTACAGTATTAATTTCAAGTTATCTGGACAAGGAAGCTTTTTTAACATGACCACAACCCCAGGAATGAAAGAGAATTCAACCCATTGAAGGCTGCGTGTTTTATGATCGCTTCACTAAATTAGCAGTTGGTAATAAACAACCCATTTGCAGTACGAAAGGACAATTTATAGGTTCGAAAAAAACAACACTCACTTGATCTAGAATAGTTAAAATTTCTTACTTTTAAATAAAATACACCAGTTGTCAATTAAGATTTAACCAAAAATACAATCTCAAAGTCAACATTTTGAAAATTTCCGCAAGAGATTTCTCATATTGTCTCGCGCGTGAAATCAAACCACAACAGAGAATTTGTGTCTGTTTAGGTCAGATTACTACTTTTCTAAATTTTATGAATGAAGGTACACAGAAGAAGAGACAGTAAGCTTTTCTAAATAATACATTTATTAAAACACGCCTTTACTTGTTTCTGAAGACCAAACGCGTTCAATTCTTTCTTCGAGGGAAGCTACGCGCGAGCGATTTCGCTCGATGTGCAAGTTATTTTGAAGAGCATTTGGTGATGCGAACTGTACACGTTTTTCAAAACTTTTACGAAAACTGTAAGGAATATGAAGAATCCCTCAATTAAAAAACGATTTCGATACAAATTTACAATCAAATGTGTAATTTACTCTACCGTAGACTCGTAGAAGTGCTGGAGCATTTCACAGAAAGTCCGCAGCTCGAAAAATCTTTGGAGGTGGAAGGTTGTCCTTCGCCTTGACAGATGTTTTCTTCGCTCTAAATTCCATTCCTTAACTTGTCGAGTGTTTCTTAGAGCTTCTTCTTTTGATTGTTGATCTTTCCGTCGTCCATGTTAACAAAAACGAGGGAAAGTAAATGTAACTCTCCACGAGTTTAGTTCTCTTTCCAGGACGGCATGTTACTATGCAGGCTCACTAAATGACAGCGGAATAACTGTAAAGGAATGTGCGAGCTACAGTGGGTTCAAGTCACGGTCAGCAAACAATACAGGGAGCATGCGTTTCGGAAACCGCCGTCCACGACCTTGGACGGCGGTTGAATCAAAGGGAGTTGCGACCCATGGCAGAGGTCCCTTTTTGTCCCGCCCGTCAGCTTAGCGAATACAAAGGAAAAGGGGCCTCTGCTAGCAGGATACAAGTAGTAGAGAAAGCGTATTCATTTCTGAGACGCTTTGTTGTTGCTTGCATGCTGAATTGCGATCTGTGGTATGCACTTACGCTACCACGATACGCAAGCACTATAAAATGAATTCAAAGTGAATTTAGTGTATTTTTCATTGTTGAACTCATTCTATGAAACGTGAGCTCGATCGTATATACTACCACGCTACCATGGTGCGCCAGTACCACAAAACAAATTCCAAATAAGATAAAATAAAATAAAAAAATGTAGCAGCGTACCCCGGTACGTTCAATGCTACGCTTTCAACTACATCCAATTTTGCGACAGGTATACAAGAAGTTAATAAATACTGTACAATTCAATGGCAAAAAACTGGTTTACTTTTTGAGTAAAGCCGACAGAGTTTACAGGGTTGAAAACGTAATGTTTCGGAAGAATGTACTGTTGAGTTGGCTGACTTCGCAGATAAAAAAAAAATGGCGAAAGAGTTAAGATCGTCTGAAAAAAAAATGCTAGTAGAGTCGGTGAGGTTTTTGAGTTGGTCGTTTCGCCAAGTTCACATTGTTTTCTTTACCGGTTGTTCGAGTTTGTCTAGTTGGTTCGCGTTGTGGGGTTCGTACTGTCTAATAGTATATAGGGGTTGTTGTGTTTGTCGAGTTTTGTCGAGGTGTGGAGATTTTGTCTACCAGTAAGTGAGGATTGTTGAGTTTGTCTGTTAGTAAGGCTCATTGTGGATGTCGAGTTGTGTCAAGGTGTGGAGATTTTGTCTGCTAGTGAGTGCGGTTTGTTGGGTATGTTGAGTTGTGTGGTTCTTACTGTCTTAGAGAAAGTGAGCATTATTGAGTTTGTCTATTTGGTAAGGAGTTGAGTTGACTTGCGTCGAGATGCAAAGTTTTATTCTGCCTCGGCGCCTGAAGATTTGTAGATTTTGTCGAGTTGGTCGCGTTGTCGGGTTTGTACTGTCTTAAAATAGCTGAGGATTGTTAAGTTTGTCTGTTTAGTAAGGGTCGTTGTGTTTGTCGAGTTGTGTCGAGGTGTGGAGATTTTGTCTATCAGTGAGTGAGGTTTGTTAATTTTGTCGAGTTGGTCGCGTTGTGGGATTCGTACTGTCTTAAAGTAAGTGAAGGTTGTTGAGTTAATCAAATTTGCTAAGGGTGTTTGAGTTTGTCTAGTTCTCTGGTGTAGAGATTGTCTGCCAGTGAGTGAGGTTGGTCGAGTTTGTCTACTTGTACAACTTCAACATAGACGGAGTACTAGAAATGCTGAACTTGTAAACAACACAACACAACGAATCACAATGCAACACCACACAACACAGCAGACGCAACACAATGAATCGCAACAGAACACAAACGCAACGCAACGGATCGCAACGCAACACAACACAACACAACGGATCACAATGCAACGCAGTGCAACACAACAGATATAACACAATGGATCACAACGCAATGCAACACGACACAACGGAACTCACCTCAAAACAACAAAACTGACAGGAAATACAAATCGGGCACATGTGCTAAACAAACCAGTCGATGTAACGTCGAGCTCGACCAAAAACTCCACGAAAAAAAAAACGGTCAAAAAACGCTGCAGGTATAATGGGCGAAGCTGAGTTGGCCGGCCACATGGTTGGCAAGAAACACAAGAATCTTATGAAAATCAAACGGTTGTCACCAAATGTCACTCGCCGCTTCGCCACTTGTGATTTTAAGGACAGTTTTGAGTTATATCTCGTGGGTTTTTACCACAAATATCCCTTAAAACCATCATGCTATTACCTGTACTAACCTTGAGTCTCGAAAAAAAAATAATTGTTTTGGAAAAAGTCTGGAAAAAGTCTTGAATTTTGCATTCAAAAATCTGTGCAAACCCTGTATGGTTAGCAGACCAGTTACCTAACCCCAAGAGAGCTTGCTCCCAGGCTACCTCGGGTTAGACGCAGCTAACTCTCGGTTGTTATCCCATAATACTCCTCTTCTTTTTTGTTGTTATGTTGACCGACTTGTGAGTGCTAATATGGCTTCCCCAGCTAAATCAAGCAGACAAATTTTTCAGTGCTTCAGAGATTTCTGTTTTGAAGGAAAAACGTCAGGAAAACCTTTGATCCTTCAGTGCAGGCTAACAAATAGTATAATTTTTTGTAAATTAAGAAAAAATCAAATATGGAGTGAAATTGCTGATGCCGTGAACACTGTCGGAATTGACAGTCCGTGAGAAGTGGAAGTATTTGCATTCACAGGCGAAGAAAGAATTTTAGAATTTACGTGATTTCATCGAATGTTGTGCCAGATCATCTGCAACAAGATCTGTTATGGACAAAATTGACTCCTGTCGAAAGTACAGTCGACTCTCGCCTTGTGGACACCTCGCCATAATGGACACCACCTTAATACGGACAGCTGCTAAATCCCCGATGAAAATATTATAGACATTTGACTGAAACAAACTCCCGCTATTATGGACTCTCGCTATTACGGACTTACAGACACCTTTCTCAGTCCCCACAGCGCAATTTTATTGTTCTCACTCTCATTATAATGGATATCAATCAGCATCTTTGAACATTTAGGGAGAATTACCTCAAATTATAATTTATTTCCTCCTCTTTTTCTCTTCTCCTTTGTCAGTTTGGTTTGATTTTCGCTTCTTCTTCTGCGCGTTATTATTGGAGAGTCCTTCTTCTGTTCTTCTTAAGGACAGTGTTGCAGTTTCGCTGCTATGAATGAAGTGGACTAGTCTTTCCAAATACTTCTTTCCGCCATAAATCCTGTAAATAACTGGGATTTCTAGTCCTAGGCCAGCTCTTGTGCCATGTGTAAATTCACGCCTCATGTGTAAATTCACGCCTGACAGTTTTAGAAGTGACAGAATTTTTTAGCTTAATATTTTAATAATTTATTATCTTAGTATTTTTGTATTTAGTATTTAAGGATTTTAGTATCTTAGTAATTGTTGTATTTAAGTTTCATAGGCCCATAAGGGAGACTACAGTCTGACTGTAATTTTGCACCCTATTGAAATAAAGTGTTCCTCCTCCTCCTCCTCTGTTGACTTTTTCCCCCAAATTTCTGCCAAGGCTTTGTGGTTGGATCTGTTTAAAAATGTTGACATGATTTTCGATAAACCTCATGGTATATGGCCAACAGTGCGGCCAGTATCTTCGACAGTGGCCACTGCATACTGATCTTTTGCATTTTCCAATTCTTGCTGTAAAGTGAGTGTTGAGCCAATAATAGGCTCAAAAATGTCCAAAAATGTCCACAAAAATGCTCTTGTTAGAGAGGAGTACCAAAGGGAATTGTCTGGTACAAAAAAGCGCAACCGTACTTCACAATACTTGGATGTGAATGATGCTGTGTGGGAATGGTTCAAAAAGAAAAACCCAGTTGATGGCCCTATGATCCAGGAATTTGCACCAAAAGCAGCAGAGAAATGTGGCTATTCTGAGTTCAAGGCATCAAGTGGATGGGTTACGGGCTTTTTTTGGTCTTCTGGGACCGGGGGGGAGGGCGGGGGCTGATTCGGCCCCCACCTTGTGACTCCGAGAATATCAAATCTGTTGCAACGAAACTTGGAGGGCAGACAATACATCCAAAAATGTTTCCCTTGAGGTCCTCAACATAAACTGATGACATCACAATTACGTCAGGTTCTAAAATGGCGGCCTTCTTGGATCCGCTATTTGGATTTCTTGATTTTTCCAGAACCTTTGAATTCTGCCAAAATTGACCAAAAAGTAACCGAAATCAATAAAAGAACACGAAAATGATACAAAAATGTAAAACTTGTTTCAGAAAAGTTAAAAATTTTCAATGAAAAGGTGAAAATTTCAAATTTTGAAAAAACAGCCTGTCAAAAAGTGGTTGTCATGGTAACATCAAACTTGATGGACAAGCACTTGCTATGCCAAATTGTCACCAAGTTTGGTGGGGTTAGTTTCCTTATGAAAAAAGTTATAAACGTCCAAAGTGAGTGCGGGCACACCGGCCGTTCCCCCCCCCCCCCCTGAATAGGGTTAAAGAATGGCATAACCTTTCGCAGCACAAGGTATGTGGCAAATCAGCTGATGTTCCACAGGATACAGTGGACTCTTGGAAAGAATGTCTTGGGTCTATTTTTTCTGGATACGAGGTGCAAGACATTTGGAACGTGGATGAAACTGGCTGCTTTTACTGTGCATTGCCTGATAAAAGCCTTTCGGAGAAAGCAAAGAAATGTAAAGAAGATAAAAAAGTCCAAAGAGCAGTTGACTGTTGCTCTTTTTCTCTCTACTACAGGGGAAAGGAGAAAACCGGTTGTAATTGGAAAGTATGCCTAAGGTACCTAAGGAATATTAACAAAGATGATATGCCTTGCCAATATCTTAATCAAGATAAGGCTTGGATGTCATCTGACAACCTCAACAAGTTACTGAGCCAGTTGAACAGCTCTTTCAAGGCTCAGAAGCAATCTATCTTGTTATTCCTCAACTCTGCTGGATATCACCCATAGGATCTGAAAGGATGCTATTCCAACATAAAGCTTGTCTTCTTTTCTGTTAACTGCACATCAAAACTACAGCCTTTAGATCTCGGAATCATTCAGAACTTTTATTAGTCCAGTACCGAAAGCTACTTCTCCGTCACGTCGAAACGATGGCTGCAGACTAAGACAATGCAAGTGAGATCGCCAAAACATTGGACGTGCTACAGGCCATAAAGTGGATGGGGAGTGCTTGGTCTAAGGTTGAAAACAATATGATTACCAAATGTTTTGCTGCAGCTGGAATTTCCCACAACCTCTTAGATGCCTTTGCGGATCTTGATGATTCGGTCAATGAGGAACTGGGAGACCTTGTTCAACAGGTTGCACGTGGAAGTGCAATCAGTACTTACCTGGAATCAGACATTCAAGGAACTTCCTACTTGTTACAGTTTTCTAAACCAGCAGCAGCTGCTTGATACCATTGGTACTTCTACTGATGTCGCGGAAACAGAATGTGACGATGCGAGTGACACGGAAGATGTAATCAGTAGCTTAGAAGAAAGCTCAACAAAACAACCCTGCTAATGAGTTTCGAGGACGGTCAAGAAAGTGTTCAAAGCATTTTTGCATTTTTGATTAAGAAAGGGCATTTCAACGTTGTTCATCAATTTAGCATTCTCGGCGACAAAGTAAATGAAAATGCATGTCAGAGGAGGTCTACGCAAAGCCGGCTAGAATGGTATTTTCATAAGGACAAGGAAATTGCCAAATGTAATAAGAAGTGAATGTTCTGATTCCTGTTTAATATAATCCTTCTACGAAAATGCCGTACTTATTGCAGAATACAATCATGATGTACATAAGGTGGATTTTCCAGTACTGTACTTTATGGTTTTTGTGGTACTACGACTGTTGTGGTGAACAAAAGGGAGATGCAAGTTCTGTTCTGTTAACTACGATTTGTTTTGTTTGTAAATAAAGGTCTGACGCTCTTTATATGCGAAAACTGCACTGCAATTGGTTCTGGAGACAATATCCAATATAAATAAATGTAATTCCTCTAATATCAAGAAATTTTTTCTCACACCCCACCATTACGGACTCTCACTATTATGGACACTAAAACCGTGGTCCCGAGGGTGTCCGCAATAACGGGAGATGACTGTAGTAACAAACACGTAGCTCTTCAAAGATTAAATTATCAATTTTTCGCTGACTTCTGACTCTAAATTTTCTTTCTCTTTTTCCTTCTTCATAGGTCACAAAACAACATAAGTCTAGCATTTTGCTTGCTTCTAGCTTTTATTTAACCCGCTCTTTATTTAGCCTGCTCTTTACCCCGAGGTTAGCGTTAAATTATCTTTGGGCAACAGAACTGACTCGCAGTTAAAATTTTGTTTACAACGATTTAACCTGAGGTTAGGATTTAACCAGAGGTTAGGATTTAACCTTCATTTGAACAACCGGGCCCGGCCAGAGCTTGAAGTTTTTACGTTGTACTAAGTACTGACAGCTATGTATATCTTGAAATAAAAAGTTATTACTAATATCTAATTATGTATCAGTGTGAATTCTCTGTTCTTAGTCACAAGGAATTCAACAAAGTGCGATATTTTATGAAAGTGCAGTAGATCAACCACAGACCATGATGTATTGTGGTGCTCTTTTCTGGAAGCTGACCTACCCATATTTAGGGCTGAAACGATACATTCTCCCATGATACGATACACGATACGATAAATTACTGTGTATGACAGAACTCGTTACCAACAACTTACACTACTTTTAATAATTTATTTTCATAATAATAAATTTAACACAGTAATAACACAACATCAAATAGCATTACAAGGGCTAAAATGTAGAGCTTGGCTAAGGAATTATGAAAGACAGTGATTTCCCAAATTTGTTGATGTAGCATACTTTATTGTATCGTAATATTGCGATATGTTATTTATATATCAATGTTTGTATCGTTGGAAAAAATATCATCGTTCACCAATGCATCGGTGTATCGCTGCAGCCCTACCCATATTCACGTTCAGAACCAGAGGACACTGATCAGTGATCTCTTTTGTATAGGATAGTAATGTCACCTAATGTTTCACACTTAAACTGGTTCTGAAAGGGCCTTAATTTTTTCAGATAAGATAGAGTGAAAATATTTAAAATTGTGGTTTTGAGGAAATCCATCTTTCTGCCATGTATATGTAGCAGTTAAATATATTCATTTGTTGACCTATGTTGAAAACATAGGGTCTTAGCCAGCGTGAAGTTTTTCACTTTCTATGTTTGTTTGATTGTTTGTTTGTTTGTATGTATGTATGTATATATTTTTTATCCGGGGGGAGGAATCTCATGTTGTGTCCATGATTTATATCAGTCATATCCACAGATTTTCCAGCCGACATAGAAATGATTTCTTTTTTTGGTTTTATCATAGACAGGAACATATGGTTTTTGAAAATTTTAGCGACGTGTTAAGTTTAAAATAGCAATTTGCATAAATTAGTTTAGTCGTTCAAGCCTGTCTGTAGGTTTTTAAACCTGTAATGTATGATAATGTATACGGTTAAGTTTTACTTTACGATGTTGTGTCCATGATTTATATCAGTCATATCCACAGATTTTCCAGCCGACATAGAAACGATTTCTTTCTTGGTTTCATAATATACAGGAACATACGGCAAGAAAATTTGTTTGAAAAACAACCCTGGCCTTGCCCTCTTTCGGTCTTCAATTTTCATAAACAAGTTTGTGCAACTGGGAATGCCAATGACTGTCCTATCCTCAAATTATTATCTACTACACTTGTTTCTTTCACATCTTGTTGTGACCTCGATTTATATTCTTCAGTAATATGCAGACAATCATTAGTTGACCTTAACTGAGGTTTCAGTTTTAGATTTAATTTGAGATTTTTATGCAGTCGTTTTGTTCTAGTGTCAGTTTGACTTTTTAGCCTGTAGCCTACTAGCCCGATGGTTGCTCTATCTCCAATTTTGGTCCAACTGGGATTTAAGTGGGATTTTGGTTTGCATTCCAAGGGTACTGCTGAGTAAATGAAAAAGCTGTTTTAGGCCCAGTTGAGACGCCGTACCTCTCAAAAGACATGTGCCGTACCAAATACATTTTCGCTCCTAGGTCGTATTTAAGCGGCAAACGTTGCCGTACCCTGAGATTTTGGCTCGCCTAATTGAAATCTGTCGAAAAAACTCATTTGGACACCGTACAACTGCCAAAAAACTACGTACTACTTGGTGCGGCACATGAGAGGTACGCCGTCTGAACTGGGCCTTATGCACTCAGTGTGCTATAGTGGAGGGGGAAGTATTTACAAGAATGATCGCACGTATTGTTTTGTCCGCAGAGTATGTCTTAAAAATCGCAAATAGCAAGGATGAGACATAGGTCAAGCACGCAATGCGTGCCTATGTTTGTTATAACTTGCAGGATGCTGTAACAAATGTGTCGCCTCGAATAGTTCGTGGAACAACGTCTGGTCACTTGTTTGGACCTGGCCAAGGTGCTTTCCTCAACATAGAGCTAATTAGTGAGAAGACTGCGGCATACTGGTGCCGATCTGTCACTGAGCTTAAAAAAGACTTCCCAAACAAGGTTGGTATGCAACTTAATTATATGTTTACAACTTAATTTCATGCCTTTCATTTTTTACAAAGTTTTTCATATTTTCTGAATTAATTCACTTGCCGAGAAAAGAAAAAGGGAAGAGTATGATTTAACAGGGGGTCGCATAATCTAGTATCTAGTTTTGCAGTGTTTTTTTTTATTTTTATTTTTGCAGTTATTTTGAATTTTCACGGATATTTTTATATAAGTATTTCATCAGTGGTCTTAAAACTTTAATAGCTATAATGTAAAACAGCAGAGGAAATTACACGTCTATTTACTCCACTATTCAAAGTTTGAGTGTGGTACATTAGGAAAAAGGATAAGTGATATTGAGTTACAGTTATGTAGAACCTCTTGTAAAGTTAAAATTTTCAGATAGACTGGCCAGAGACTTTGTTCCTTCTCAAATGAGGTCATTAATTAAATATAACCAGCGAACAAGATAAACTTTGCAGGAATCATTGAGCTTCAATCTTGCTTTACCTTGGCTCTTACTGGTATATAGTAAGTGAGAAATGAATTTTGTGGTCACATAAATTGTGAAAGCATGATTGGTCAACTCTTTAATTTAGTATTTGAAAATTCAACAGTAGGCATCAGCATGAAATTGAGATTCCAACCCCTTGATACCTGAAGTAGAAATGTATTTGAATAAAACAAACAAACATACAAACTGTGATTGCCTAGTCATATCAAAGTTAACAAAATAATCTGTCAATGGCTTCTGCAAATAAATTAGTTTCCATTTTTTTCAAAGGGAAATGTGAAAAATGGAGTTAAAAAGTACATAATTTTATATCGCACTATATTATATACCAATTACATATTAATATCAATTGCACTACATATATCAATTATACATACATACCGGTAACAGTCTTAGCAAGTGATTGTTCGTCTTGTTTCTAAGTTGGCACTTCTAGCTTCAGTTTTTGTGTTATTTTGAAACACTTAGCTGTTTCTCGAGATTTTATAAAGATCAAGTAGCTGTGACTTTTTTTGTCTGAGACCAAGGATGGGATGGCAGGCATTTTTATCAGGATGTTTTGGTATTCTAGTTTTTATTGTGGTAGCTCAGTGCAGTGCTCTTGTTTATTTTTCAGATAGTGATTGCCAGCATTATGTGTGGTTATTCTAAGGAAGATTGGACAGAACTGGCTCAGCTGGCTGAGGTTTGTCTATGTTTTATTTTACTCTCTGTTGTGTGAGGTACGTGAGATGGCCTGTGTCATAGTCAGGGGTGTGGCTAGCCATTTTTGGTTTGTAAGCCCATTCCATACCTCGCAAGTGTAGTGCACAGGGGGGGGGGGGGGGTCAAGTTTTGTTCAATTCATGCTTTGTTTCAGCTCAGGGTGGCTTATATATAAGATAAAGCACTTGAATTTTCAGCAACTGAGCATGATCTCATTTGAAGTTATAACGAATTGTACTGGACTGAATGGCCAGCTAAATATATCTCAAGTCAAGTTTTATGAGAATCCGAAATTTAGCATCCTATTCTTTTTGCCGCAAAACTCACGAGCCACGTTAATCGTTGTCCTTGTACATGTGCATTAGAGTACGAGCTGAGAGTCGCTCTGTCTTCATGGTTGCCTGTAGATAAGTCTTGACTCATCGTGCTAAAACTACGCTCAGGAGTTGGGATTGACACAGGCATCCTGAGAAGGATCGTGAGGATGGTGTTAACAGCTTGTTAACGTTTCTATAAAGAGCTGGATTTATGCAGTCGTAGGTGTGAGCCAGAGTTGTTGGCCGTTCTCCAGTTGAATGTAGCCACCTTGTTTTCCTCAGCAACATCTCGTTGTCATACTCTCTCTTGTCGGTCAGATCGTTCTTGTACGCCGCATACATCTTATCTTGGACGTCGTTGATTGATCCTTGCAGTTTTGTTGGGAGAAGTTACTGGCTTAGGAAGCGATCCTCCTGTGATAAGAGCCTGTCATTTATTTCTTAAATTAGATGATCAATAAGAGGGAGATACACAGCTCTTTGTCAGTAGGACTCTGGGTTGTGACTGGGACATTCGCCCTGTGTAGCTGCCTTCTGGTTGTTTTTGGCATGCTTGGCTCAATGTCAAACTCAGCTGCAATCTGTTTCCCCTGCTCATATACTTCCTTCCAAACCACCGGATCGCCTCTCTCAGCTCTCATGATATTTATTTCCACTCTCACTTCTTGGGCTGCCTCGATGAGATCTACGCTCTTTCCTTTAACAATTGGTTCGTAACATAGCCAGTTGATATGCCGGCGAAAACTGAACGATTATAAGCTTATTAAAATAGTATTTTTTCGGCAGGATGCTGCAGTTTCATTTCGCTTCTGTTGAAATTTGAAATTGTACTGAGCAATACGAATCAGTGTGCTGTTGATTCAAAACTCGAATCATTAGTTACCATAAAAATCAAGAAAGAACGGGAAAAATACGAGAAAGAGCGAAAAAAGGAACAATAATTGATCACATGACTGAACGAAAAAGGTGCCAAAACCTTGCGAAGTGTTACAGCGTTTCTTTGCAAAGCTGAATGGATCAATGAAATCTGCTCCGAAATGAACGTCCGAGATTAATGTTTTGAAAAAGTCTTCCAGTTATTAGCTCTAAAATGCGGTATAGGTTTGATGTTTCCTGAAAAACTGTTGTATTCATCGTCCAAAGCGGATTGAAGCTGTATAATTTCAGCATTGTAGCTGCGAGAGTTAAAACCGAGCATAGAAGTGAATAATAATAAACTTTGCACAACTTTGCACTTTGCACAAAACGTAGTGGTTCTAGGTTCAGAGGCCGCGGACGGAATGTGGTACAACAGCAATGAATCAAACAACTGGGAAAACGATCATTCAACTTATTTTGTATTACATTCTATTTTATTTGAACACTTGGAGCTGCTTGAACACAGAACTACATCGTCTGCAGGTAAAACGATGCTATTTTGTTTAGTATAATTATTATAGCCGAGAAAAATGTCGTCCTTTCTGGTTGTCAGTGCTTTTTTAATTTTGATTTTGGTAGTGAATCACCGAAAACGTGTGACGCTTGTTATTAAATGGTTCTCGTCAATTTTACTGTGTTTTATTTTGTGTCATGTCCTGATATTTTGGTGTCAAACGTTTTCCGTAGAAAGCCTACCCTTAGTGAACATTTGTTGAGAGTGCGACGGTGAAAGAAATCGTAAACATAACGCCAAAATGAATTAAAGTTTCTTTTTCAACGAAGTTCCTTGCTCGTTCTAAGAAATCAAACACTCTGCTGCAATTTCGCTGTTGTACTTTCTCCTTAGTTTACTCTGCTGTAAAATGATTTTTCTTAGTCATTTACTTGCCTAGTTGCTTGCGAAGAAGACACTTTAGGCCGCTACAGACAGAAAAAAACAAAGTTAAGCTCGCTCATGCCACCAGCGTACAGTCAACAGGATTATTGAGCACGCTTACGTAAGGTGAATTTGATTGCGCGCATTTGCTAGCTATGTTATAATACAACATTTGACAAGGCAACTGTGTTGGAAAGGACATGCTCTGCTGCGCATAGAGCAATTAAAATAAAATCAAACTGCTTGATAGAGTGTTCCCTTGCCTTTTCATTGCCATCTTTGGGACAAGGTTTTGAGTGCCTGAACTACGACTAGGAATGCTGCGTGGAAGGTATATTAAGCACCAGCCCTACTCGCCCATCTTGTCTGGCATAAAGTTCTTTAAAAAATTACCCAGAAACTAGTTCTATGAAATAAGAATAATGGCATAATGAATATACCAAGAAAAGTTCGTTAGCCCGGGCTTACTGGCTTAAAGGGAGCTACGCCCCTGATAGTGAGAATGTTTACAAGATTGCACCACAATGTGCCTGATTTATATCAGGCATCAGAATTCCACACTATCCTTGTCAAGGTAGCCCTTCAAGTTGAGTCCCTGATCTGTATGTCTAGTAAATAATAACTGCAGTTGTTCCACCTTGCGTTTCCTTTCATATCCACCAGTTTGTTCGCCCCCCGGGGGATTGGTGGAGGAGGGGGGATGAGAAACTATGATATTAGCAAGAGGAGTAGGGGAGAAAGTATGATGGTAGTATGACATCAGTGCGAGGGAGAGGGGGAAAACTATGAGAGTGGTACAAGGAGGAGAAGGGAGAGAACATTATTTTACAGTAGTATGTGAGGGAGGGGTGAAAGTGTGACAGTAGTGTGAAGGGGTGGGGGGAAACTGACTCAACATAGTATGTGATGAGGAGTAAAAGTACGATGAGCAATGACAGTTGAGCCAATCAAATTCCTGTATTTGCATTATTATAATCCATCAGCCTTTATGGTGATTATCTACTACTAAAATAGAGAGTGGTACAATGACAGAGTTTTCATTTGTTTCCTTTAGAAAGCTGGTGCTGATGCTTTGGAGCTAAACTTATCATGTCCACATGGGATGGGAGAGAGAGGCATGGGCTTGGCTTGTGGTCAGGTATGCAATCTAGTGCATTTTATTATTAGCCATCACTATTGTTCAATATAGTGTGGATGTGTCATTGCACTGGTAGATGCTTCTAGTACCGGTAGTTCCTGTGTTTGTTTCAAATTGATTTTTAAGTACATTATCAGTATTTGTTTTGAATGGAGGCTAGTTTGCATTGAACTGTAACAACCTTCAGTTGAGACTTGGTGCTGCTGTTATATGTATGTAAGTGACCTGTCCCTTATTTGATTCATTTACTTAGTCATACCATTTTAAGCAAGCAGGGAGTGCAGTTGATAAAATTTTAGTTTGCTTTTTTTTTCTTGGAAATGAAAGCAGCTAGATCTTAAAGTACTGCCCAGCAGCTATCATTTCAATAGTCTATTAACCTACTTATTGCCTTTTGTGAAGAAAGTCTTAAGTGTGGTACAGTGTATATTAGTTTGTGTTTCGTGATTTGTTTTACCAATTGTTATAAACATGAACAGTTTCCCTTCTCTTTAGGATGCTGAATTGGTCCGTAATATTTGCCGATGGGTGCGTGCTGCCATAAAAATTCCTTTTTTTGCCAAGTTAACACCAAATGTCACAGACATTGTGGATATTGCAAGAGCTGCTAAGGAAGGTAGGGCATTATGGCAATGTGCATTAGTGACAAGATCTAAACAATACAGCTGTTAACATCAGCTCTTTCTTACTCTCTCATATCGTGAAATTTTTTTCTTCGGTTTTTGAGAGTCTGATGTGTATAAAAAACGATTCTAAACTTAAAACTTGTCTAAAATTTTTAAAAACCTCTTTTTTCGCAGGCAAAAGACAATATTTTTCACTTCAAAACTGTCCCAGGGACTGGGACCGAATTTACCGCATAGTGACGTCAATTGACTTGATTGCGTTCCCGCGAACGCAGTGTTTTTGTTACAAATCGCCTCGTAATGTTGACATTGTTGAGCAGTATCGGGGATCTTTTCGAAACTTTCAAGACCTACAATGAGAAAGAACAAGTAGGAGAAAAAATAGAGCTGTTTTAGGTCTTATCAAACCAGACAGCGACAAACATTTGCGATGTCTTCTCTTCTTTTTCCAACTGTGTCGCGTTTTTGCACACCCAAATGTGCGTAGAGATTCTCGTAGAGCACTACGCTTCTACGGCCGTCTATTTTATATTTATGTCAAAAACGTATAGTTGTAGATCGTAGATCCTAGAGTAATGTTTTACTAGACAATGCACTGAAATGGGAAAAAACGTATAGCTGTAGATCGCAGATCGTAGAGTTATGTTTTACTAGACAATGCACTGAAATGGGAAAAAAACGTATAGTTGTAGATCGTAGATCGTAGAGTATTATTTTACTAGACAAGACAATGCACTGAAATGGGAAAGGGAATTACTGAATCACTTAACTGGTTCTACAACTTAGTTCTGTTCTACACCTGTGGACGATTGTGCGCACTACGTTTGTACAACTCACTTTGCTTTTATACCGCTGGACGATTCTACGCATCTACAATGCTACTATGATGCTGTCAGTTTTGTTTTAGACCACTTTACGTATCTACGTTTCTACGGCCCACTTTGCTTTTACACCACTGTACGATTCTACGCATCTACGATCCTACTGTACGTCGACTGTCTATTTTGTTTTATACCACTGTACGTTTATACGCGTCTACGCTTCTACGCTTCTACGCTTCTACGGCTTTCTTTGCTTTTACACGACTGGACGATTCTACGCGTCTACGATGCTACTGTACGCTGGCTGGCAGTTTTGTTTTATACCACTGTACGTTTCTACGCATCTACGTTTCTACGGCTTACTTTACATCGTAACAGCGTACTGAACAGAAACCCAGGGTAAAACCGACACAGCGCAATAAAATAGAATTGCGTAACAGGTTCACTTGTGTATAATATTGGACGTAACGTTGTAGGATTGCCTTTCATCCAACATTTATTGGTAAACTTTGATAAAGAAAGGTTTTTTTGTCATCTTGTTGAAAATTTTAACACTTTTTCATGTACTTATAGTGTTTGCTGTGGCCAAAATAAATGAGGTAATCAATCCATCCAACACAAGAAAAACACGACGTTTCCGTGTTACGACATTACTACATAAATTCAACCTGTTTGCCGGAACATGAGTCGATCGGTACACGCAACTACTTATTAGTCGTTCAATATCATATCTGTTAACACATTACGTGTTACGATGCTAAGATGTTACGATATTACGATGTTAAGAATTTAAGATGTTACGCTCTTACGATGTTACGCTATTACGATGTTATGCTGTTGCAATGTTGCGATATTAAGATGTTACGATATTACGCTGTTACGACAAGATGACAACAAGATGACAAAAAGACCTTTCTTTATCAACGTTTACCAATAAATGTTGGATGAAAGGCAATCCTACAACGTTACGTCCAATATTATACACACGTGAACCTGTTACGCAATTCTATTTTGTTACGCTGTGTCGGTTTTACCCTGGGTTTCTGTTCAGTACGCTGTTACGATGTAAAGTGAGCCGTAGAAACGTAGATGCGTAGAAACGTACAGTGGTATAAAAAAAAACTGCCAGTCGGCGTACAGTAGCATCGTAGATGCGTAGAATCGTTTAGTGATGTAAAACAAAACTGACAGTCGGTGTACAGTAGCATCGTAGATGTAATATATCAAACACGAGAAAGAGTGTTTCATCAGGATATCCAAACCCCGAGAAGTGGGCTGAAAAAACGAGGCGCAGCCGAGTTTTTTTGACCGACTTCGAGGTGTTTGGATACCTAATGAAACTCTCTTTCGAGTTTTTGATATGGCTTCTCAAACCATTCATAATTCTTAGAGAAATTCAAAGCAAAAGTTCGCAAAACTTACAGAAACGTACAGTGGTATAAAAAAAAACTGCCAGTCGGCGTACAGTAGCATCGTAGATGCGTAGAATCGTTTAGTGATGTAAAACAAAACTGACAGTCGGTGTACAGTAGCATCGTAGATGTAATATATCAAACACGAGAAAGAGTGTTTCATCAGGATATCCAAACCCCGAGAAGTGGGCTGAAAAAACGAGGCGCAGCCGAGTTTTTTTGACCGACTTCGAGGTGTTTGGATACCTAATGAAACTCTCTTTCGAGTTTTTGATATGGCTTCTCAAACCATTCATAATTCTTAGAGAAATTCAAAGCAAAAGTTCGCAAAACTTTATGCTAATTAAGATCCGGTATCCAAACCACCGTCACGGTAGTGATTTCCTTTGTTTTCTCTTTATGAATTATTGATGAGTTTGAGAAGCGTAGAATCGTACAGTGGTGTAAAACAAAACTGACAGTCGACGTACAGTAGTATCGTAGATGCGTAGAATCGTCCAGTCGTGTAAAAGCAAAGTGAGCCGTAGAAACGTAGATGCGTAGAAACGTAAAGTGGTCTAAAACAAAACCGACAGTCGGCGTACAGAAGCATCGTAGATGCGTAGAATCGTCCAGTGGTGTAAAAGCAAAGTGAGTTGTAAAAAAATCACAAGTGCACACAAAGGACGGAGTCTCAGTAATCATTTTATTTTTCACGAAATTGTCTATTAGCGTCTCTGTAATCTATTTATTTTACACAGGAGAGGATAAAGTGGTACCTTTATCCTCTCTTGTTTTACACGATTTGTCTATTAGTGTCTTGTGAAAAGTAATACATATAAATAGAGGATATTACACGGTGGCGAGAAGATATGAATTTTATGTTCGAGTGGCAAACACAATATCTCACGAGTGAGCGCAGCGAACGAGTGAGATATTGTGTTTGCCACGAGAACATAAAATTCATATCTTCGAGCCAACGTGTAATGTTCTTTTTATTATATGGAGACAAAATATCTGAAATTGCCCATTTTTATTCTCTTCTCGTCGCAAGTGTCGAGAAATTCTTTGAAAACCTTCAAATCGTACAAGGTCTTCTTTTTTGTGTTTTCGTTGTCGAAGCTTTCGGAAATCTCTTTCACTTGTTCATCGTTTAGTAAAACAAACCTGCTTGCCACCGCCATAATTCTAAACAACACTGAGGCAACGACGCATTCAGTTCATTCAACAAAGTAGAAAAGGCGGGAATCGTGACGTCATTGAACGATATGACACTCAAAAGCGTGACATACGGAAAATACGCCACTCGGGTCCCGGATGGAGTGGCGTATGGAATCTACGAGTGGTTTACTTCCCAGTAAAACACTCTCGTCCATATAATAAATTCCCACACGCGTTAACCCGCTCCCTAAGGTAGAAAAAATCTTGTGTACGATTTCAGCTTTGCGCGCGCGCAGATGTAAACAACTTGATTAAAAGTTGCGTGAAGTCTGGAGCAAACTCCATGCGAGGTGCTGGAGAATTAGAAGAAGTTTAGAAAACATAGTTTTGAACGTCTTTTAATGAGTTGGAAAACTAAAATCATAAATCGACTCGCAGGCAAATCTTGTCAAAGTGGATCTAGAGAATAACAAAAACAAGTGAGTGTACGTTCCAACACCGAACCTCGCTCAGTAAAACGAGATGGAGAGAATCAGACGTATGATAACATCGAGTACGTGTATCTATATTTATTTAAATGGATTATTACAATGTTCACAAGATGAACGGTAGGAATCGTTTCATCATTTGTTCATTTGTTAATACGCGAGCGATGCGATATAGATCGCAACGATAGATCGACGAGATGAACAGTAAGAATCGTTTCATCATTTGTTCATTTGTTAATACGTGCACGATGCGATATAGATCGCAACGATAGATCGATAAGATAAAGAAGATGTTGATCACGAGGTAAACTTACACCTCTATCGATATTTATTTGTGTTGGCGAATCGCCTCTGTGTGTAGGCGAAACAACTCAGATCGTGTAGGCGAATCAACCTAAGTGTAGGCGAATCGGCTTGTAGGCAAATCGACTTGTAGGCGAAACGACCGGTTTCCAGTTGTACAAACGCAGTGCGCACAATCGTCCACAGCTGTAGAACAGAACTAAGTTGTAGAACCGCTAAAGGTTTCGGTAATCCCCTTTCCCATTTCAGTGCATCGTCTGGTAGGACATTACTCTACTATCTACGATCTACAACTATACGTTTTTTTCCCATTTCAGTGCATTGTTTAGTAAAACCTTACTCTACGATCTACGATCTACAACTATACGTTTTTGACATAAATATAAAATAGACGGCCGTAGAAGCGTAGTGCTCTACGAGAATCTCTACACACATTTGAGTGTCCAAAAACGCGACAGGTATATCTTTTTCGTACTGCGGTGAGGATGTTGATCTCAAAGTCGATGATTTCTCCTGACTGTACAGCAGTGGAAGCACCTCAGTCGTGAGATTTCTTTGTTGAGTTTCTTTTAGAATTTATTAAGATCATCAAAGCCCCTGTGTTCACATAAACAGCTTACTGTTTCCATCAACCTAAGGAGAACCGAAAGTGCCGATTGTTTTGATGTTTTAATACCGCAAGAATGGTGTCGTTCAGATAGAGAGTGCGCTGGTTTTTTGATTCATTTCGATTTAAGAACGAGTTCCCACGGTTTATTCCCAGAGTAGCCTGGCCTTGGTTTCAGTGGTTTCTGCAGCAAGCAAAAGTGTTTTTACAGAGTGTAGAGAAAAGCCAATAACGAAATCGTTTTGTTGATGATATGGCCGTACGCAATGTACTTCCAGGCTAGAAAAGACATTTATTTCCGATGTTGTGTTATCCTGCAATTAGAATCTATATACGCTTTACGTGAAAAACGGCACTGAAACTGACTTCGGCTCGCATGCTACTTACCATATCACCAGCTGAAACAGCAAATGTAGCAGCTTAAGACTGTTGCTGTCTAGAGTATCAATAGGTAAGATGAACGTTTATTCGTTTGTCTCACGATGGAATTGCTTTGAGTTGTTGATTGCGACGTTTCGACTGCAATACTGCTAGTCTTCATCAGGCGATGAGGTCGATTGTTTACGTGTTGCTATTTTTGTAGCATGATGGTTCGCTGCTATTGGTGCATTTCGATCCTCATTATTATGCCCCCAGCTTCGGCTGATAACAGTTACTTCGACCTTGATTATTCCAGATATCACAAAACCTCATCCAATAATTGTTTATTAACTGGTCGATTACCAAAGCATATGTATCACTCAGACACAGTGATGAGGATCCATACATCCCTTGTAGATATTATTTACAGCAGTTCACTCCCCCCCCCCCCCACACACACACACACAATACAGGTTCCAGACACAGGGCTGGCCCCGCAAGCTTAATCTGCTTAAGCCTGATTCTAATGGAGAGAGGTGGAAACCCTGATGGAGCACCTAAATTAATACCATATTTCCTAATAACTGGAGACAGTTAAAGCTTGGGGCATTTGTGGCATCCTTAACAACATTGTAAATCACCAGTCAATTTTTACTTAGGAATAATTATTGTGTTTGTAACATCATGTCATAGTGTACCAATTTCATCACAGTACAACAACAACAATTTATTTAAGTATAATTTCCTATATGGGAAGTTTCTAAAATAGTAAATTAAATACAATGTAATGTATCGTTCTTGTTGACAATACAGCTGTAGGTCACAATCATTGCAACAAAAGGAATGTCCTTTTGTCATCATCACTTCATCTTTAATTTTGATAGTTGATATTTATTGATTTATCAGAACCACTACCAAACATAAAGCAACAAGGGTTAATGAATCCATGATTACTTCATCTGACCACAAAGCAAGGGGGGGGGGGGGGGGGGTCTGAATGCCCTATGTCAGTATCAACAACCACCCAATCTAGATCACTCGAGGCCTGGATGGGTCTAGCTTAGTTACAGCTGTTGGTATTAACAGGGATTTTTGTTGTTGGCAAGCTGATGTAAATCAGGTCAGGTCAGGTCAGGGCATGGTCAGTGAAAAGGCAGTGAATTTAATTCAGCCAGATTGGTAAAAACCTTGATATGTAGACATAGGATTAAACAAACTCATAGAAAATGTTTGTCTTCATAAACAAATATAACCTAGTGAGAAATTTTCCTGGAATTCTTTCAGCAACCTCTTGATTTTCTTTCTTTTTTCACTCTCTAACAATGAGGCTAATTACGGCCTCCTCACAGGAAGAGTCAAATAAAATCCTGAACTCGTCTTGCTAAAAAGGTGATTATTTAAGTTAAAATCCTTCATCCAGTGCAGTCAGGTTAAGACAGTGTATGCACAGTCCAGTGTAAAAAGGTTATGAGTAGGCGATCGTCGTTGAAATTATATTGATATCGTAATGTCTTACTGGCAGGCTTACTAAAGTCCAGAGAAGAATAAAAACAAATTTTATTTAAGACCGTAATGGTAGCTCTGTTCACCTGCACAATTGAAAGTCAGACCACGCTATCGTACCTGTCCTGCTTTGTGAATGAAAACCATCTCTGGGCTTTGCAGTAAAACTTCTTTGCTTATCGAGACAAATTCTTATAAAACAATGCTCGTTCGTAACCATATCTTCAAGTTAAAAACATAGCAAACATCAAAATCTCGAGTAGCCTGAGTGCTTCGACCTTGCATCTCCTTCAACACAATTACTTCGATTCCCTTGTCTAAAAATGCTGGATCCGAGGAATACTGAGTACTTTCCTCCAGTTCGTCAAAAGGAATACACAAACCACTGCTTATTAGGCGCTTCAGCTACAAGAAACCTTTGCCAACTCTGCCAAGTTCCTTCCACTTTGACGCCATGTTGTTTTTGTTATCAAGTCGATTGACATCACATTAGCTAATCACATGATATTTTGGCCGCACAAGACAGCGACACTTATGAAGTCAAATTTGCGCTATTTTCACCTCGAAAAAAGTATGTTTGAAAAGTTTGATGCCGGTTTAAAGCTTAGAATCGGTTTTTTATACACATAAAACCATCAAAAACCGAAGAAAAAATTTTCGTGCCATATACACTTTAACCCCAAAATATTATTTCCACTAATATAAAACTTTGTACCTATTTCAAAAACGTTTAGCCATTATTTGCAGTTTTTGACTTTTTTATGGGCTTCAAAACTTACGCAAAACCAAGCATTATTTGTTGCAAGGCCGAGTCAGAAGGGGCATGGGTCTGTTCCCCATGTGACTCATAAGCTGCTTTGCATGTATGTTTACAAAGACTTGAGGTGGTTCGAAAGGGTTTTTAATTGTTATAACCCTTTTGAAACGATGAAAGATTACAAAAAAATTATTTCAGACCATGTAGGCAAACTATGAATATCTTAGCACTTCTCTTGTCGGGCAATACTTTAGGGCTGATTGTGACATCATAGCCATTACCATAGCAACATTAAAGGACCATAAAAAGAACCTCCAAATTTCAGTTTTTGCCCATTATCTGAGAAACTAGTTTGGTGAGCTACCCTTTTTATTACATTTTTGGAAAGCTCCCTAAATCCTTTAACTTAATAATAATAATAATAATGATAATAATAAGATATTTATGTTGCGCAAAACTAAGCATCTGGCGGTATGGCAAAAAGTTATTCAGTAGAACTTTAGTTACCTCGAAAAAGTTGTGTTTTGAATTACAAAAGAATCCGCTGAAGAACTTTCTTCCAAACGTTTCTATTTGAATTGGCACACTAAATGCTATATGCATGCAAAAATCAGGATGGGTCACCTAGCAAAATTTCAAGACACAAAAACAAATGTTTTGTGCACGTTTTTTTTGTGGTTCGAGTGATTTTATGCCCTTTTCTCACTTTCGGTACTTTGCACGCCCGACTTTTACGAGAAATTTCGATTCACACAGCTGACGTGTGCATCCTCACCATGTCGTGTGTAGGCTACGCACGCGCGTGGCTAAAAACCCTTTTGAGCCTCCTTAAGGACATGCACTCTCACTAGCTTGGTGCCCCTCACTAGCTTGGTCATGTAACAGATGATAGCTAGATGTCGTAACTTTTACAGCCTACAAAAAGTCAAGACTGAGGGGGATTTTGTAAAAAAAAGCGCAATGAGTTTCAAACAGGTGCAAAGATTTATTTTAGCGAAAAAAAAAATGGGGGGGTTAGGTGCACTTTAAGAATTATTAATCTTAAATGAACATTTGCAATTTTCATGACCTTGTCACTAATACTTTTACAAAACCAGGATCATGCACTGCCATAAATTAGAACGAACTGTATTTTTTTTGTCTAACTTGCCTCAATTTGCAATATAATTGTTGTGTAAAAGTGAGACTGTATTGCAAGTTTCTTTTTTTTATGGTTAACCCTGTCCTTGTTCGGCAAGGCTGAAATCCCCCTCAATTCCCAGTCTGTGTATAGCTCTGCAGTTAATTGCTGATATTATTGGAATCACATGTTTGGCAGCCATATTGTAAGTGGTTACTATTAATAATTGTTTGATATTTAGGTTGTGCTGATGGAGTGACTGCAACCAACACAGTGTCTGGTCTGATGGGTCTGCGTCCAAATGGCACTGCATGGCCTGCAGTGGGCAAGGAGCAGAGGACCACTTATGGGGGTGTGTCTGGAAATGCAATTCGCCCAATTGCATTGCGAGCTGTGTCTGCAATTGGAAGAGCTCTGCCTGGCTTTCCAATCCTGGCTACTGGTGGAGCAGACAGTGCTGAAGCAGTGTTACAGTTCCTCCATTGTGGAGCATCTGCTGTCCAGGTATCTACAACAACCTATGGACAGTTCGAATGATGAAATTAACTTTCCATTGCAGAATTTCTGTCCACAAAAAATACAATTGATATCTTTTGATTTTTTGGATGAGAAATGACTTATTCAGATTGTCCTATCCCATTGCACTGAGTGGCCCATCTTGTCCAGATGTTTAGGAGCTTGTTCTTGATGGCTCTGGCCCTTTCTCAGGTGCAATGGGATGGGACAACAATTAGTCTAATACAAGTTTATCCCAGAGATAAGAGTCATCTTCACTGCTGCTAATATCTTTTGACTTGTAAAATATACTTTCGTTAATTAAATAACCCATTTTTTTGGCCAATGATGTCACGAAAGTGACGTCATAGGCTAATGTCAAAGCCTAAAAGAATGTCGCTACATGGTGTACGGTATCTGTCTTTCATGCGTGAGGCCGGGGGGTATTCTGTCAGATGTTGGGTGGAGGTGTGCCACCAGAACACTGAAACCCTTACCTTATAAGTGACACATATACCCATACAGCTTATACTATGGGATTACGACCCCCTGGCTCTGAAGTGTTTTACCATCGTGAGTCTCGATCAACAGGAACTATTTAATGTTACTTCAAATGCGCTGTTTTGTATACTTCAGGTCTGGCAGGATTTCATTCACATTGTAGTCCTCCATTTACTTAGCCATGGCACAAACAATAGCAGCAAGGATTCGTCAATTTGAGCTTTATTAAGTATGAATGTCATGGCCGCAACGAACCAACTAGACTTAATGTGTTCTGCTGCAAAGCAGAAACACTTTGTGAATGCCGGTAACTTGTAAACATAAATTGGAAGTACCGTAATTTCTGGCCAATTACCCACATGAAAAGCTTCGATTGCAAGTGTCAATCAAAGATATTTCAAGCTATTTCGTGGAATTAACGTTACTCTCTAATTACAATAAAAACATTGAAAACAATATACCGTATATTTAAAGCCCAAGTTTATAACGGTAGTGAAAAGACTTGAGTCAAACAGCATAAAATACTTCAGGATTATCTCTAGCTAACAGCGAATTTAAAATTTGCAGTGTCATTTTTGCGTGCGTAAACAGGAAGCCATTTCAAAGTAAAATCGGAATTTGTGGGGGCTTGTTCCTAGCTATTCCTAAAACTGAAAAACTTGAATGAAACTAGTGGTGATCAAGGAATTAGAGTTAAATCTTTACAAGATACCAAACTTTACTTTGCGGTTATTCATAGTTCAAAGTGTGTGTTGAAAAATTTGCATAGTTGACAGCTGCTTGTAATTTGAACCGTTGGAATGTAATGCAATGCTTAAAACATCTTGAACCAAATGCAAGATTAACAACAACATTAACAGATATGTAACAAGGCATTCTAATAGGGACCTATTGAATTTTGCAAGAAACAGACGTGTTAGGATATGTTGTCTTTGAAGAAAAGGGAAATGAAGAGCTTTATTTACTTCGCACGCAATTTTAATGCCATGCTATAATTAACTGTCATGTGGTCATGCTGCTCGTTACCCTGTTTTATGATAACTAATATGTTGATTCCTTACTCTGGCGAAGACATGTTACGTTTATTTGATGGCAAGGTTGTTGGGGAGGGGGGAGGGGAACACACAGTCCACACTGCAGTGGTATGAAACCCATAGGTTGTGTTCATAAATTTCACCATATTGCAGGAAAAAACGCCCATGTTTTCATTTTGGGGACAATTGTCTGTCATTTGTGATTTTCTCCGCTTATGACTTTTTATGGTTTAACAAGTGTGAGCTTATTTTTGCGGAGTGAGAGATCTAGATCAGAACCAACATCCCAGCCAGACCAACACTTCTAAGACATGGAAAGTCGATCTTAACTCTCACCTAGATGAACACAATAAAAATACAGTACCTGTAAATAAAGTAACTGAAGAAAGGTTTTTCTCCTTGCTTTCGCACTCCTTACGGCATTACCATTGGGTATCATTCTTTTTGTGTGTGTACATCTGTCCCCTCACTTACCCTATCCTGGATGTCCATTAATTTGTCCACCCATCCCTACCTCCATCCATCAATCTTTCTCTGTTAATGCACTTAAACGTTGTATTTTTTCTTTCCAGATATCTAGTGCCATACAGAACCAGGACTTCACTCTGATTGATGACTATACCACAGGACTAAAGTGCTTGCTTTATCTCCAAACTGTTCAAGAGCTGTCAGAATGGAATGGCCAGAGTCCTCCCACACCAAAACACCAAAAAGGCAAACTTGTTCCCAAAATAGTTGAACTTGTTGGAAAGGTACGATGTGGATTGCATAAAATGTTCTCTTTATTTCTGTTCTTTCTTGTTCATGTTGTTGTTGTTGTTGTTGTTGTTGTTGTTAAGTTCTCTCCTGTTCACATTTACCAATGTTGGTTTGAAAAAACAAATTCATTCCACCATTTCCATCACACTTTATATTCCTGATCATTCCCTACATTTCCAAACATTTTCATCACTCTTCCCACAAAAATCACATTTAGTTTACCTTGAACATCTTTGCTCTATTGATCGGTGTTGGAGCAGCAGTTGACAATCAAACATTCCATAATTTCTTGTTCATGTGTATAATTATGTAGTTCCTAGCTAGTGATTAATGAAATTTGTTGCAGTCTCTTCCCAGTTTTGGTCCATACCAAAAGGAAAAAGAAAGTATTATAGCAAGGCACAAAGAGAAAGTTGATTTGTTAAGTGAAGAATTCGAGCCAGAGAAGGTTAGACCAGCTGTAAAACCCGACAAACCTGCCCCACTGGTTAAGGTAATTATTTGTTATTATGTATAGAGCACTGTATATAAGACAAGTGCATTGTGTGCTTTACATCTTTACCATGAGTGTTTCCTTCCAGAGCAAATTGAATATCACTGCAATTGTGAAATGAATGAAATGATCTCTGCATTGTGTGAGCAGTTGAAGCAATTCCTTTTTTGGCCTGAAAAAAAAAAAGATCAAGACTATAATGGGAGTCAAACCCATCACCTCTGCCGGCATTTTTTTTTTACCGGTTTATTGCTTGATGAAATGAGCATTGTAACCTTCATAGATACATCAAAGACATAATAATTATATGAGCTGCAGTCGAGACATGCAGCAAATAAGAAATTGCTTGAAAACACCGTGAAATCAATTTTTTTTTCAGGCTTAACTGCAGTTCATATTCCATTCATTTCTTGTCTACATAGCAGTTCAACTGTATGTGTTCCATATATATGTTGCCAAATGTGTATGGTGGGATGGTAATCTCGCAGTTACTTATTCATGTTGTGTTTTTTGTCAGGCAAACACACTTCATTCCACCTAGTATTAATTAATTTTGGTCAAGCCAGCATGAAATACTTCCAATCGTTCATTGGTAGAGTAATTGCCTTGCTCTCAGTCATTCTGTGAAATTGAAGTGCTGACAGCAGTTATTGCAGGCTTGTAATAATGCATGGATATATAAATCAGGTCATTATAAGTGGGGATTATTATTTTGTTGTGACAGGACGTTATTGGTGCAGCACTGAGCCGTATCGGTACTTATGGCGACCTGGATAACAGCCAACAAGTGGTGGCTGTAATTGATGAAGACTTGTGCATTAACTGTGGCAAGTGCTACATGACCTGTAATGACTGTGGTTATCAAGCCATCACATTTGATGCTCAGACCCATCTGCCCTATGTCACTGAGGACTGTACAGGCTGTACACTGTGTTTCTCAGTCTGCCCTGTCATTGGTAAGAACAACTATAATTATGCTAGTGTTACACCACCTTCAGAATGGGTGTTTATGGGCATTTAAACCTCTTGAATGCCAAAGACTATATATACCTATACTCATCTGATCTTAAATATATACTTACACTTTCTTTTGACAGTCTCTGGTTTACATTTGGAGGAAATAAGCACTGGTACCAACATCCCACCTGAAGACAGAGGTTACTTAGTGAACATCTAACTAACCGAAGTTTGTTTGTGTTTTCTGTAGACTGCATTAAGATGGTTCCAAGGGAAGGACCTTACAAGCCCAGTCGTGGTGTTCCACTTGCTGTCAAGGCTGAGGCATAAACTCTTAATCTGTCACCACCAGTTGTTATGGAAGGGCTCTTACTTAATCCATGCAACCACAAAATTGTATTTCTTCGACATAATATATCATCAGGGTTTTAAAAAGGGTTTTTTACACTTTTCATTACAGCTAAAAGTGATAATGACAATGATTACACAAATATTTTAATCTACCATTGACATATTTTTTCACTGAAATGGGCTTATTTAAATTCTTGGATAAATAATTATTAAACAAAATAATGATATGACTCACACTTGATCACTTTAAAAAAGGTACAGTTTCAAATTATTTAATTAACAATTATCCTGCGAAATCGCGCGGAATATCACCTGATACTTAGCCGACGAGGCCGTAGGCCGAGTTGGCTAAATCAGGGGATATTCCGCAAGATTGAGCAGGATAATTGTTTTATTATTCAACAAATTCCCATCGCCTACCATTTTTAGAACGAGAAAAACTACGGCTCTATGATAAAAACGCTAAAAGCTAACAACACATAAGCTCAATAAAAATCAAAACAGAACTTCAAGAAATCGAAGTTCACTACCGTTCACTTAAAAAGACTTATTTACAAACTCATGTTTGGAAATGACAAGACAAAGGAAAAAAAATATTGCTACCTTACCGAGAATATGTCCTCTTTCTGTGAATTAAAATCTTTTCAACTTTAGTCTTTACAACTTTCCGTGAACAAGTGTGCTTCTTCGTTCACAATAGCATTTTCTTGGTTGAGTTCTCACCATGAAAATTCCAAGTCAACCTCTGGATATCTTTGTGAGCTGAAGCAAATACTTGTTGACTTTTTGAGAGCATTTAATCGTGGAAAGTTTCTTCCAGAGAGTTAAAATTTACGGAGAACACTGCTAAAACTGCCTCGCTTTTCAAAATGGCCGCCAAACAAGCAATGAAAGAAAATCTGCAGTGCCCTTTCAAATATGGTCATTTACGTATATCGCGGGATATCTGTCATGTAGGATGACAGATATTGAAGGCTTCCTTACCATATATGGGCATAGTGACAATTTGTTGAATAATAATGTGGTATACATGTATTTTGGTATTTTTGACTCAAGTAGACTCAATTAATACTGAGCAAGCGAGACCAGGGAACTAATATATTGAATTACACTGTTAAAGAATTTGGGGTGAAAATGACAAGTTTCTTTTTACAAAAGAGTTGGAGTGTATGTGGACTTAATGCAGTATTTTAATAGTGTTCATTTGGTTTTCAAGTACTCTTCGTGGAACATTACAGGCCCTCTCACCAGCCTTACAACTCATGCCTTTCTCCCAGCAGAATGGATAATCAGGTATGAGGCAAGGCTGGAGATTGAGCTTATAAATACCTAATAATGCGCAGCATAAATTTTCACTGATGTCACAATATGTATGAATTTCTAGGTTAATAGTGAGGTTAAGCTTTTTAAATTTAGGTATTAATGAGAACTTTCACGTAACTATTAACTTTTTAGGCAATAATTAGCATGCATTGAAAGGTTGTGAAGAATAAAGACAAGATTTTAAGACTGCAGCTTCATATTCTTGTTTGGCTGCCTATTTTGACAAGGACATGGGAGTCAAAGAGAGGGAAGCTGGAGGGCTTTAGCTTCCCTACTCTTTTGTACAGTTGAAGAAAAGTAAGGAACAATAACAATTATTATTATTGTTAATCTAATTAGTTTCATGCTTAGTCTGTTTGCAGGTAGGATGAAGGAATGGGCAATAATTTTTATCTTCGTTGAAAATCAAGTGTTTACCCCAGCAAAGCATTGTTCTGCAAGTTTTTTCATACAAATTTTGCAACTTGGCTGTTCAGCAATCTGGGCACATTACACATTGCCAAACAGAATAGATTTAGATTATCATCACATGTATCCAGTTGCTTCTAATCGGTTAAAACACTGCTGCCATTATTGGTTGGTAGCCATTTTTGTAGAGCAAACGTGCCACACATGCATGGGTTTCTCCATGCATGTGAACTTTCTGTGTTGCCAGAATTCAAAGTGAAAAATGTGCAGAAAAACCTACAGGAATGTTTGCCATGGAGGCTATGTGGGACCAACATGGGAACTGGGACTGAACTCATGGAGACTGGGTTTCTGTTTACTTTCATCCAGTCAATAACAGAGGGAGAAAGCATCATCTCTCAGTCCAGCAAAAAAAAATTTATAAAACAATGAAAATTTTTACAAGTTGATTACAAGTGATTGCCTGTTTCACCCCCATTACTATGCAGATTGTCAGTGTTGTGGCAACTACCACAAAGTGAAAATTGTTGGAAACAAGAATGCAATGCCCTGTGAGCATTAAAGCCAGCTGTTGTGCCCCCCACCCTATTGCAATGGGAATTTTCCACCTTTGAAAAAGCAGGCGCTCCATGCCAGTTGCTCAAAAGGAAACAACACATACAGATTATATCATACAATATTATTATTATAAATATTTTTTCTCTCTCCCCACCACTGGCCCAGCCCTTGTGTTCACGCTTGTTATCCCACACCATTTTGACATGTATACTCTTGGTGCCACATTTGATCATCTTGTGAGAAAATGGAGGGTCTTTGGATAGCCTATGTACTTGGAATTGAGATTCTTACTGATGTTAATGAAATTATCAATCACTGTTTGTGGTGAAGCTAAAGGGCTTGTGAGTCAAGCTACCCATCACACATAGGTGTCATTGCTATGCCTGATTTGACAACACAGGCATAATCCAAAGATCATTCCCATTATTTGTATGACAGCAATCCAGATACCAAATCCACTGATCACATGAAGGTTATTTAGCAAGTATTTCCGCACAAAGTCATAGCATCCTTTGGTGTAGATCTTTGTTAGATCGTGGGATACATGCTTGTGACAAGCATCATCTGAAGGGTTTTTGCAGCAGCTTTTTGGAACAGATTCCTTATTTTTTCTTCCCCATGTAGTGTTGAACCAGTCGCTGTATTTGTAATTCCCACAACACTTAAAACCTGCTTGAATTTCATCAATTGCTCTGGTTACAGATTCGTGATCAATATCTTTATATCTATTCAGAGTATCTTTTATATCACCTCGTAGATTTTTCTCAATTTGTTCTCTATAAACATAAGTGAGAACTATGGCTGTGATCTCCAGAACGAATATAAGTACGATAAAAGCAAAATAAGAGCCCAGCATGCACTGGCTTTCTTTGATTGCACCGCAGCATGCCAAGAAAGCAACTACAATTGTAACTGCACCAATTACAATACATAAAATAGGTGCAGCCTTGTAGTTTGTTGACCCAGTTAGTTTAGTGTAGTCGCCAGCCACTTCCCCTTTATTACTGAGCAGCCATATTCCCAAGCCAAACAGAGCGCAACCAGCGAGCCAAAACAACAGATTGAAGAAAACTACCATGAACTTCAAACACTTATATCCACAGTCTCCGGACATTTTTATGCAAAGTGGTCATCTATTGAAGGTAAATGTGTGAGATAATCCTCGACTTTAGTCAATCTCTCTATCTTCCGCAATCGAAGCAGAAACAACAGAACGACAATTAGTTGTAATTTCCTTGTGTCCCTTGTTTTCGTGATTCAGTCAAATGATTGAGTTCGACCACGTGTACTCCGGATATTTCGCCTCTTATAGCTGGCTTTCTCACTTTTACAAAACGAGCAAATCTTTTGAATTGCAGATGCAGTAGCCTTTTGTTATTTGACGTAATAACAATGACCTGGAGCAATCTTTCAGTGGAGTGGTTTTCCCATCGGCGACACACTCACGAAGTTTAAACAGCAGTCTCCTTGTTTTGTTGATCGTTTACTGAACGAAGACGGACCAATAACGTTTCCATTTTAACCAGAAAAAAATCTCATAAAATTTACGCTTGGTTAGCGTGTTGTTATGTAGGGGAAACATGGTCAAATAAGTACCATGAATAATTAAAAGAATACGACGTGTCCAAAATTCTTGAAACCGAAAACATTGCCACCAGGAAAGCACACTTGTATCAGACATTACAGGTTACACCTCAAAGTTGCATCTGTACTTTGATTAGTCCTAAGCCCATCCTTTGAATCCGAGTTCCCAAACAAGTCAATAAATTTTCTTGTTTCCGATGAAGAAGTTGAAAGAATGAAATGTTCGCTTTTCACTTTTTGTACTTTTTCACTTCGTCCGCCATGTTGAATAACCGAGGAGGAACTGGTAAGGAGTTGGTTTCCAGCTCCCTCTCTCTCGCTCGCTCACTGATCAAAATGGCGGCAATATTGGTGCAGTTCTGTATGTTTATCTTGGTGATATGGAATTGCTTCGGTGTTCCAACAGGCAAAAGCTATCTTTCTTTTGGTGAGTCAACCGTTTTCCTGACTTGAATCTAATGAATGTACAAAGTGGGTAGCGCTAATTGTGCCCTTCTTTTGTCTCGGCGAATTTGCAGGATTTGGGGATGTTGCCTCCTTAGACGAGTTGTTAGTTGCTAAAGAAGAGCTAGAAACTCGTACGAAAAACTCCACATCAAAATGGCCTCTTTGCGTACTCTACAGAGATGCAAGTAGGTAACTTTGTATAGACATTTCTTGAGTTTTCCAGTTACTCTCTCTCATAATATAACACGACCATTTCTTTAGACATAACACTTAATTTTCTAAACACGGGAATACTGAACTTTTTACAGGTCTGGAAAATATGGATATCATGCATTATGCACTACAGCACCGACCACCACTCCCTCCTGGGGTGAGTTGCATAAAACCTAACCCCCCCCCCCCCCATGCAACTACTAATGTCAGACGTTAAAGTAGTGACTTTGACTGGACTGAACATCTGACGTTAGAAGTTATGCTCATTGTTAAGTTTTATGCAATTTGCCCCTGGAATTTTGGGTAAAGTTGCTGCACAACCCCATACATTGACTAGAAATACAAGCCGCGCAAAAATCCCACTCAGCCGTGAAGCTGCTTATTCATGTTCGTAAGTTAAAATTAACCCTTTGCTAATCAGAGGTCAAAAAAGAGACAAAACAATCTTTATAGTTTCTTAATGAACCACATGTCATAGGAATCTAGTAAACATGACCTAGCTCGCCACGTCTGGTGAGTCCAACCTGTACTAAAGGTCATAGGTTCAATTCCTGTTTTGGGATTCAGATGTTTTGTTTGTTCCACGCTCTCGACAATCTGAAAGTCACATCTCTCTTATTTACTCGGTGAGCTTAACATTTACCATGGTCTTGCTTTCTTTATCGTCACACAGACTGCTTTCGACAGGGTGCTTTTGACATTGCCACCCAGTAGCCTACAATCTAAAAGCATGTACATGTTTTTGCCCGTAAGCGGTATTCTCAACGATTAATTTAGACTTCCTATGGGTTATTATTGACTTTTTTAGTTAGGTGTTCAAAATGCTTAAATATAGCTACGGCTGTATGTATAGCTATGAATGGAAATAAACTTCACGTACCTCAACGTGGGATTGTCGTTTGGTCTTCTGTGTAATTTAAGCATAATTCAAAAACTGCATGTAAACAGCAGCCTGCTGTTGGCACTTGACTGGTGGATCTGATCTCATGCAGCCTGCAGTGGCCGGATGGAAAGACCTTTGATAGCTGAATGTTATTCAATTTTTTTTTCAGACTAAATTTCCGTGCGATCACGTGAAGACTGAATGAGATGGGGCAATTTATATTGGGCTTTATGAATATGGTGTTTTTATGGCAATTTGCTTTAACCCTCGGACGTAGAAGAGGGGGAGTGGATAACCCCCCCCCACCCCCCATAAGGTTTTTCTTGAATTTTTCCAAGAGGATTTTTCATCAGCTTCTGCTGTTTTCAGTAGCTGTATGCACATCCCTTAGACAAATTTCGACATACGTTTGGTGAGAAGTGGTTGCTATGATTATGAGATATGATGTCATAAGTAGCAGGTGGTCAAGCCATTGTTGCCCCCCCCCCCCTTGTAACACGGTTGGGATGTGACGTTGAATGTGTGTCCGAATGTTAATGGTACAGAAGGGAAACAACACCATGAATGACACCAAACCAAGGAATTGCTTAAAATAAATGGCCACAAACTGTGCTTAAATTCCACAGAAGACACAAGGAGAGCAAAAGACTCATGTGCATGCCCAACACGATTCCCCAAACTAAAGAATGATATTACGATTAAACAAGTGTTAAGTCCATTCATTGGCCACCATGCACCTATGATAGGCCTCATTTGCCATCATATCCATTCATCTGTCTTAACGTTCCTTCATTTCCATTCATTTGTCTTCATATGCCTTCATTTCCCTTCGTCTGCCCCCATCTGCCTTCAGTTTCCTTCATCTGCAATCATTTATCCGTTCATTTGCTTTCATCTGCCTTCATCTGCTTTCATTTGCCATCATTTACCTTCAATTCTGCCTTCATTTGCCTTCACGTCCATTCATTTGTCTTCATATTCCTTCATTGTTTTTGGGTGCATATGTATGCCACTCAGACCTCTGCAATGGTGGCTGTTTTAATAGTTTTGAAATTAACTTGGAAATAGTTAACTTCTTTTAAGTTGATTTCAATTTTGTTGTTCCTTTTATTGTCAGAAACTCATTCTTCCAGGCTGGAGGAAAGTTTTGTTGCATTTCTGAGAGGTTTACCAGAAAACAACTTTTTGAAAAATTGGACCATTGTAGCATTCAACCTTGACAAGGTATGTGGGCTACATTTACACTAGTGTGATGGTACATGTATATTTTGTACATGTATACTTAAAACAACCTTCTGTAAGCCTGTTTTTGTCAATAGTGAAAAAATGACCAACGATAGACAGTAAGATTTTTAAAATTTTGCAGCTAAGGGAACATTTACCAAACTTGAGTTGTGATTGGTCCAAAAGGTCTTAGACAGCAGCAACAATACAGTACAGATATTCTCAGAAACAATGGCACAACGGTCATCATCATTGTAATCACCATTGAGATCACTACTGAATTTTATCGCATGCACAAAATAATGAATTCATTACATTGCACTTACAATATTGCATACATGAAAGTTTAAATATGTGATGTAGAGGGACTTAACAGGAAAGTGTCAGGTTTTTGTGTTTCACTTGCTGAGTAAGGTCAGGTTTCTCCCACATTATATACATAGATTATTTAAGTTTCACTTGAAACTTCTACATTTAAGTAGCCACAGAGTCTAGGATCTTGAAACAGTCCAGTGAACTCAATGCTTGACAAGACTCTGAACTCTGCAGATGCCTAAAAACATGAGAAGATCTGTCCAAAAATGAGTGCTCGCACACATGCTGTGGAGAAATGTCAGCTGGTTCCTCCAACATAACAAGCATTGTATCTTGCACACGAAAATTTATATACCACACACGTGCAAAGCCTTTTGGGGAAAGCATCTCCCGCATTAATAAATTTTTTGGATTTTGAAAGTAGTGAAAACTGGTTTGATATCAATGAGTTTGTAAAACCTATTGGCGAGTTTGTGTATCTCATTTTGTTCAATGACTGAGAAGTGGCCAAGGTAAGGGATTTTGTAATGGACCTCACGTTTCCTGAGGTCTGACTCCTGAATGGGGTTGTGTTTTACTCCCTTAACTTACTTTAAAATAAATTGAGAAAAAATGCATTTGTTAAATGTAAGGTTCTCAGGGAATAGGTTCTTCCATAAAATGACAGACAATTTTATAAGTTAAGTGTTATACAGGGTTTTGAGTAATCCCATTTTGTAGGTAAAGGGGGAGAAACTACTGTAAGTAACTGGTGAGCAGACCTGTGAATGTTTTTTTTTACGGTAAATAGTGGCCATATCAGGTTGAAAATGGCTGCTTTTGACTTACTGTTTGTAGATCAATCTGTCGGTGCTGGTTTTATGACTTGTGTCTTACAAAACAAAACAGGGATGAACTTTGAATCAAGCTTCAGTACTCAGCCATCCTCAAATTTACAATCGAGTCTGTCAATTTATACAACTGACAAATCACATTTTGGATCAGTAGTAAGGGGGGTCAGTATAGCACCAAGCCAATCAGAAAGCCGGATTTTGGTCATGTGATCAAAATGGACCAATCAGAAAGCAGCAGTTCACATTCCATTCTGATGACATTATCAAAAACGGGGTGTGGTGTTTTTGGACTGGGTGTGAGTTTAAAATGTCATGTGACACTGCGGTGCACGGGAATGGCTGGGAAATTACGGCGTGCAGTACATGGGTTTTTTAGGATTAACAGTATAATTTTTTCAACGGCTTTTTCAAAACATTACAATTACTCTGTTTAATTAAAGTGTTCTAGGAACATAGTCTCTTCTTTTTCATCTTTTATTAAAACAGTTTTTCAGTTTTTCTATTGTTTCTTTTATTCCTCCTGTAACTACATCTCTTCAAAGTTTGGAAAGCTTCTGGGCTCGTTGTTGTCTTCTGTTAATCATTTGTTCAAGGTATTCTTGTCTTTTGTCTGGGTTGTACTGTTTTCTTGTCTTTTTACCTTGTCTTTTTCCTATTTCTCGGAGGCTACATCCAAGGCTTTTTCCAAGTCTTGAGGGTAATGTTCAAAGGTGTAATCAGCGTCTAAGCCACATTTGATGCATTCTAAGTAGTAGTCGTAGTCGTGTTCTAAGTAGTAGTCATCGTTACAAAGTCACTGATTTTTAGATCTTTGTAGTAGTCCATGATTGTTAGCAGCTTGGTTGTTTCTTTAGACGTTTTGCTTCACATTTCTTCAGACGCTGCAGATGTTGAATGTGAAGCAATGATTTGAGTTGTCGCCTTTTTATTTAGAAAGGCAACAACCTATTGGCTATATCATCTTCATCAATGATTGGTTGTTTTTTTACGTGATGGATAGCTGTCCATCCATGGTTGGTGTGATGGTGCTGATTTCACTTGAGAAATGGACGTTTTTCTTTTTTTTAGCAGACAGGAAGACTGACGTTGAGTGCGTCAAACTTATCAATCTCTTTTTGAAGAGAAACGGTGCATTCAAAGAGATGTTCAGTTTCTTGTATAGTGCAGAGGTTGACAGATTTGAACCCAACAATGGAACTGGATTTATGCAGAGTTGGGTATCCATTGAGAGGTTTAAATCCAATTTGTTGTATCCATTTGTCATTTTGCCATCGGTGACAATGATTTGAACCATATTCGTACCATGTTTGAGTACCCATGTTATAGAAGTAAATGTTTTTGTTGTTGACTATGGCTAATTGAACTGTCCATCTTGTATCATCTTGGACATATTTTTTTAACTTCGGGGTATTGAAAGTGTCCAAACGCATTGATGACACGAGCATTTTTGATGATTCCTCGCAAAGCGAGGAGGGCCAAAGGCCCTCCGAGCGTAGCGAAGTTTTATAAATTTGTCGCGTGAGGATCGCATGAGGATTGCTTAGGGCGGTCAAATCTCGATCCGCCTATACAACAACGTAGTTTAAATTTAGCTTAATAGCACAGCGCTACTACAAAATGAGATTCCCCAACAACGCGAGAATCAATACAAGGTCTTCAAAAGTATAACTCAGTCACACTGATTGAATAATGAGAATGAACTCAACGGCTACAAACTCTTCGAGAAAATGTGTGCTGAAACCGATCAGGACCGGCGACACCGACTAGAAGTGCTTGGCCAAAATGATTTTGTTAGAATCAACTAGAGGCGACAAAAATACACGATCATCAAAATACTTTTGCTAGAATACCTTTCCAACTGCTGGTGACTGAACAGATTGGCTCAAAATTATTTTCTCTCTCTGCCATTATCTTTACTGTTGATGTACCGATAGTTATCAACATATAATTATTTTTCCAAGTATGTATTATTTCACAAAATAGGTTTCAGTTCCCCAGTGTATATTTGTGTATGAACAGTAAAAAGAACTTGAATTTTAAGTCTAGGACGTTTCCAAGAAAATATTTGAAAGAAATAATTCATATTGGATCAGTAAGAATTTATAAGAGTTTATGTTTTCTGTTTTGGATATTGACTCAGTTAATAGTTTAAAAAAATAATAATATTCAGATGGTTCAGAAAGGACAATTTCTGTTCACAATTTGGATAGAAATACACTAACTTGCAAGTATTGCTCTGCTCCTAGCAATTACCACTTAATGCGTAGCAGGGATAGGTACATACATGTAATCAGTATGTATTTGATGTGAAACAAGAATTACTGCTTAACATTAATTATTGATAATAATTTCATGCTACATACAGTGACCAGCATCACAGCTCTGCTCACCATGCACAAGCAAGCACCGATTTCATGAGAATTGTGATCCTGATCACCTTCAACATGATTTGTCTATGTGAAAGTTTACTAACTTCTGAAGGTTCCACATGCTATAAACTACATTCTCCCTTTCCCTTAATTGGCTACTGATCTTGCTTTGCATACCAATTGACCCTTTAAGCCCCAATGTAAACCTACAAATTCTCCTTACTGGTCTTCATACATTTCTTGTAGTACTAGTGCAGAGAACTTCTTTCTACTGACATTAACACTATTCATGTTTGGTGATCAATTCCTTAATTCTGATGACCAAATTAAAGCATTGTTATTGTAGAGAGATGCTGATCACTGGGGCTTCCAGGGTTAATTTATTGTGACGGTTATCTAATCCAATTTTTATAGTATGTTGGGGGGAATGAATAAACTTGCTACCACATCAATATGAAACTCTGTGCTTTGTTTGCCATTATTCTGCATTAGTCTCATTTCAATTTTTGGCTAAGAACGAATAATTTTTTACCTATGTTGAAAACATAGGGTCTTAGCCAGACTGCAGTTTGTCGCTTTCTATGTTTGTTTGTTTGTTTGTATGTATGTATGTATGTATTTTTGATCTGGGGGGGGGCAAGTCCCATGTGAGACAGGCGGGAATGCTCGTCGGAAAATTTGAATTAAAGCTATTCTAAAACAGACGGAGAACGCGAGACGACGAGCATCCATGCACCTTTCACATGGGAGTACACCCCCCGGGGAATTTATGTGGCACTATGTGGCACCAATCAGATTGAGGCTACTAAGCTAAGAGTACATTCTACCAATGAAAGAGCTGGTTAGAATCCGCTTACTGAAGCTGAAGGTCAGACAAGGTTAAGCTTACCGGCCATGTTGAATGTACATATGGGGATGGAAACGATCAGCCCAAATGTGCTTTTCTACTTTTTCCTCTCGAATATTATATTTTCAGTAAAGGCTTGGTGTGGTGGAATTGATGGTAATTTCCTAAAAGCTATTGTAAGGGCAGGTAAAATTGAACTTTGTCGTGGCCAACAGTGGAACGTGAGTACGTGAAAAAACAATTAACCTCGTTCCAAAAATAGACTTGTTGACGAGAAACTAATTTAATTTGTTCTTTTATGATTTGTGTTATGAAACAGCTGTTTTGGTTATGTATCTTTGAGCAAGATGTTGGTTGAAAAGATTGTATCTGTGCTTGATATGGATAATTTTGACTGTACTTTGCAAGGTTTTTGAAACAGCTTTGTTTGGTAATTTGAAATTTATAGCGACGTGTTTATAAGATTGCAATTTGGATAAATTAACTTGTTTATTCAAGCGTGTCAGTAGGTTTTTAAACCTGTTTTTTCTTCCCATAATGCGGTTTAGTTTTAGTTTACGGTGTTGTGTCCATGATTTATATCAGTCATATCCACAGATTTTCCAGCCGACATAGAAATGATTTCTTTCTTGGTTTTATGATATACGGGAACATATGGTTTTTGAAAATTTTTGGCGACGTGTTTAAGACAGCAATTTGCATAAATTAGCTTGTTCAAGCGTGTCTGTAGGTTTTTAAACCTGTAATGTATACGGTAACATAGTGAGTTCACGGTACGCTCAAGCTCGGAAACTTCATTAACTGCAAAACCAAAATGTACTTTTGAATCGTCTGGCAAAGGAATATGAAATACTCTCAGAAGGTGCGAATCTTTCCGTTGAAATTGTTCGAGAATTCCTTACTGCGGGGCATTTTTTGGAGAACTCTGTGCCAAGCTGCTGGCCATGTCTGCAGGCTGCGTTTTAACATGACCGCAATGACTGTCCTCTCCTCAAATTATTATCTACTAACACTTGTTTCTTTCACATCTTGTTGTGACTGCGATTGATATTCTTCAGTAATATGCAGACAATCATTAGTTGACCTTAACTGAGGTTTCAGTTTTAGATTTAATTTGAAATTCTTATGCAGTCATTTTGTTCTAGTGTCAGTTTGACTTTTTAGCCTGTAGCCTACTAGCCCGATGGTTGCTCGATCTCCAATTTTGGTTCAACTGGGTTTTTAGCGGGATTTTGTTTTGCATTCCAAGGGTATTGCCGAATAAACGAAAAAGCTGTTTTAGGCCCAGTTCAGACGCCGTACCTCTCATGTGCCGTACCAAATACATTTTCGCTCCTACATCGTATTTAAGTGGCAAACTTTGCCGTACCCTGAGATTTTGGCTTGCCTAATTGAAATCTGTCGAAAAAACTCATTTGGACACCGTATAACTGCCAAAAAACTACGTACTACTTGGTACGGCACATGGGAGGTGCGGCGTCTGAACTGGGCCTTATGCACTCAGGTCATAGTGGAGGGGGAAGTATTTGCAAGAGTAATCAACATAGATCAAGCACGCAATGCGTGCCTATGTTTTTAATGTGCCACATCACTCTTCAGCAGTAGTAGACTCCGGCTATCTCAACCATTCAAGGGAAATAATGAATTGTTTTACCTATTGACACTTGTCAATACCCAGTAAATTATAGAACAAAAATTGTACAACAGCATCTAAAGGAAACCGCCGCGTTAATGTTGGAAATAACGTGTGCGGCTCCAAGTTGGAATTTGAACTGCATTTCTGATAAACCTACCCTCACCCCACCAAAATAAACAGAAACACCACTACATATTGTCTTGGACAACAGGTCCACAAAAATACTATACATCCTCTCTAGAGAGCAATTTACCTTATGTCAGAATGAAGAGAGGGGGGGGGGGTGAACGTATTTTCCTATACAGTCGCATACAACAGTTGGCTCAAACTCGTACCCAGTTCCTATGTGTTAGATTTTAGGATGACGGGATTGGATGCAAGTTACGTGGAAGCGACTGGGAACCATAATGTCAATCTAAACTCCCAATTCGGGACCATTGTGGCCACCCATCCACACCTCCAGTTAAACCGAAATTCTATCCCTTCCCCGACCCCATCGCTCAATTTTGTGGTGCACCCTTGCCCGAGCTTCATGAGGTTCTGCGAGTCATTTATTTCTAGTACGATAGTTTCTTTGGAGTAACTGACCGTTGTATGAATTTGTGGTGGGTAGTTTTTTTTTTTGAAGAGCTTGACTAGCTTTTTGAAGATGAGAATCTGCTTCTTGTAGTTCCTCCCTTGAAAGAGTGAGCGTGAATTTACTTTGTGCATGGTCAGGAGGAATCATGACGTGGACTTTGGTATCTAGATGCATTGGTATCTGGCTAATCGTTCAACTTGCTCCTCGACTCCCATGGCTCCACCAGTGTAGTGTTTTTGGTTGTTGGCTTCTTTTTTTGTTGTTTACATTTTCTTTTTTGGGTGGTGTTGCAGCTTGATTGTCCTGGACAATGGTGAAAGCTTTTTTCTCCAATAATTATTGATGGTAGTCAGAGGGCCAGAAGAGTTTGTGAAAGTCCCTTAATTTGTTGTAAGCCCACACTCTAAAGGATGCTGGGTCAATAGTGTGACTTTCTTTGATAAGTTTTAATAGTTTTTCACCTGCAACTGCTCCAGTGGATAATAGCTCATTGTTGGGCATGGTGAAAAAAAATTGAATAAAATGAAAATTTGTTTGCTGGTTTAAATAGAATCCATCGATGCATGATTGGCATTTTTTTAATGTTCAATAGCTTTTACCCCACTATTACTACCACCTAGATGATTGCACAGGGGGGATATTAATAACTTAAACCGGAGAGTGGTTGGTGACCAATCAGTCAATCACTTAGTGGAATGTAAGTCTTCGATTCGGTAGGTGATGTGTGCTGGAATCCAGCATCCTATATGGGATGGGTTGCTACACCATGGGTGGGTGGTTTTTTGTTCTTTTGACCATTGTAGCCATTGCCAAAAGGCAATGTGATGACCACAGTCTGCAATGGGTTGGATGCCATGCAGGACTAAGGTTTCAAACTTGGGACACCCCCAATGTTCCAAATTGATGGCTGGAATGTTGTTTCAGCACGTCTTTTTCGATGTGGCCTCCTTTGTGGGCCACCAGCTCTTGGCCTGGTGTCTCGTGGACCTCAAACAGTTGTTGGAGATCTTTCTGGAGGCAGGCTTGCCCCTTTGCCTGTTTGGTGGGGTCATCCTGAAATGTCAATCAATGCAGGCACCCTGTAACGTAAACTACCGTGAGTCTATCTCTTTCACTCAGGTCTGTGAGGAGCATAGGCATTTTGTGTTTGTTTCTGCTAGTGCCTTGTGGATTGCACAATCCTAGCTATCAACAAAGGTTCGATTGATAAAAAGCCTTCGAAATCCACCAGGAGACAGACCTGGTGAAGTGGCTGTGTCGACTGCATGTTGTAAACAGTCAGGATTACTTAATAATATGCTTTTGTGTTTTTTGGAGGGGGGAGGGAGGAGGCAAAGTGTGCATGAAGCAAAAACTAGACCCCTTTTTCACAGTTTTTTATTCACCAGAACCACAATAACAGCAAATGGTAACTGTTTCATTCTTGAATCCAGCCACGAGATTTGTGGCAAAGGACGGGTTGATAACCTCGTCCTTGTTGTTAAGGCATAATGCATGGTGGAGGGAACAACTTTTCCAGCTGCCGATATTATTTATCGCGACAACCTATAAAAGTCTCCAGAGTTTCCTGGCGCCGTTGGGCCTTGTCGTCTTCCCCATAGGTCTTCTGATCTTGCTTGTTGGCTCGAGGCGTGTCAAGTTTATCTAACCTCTCATCTTGAACTTTGATTGCTTCAACGTTACAATTCATGGTGGCTAGTTTTTGCTGGGCTTTTGCTATCTCAGTCTTGTCTCCTTCGCTTTCAGCACATGTCAAGGTATCTTGATGATCTCCTGAGGGTTGGCAGCTTCGTGAAAAGAGCTTGCCAGTGGGGGAAGGGTGGACACACAGTCTGAATGGGGAGGTGAAGGAGGAGGAGGGGGTGGCATTCCTGGTTGGGGCTACATTCTTTCCATTTGGTTATAGCATTGGATCTGACATTGTTGCAAGGTCACCCGCTGGTCTTCTTGCCACATGGCCTCGTCATCTTCTCCATAGGGGGTTTGCTCTTGTTTATTGGGTCGACCCCAAACCAGTTCATCTAATTATTCATTGTGGGCCTTGATTTCTTCAACGTTATGATTGACAATCTCCATTCTTTGCTGCGCTTCTTGGATCCTGGTGTCGTTGTCATGGCAGTGGCTAAATAGGCTTGGGCTTGGGTTCAAAAAATATTTATCGAGGGTGGAGTTGGTAAAAACGACCGATAAATGCCTAATAATGCATTTTCTTGTAACCTGTGCAATAGAGCATAGCAATGATTTTATTTCGTATTTGCATTCACAAGTTGGCTTAAAGGAGCCCTTTAAAGGGAACTGGGCACAAAGCGTAGTTCCCAGGCATGGGGAGGAGTTAAATTCTTTTGGGCTGTTACGGTGCCCATTCTGATCTATCATAAGGATGTGGTTACTTTATTGGGAAATTTATGGCCCATTTACTGAAATGCGTCTGTTTTGAGAGTTGTCATGGCTTTTTTTTGTTCATGGTTTTGAGGAAGACCTACCAAAAGACAGCAAAAAATGATCTTGAGTGAAGAATGAGGTAATAAGCATAGTCTGCAGAGCTATGTTTGGTAAAGAGAGGGTGAATAAGTCAGGACCTCCTTTCCAGGGCATTGGTCGCCTTTTCAGTTGGTCAAATTTCAGCGTTTGTTACTGTAATTCTGTAACTCTAAGAGAAGACTTTGTTTACAACTGCCACACCAGCAAGGGAGCCAAACGGCATGGTGATGCAGCCCTCAGGACTACTTGTTCTTTTCATGGGACATACAGTTACACACTTTTGCTGCAACTTGCTGTTACAGACGCTTGAATGTCATCGAACGTGCAGTCACACACACCTCGCTTGCTTTCTTTACGAGATGAACCAAGACTTCAGGATGTTGTCCGCAGACGCGTAATTTGAAAATCGTTCTTTTGCCATTGATGAAGGGCTAAGCCCAAAACGTTTGGCTTTGAAAAGAACTTTTTTGGCACTTCACTACCTTTTGTTTTTAATATTTTCATGGACCAACACTTCGTCAGTTCTGCACGCATTTTGGGCCTATGTTTTCCCAAATAAAACACGTTAAGGTAACCTCAGAAACAGTGCCCCTGGCTCTGATGGTCCCATCCCCACCTGGGGTCTGGAAATCATGTCGATTAACACACCAATGGGACGTTGGCTGGCCCTGCGAAACAACCTGTTCAAGGTAGTCTGGGGATCAAGTACCGAAGGGCCTGTGATCAACCCGCTCTTCTTTGGGCGGCTTTGCGCTTCAGCTCAAAGGTGTCACCATTAGTTCCCAGCTGCTGAACCCAGGGCAGGAAGGGGAGCCATCCTCCTTTCTGAGTTTTCTTCTTTTTTTCTGGGGTGGTGCTTCCTCGTCACCCTCCCCCTCGCGAAAGGATTGACAAAACCGTTTGGCCACTTGGGAGATAACATCTTTGCCCACCGACATTGGCCCCCTGACCTGCCGGAGCCCAGAGGGGGGACCAGCCTCCTTCTTGTGAATGGGAAGTGCCTTCCTGGTACGTCTGACCGCTGTTTGAGAGGGGAGCGTGCCTGGGCTCACCTCGACCCAGTCGGCATTGGTAAATGGTTTCTTCAGTACCATCTCCAACACAGGAGTGATCCTCGGCAAAAATACAGAGTGGCCGTGACTTCACCGCCTTGGAATGGAATGGAACGGTTTATTAAGTTGTCCGTTATATTGATTTCGATGTCAAGAAACTGCAACTGGCTGAGGGGGTAAAAGATCAAGTGAGGGATGTATACATCTTCCAGGAGCTGTTTGTCAGTGTTGACCCTGTGGGTAAGAAGACTTTGGCTATCTGCGACCCTGTGTTCACAGGTTCAGTGATGTCGCAGTGCACGTAGATGTTTTGAAACAAGTTTTTGGAGATGATGGCCCAGACACTCGCCCGACTGTTTTTGGCCTTGGCATGACTGTGGGTCAATTCCACTTCGGTGGCTCGGCCATTGGCATCGCATTGGGTAATTTCCACACTAGGATGACGTTGATCTGAGCAGTAGTAGAAGGGGATGTTCCATGTCTCCCACTCCAAGTAGCCCAACATGCGAGCCAACCGGGCCGGCAAGTACATCAAGAACTCAGCATTACGAAATGTCCACTTGTAAAAACCTTTGCCTTCCAAGTCCACTTTTATCGAGGCGAATGCTTTGTCCATCTTAGGCATGTTGGCTTCCATCACTCTCATCCAGCCTTCTACTACGTCTTGCACCATCACATAAGCCCCAGTTGGAAGAAACATGGTCCTGTTGAACTGTCAGTTGTAGTGCACGTAAAGTTGCATTTGTTGCTCCATCATGTTTTACCACATGTGCGGCAGCAACAGTTGTACTAAACCCACTTCCCACGCCGAGGCCAAGGTCCACACCTTGGGGAGACGTATGCGAAAGTGTGCTGACCCCCTTGAAAACTCATGCCGCTGGAAGTCAATGATGACGTGGTTGGTCCTTGATGAAAATACAGGAAGAGTCTTACGAAACCGGTGTAGAATGGAATGCCAAGATTGTCAGGGTTTCTTAAATGCACTCGCAGCTGATTCAGGTTGTGGGTGGGGGCGGCCAAGGCATGAAAATCCAGATGTTGTGGTGGTACTCGCAGGTTTCCCCATAGGTGAGACTGGGCAAGGGGACAGTAGTGCTAAGGACGTGTCGCTGTTGTCCCCCCGTCATGCTCAACTCCACGATATCGAGCTCGACATGGCATTTGCTCAAATCCATGTTAGACATCACCATGTCGTCACCCAAAGGTGTCTTCAGGTCGGGCAAGGTTTGCATTTGACCCATCACCAACTTGGCGCCCATCTCTTGGTCCAAGCCATGCACAAAGCCCATGGTCTTGGAAGGAGCCACTTGCAGCCCCCATCAGACTGGTTCTAGGCTCACCAGCTTCCTTAAACTAGTGAATTGCCCTGCGAATCAACTGTTCAGTTGACACTGACAACCTCATGCTTCATAATTCCAAGAGACCTTGCAGCCTTCTGCACAGCATTTCAAAGGGTTACCATTGTCCACAACCACTTTGCTGTATCGCTCTTGGCAATTGAGATGTTTTCAATATACTGAACTACACATTTCCGTTACATTTGATACACCTGTACATATATAAGCGGGGACTACAATCATTATGGTGCCTCCCTGGAGCAAAAACCCTGTAGGGGCAAGTAATTAATAATAAAAGTATTATTTTCCATTCATAACTCTGGACTCGATGTACAAGTTGTTTTATAACTTTTGGCAATGCATAATTACAGGGCAATTAGCAATTAAACATGTTTAGAGTAGTTTTTCGTGTTGCACCAATTGCCAATTTGTATGCTAACTAATCCCTGAGGTTAATTGCTGTAAAGTGTACCAAACTTTTAATCCCTTTGTAAGATTAAGTCTTTGTGTATGTCACTGTTTTTGTAGGGAATGTTGCTTTGGGAAGGCCACCCTGGGACTGTTCCTGTTTTGCAGTGTCACATATGGACAGCTTCATCACCAGTCAGCTACCCATCACTTAAACAGACTTATATTACAACCAACTCACTACTTTGGTGGTTTAAGAATGTGGTATGTTTAAAGTTCAATACATGTACATCCTGTGATTAACATACAAAAGTGTGTTAGTAAAAAACAACAACAATTCAAAACAATGACAGTGTACACAAGCGTGTACACAAGGTCATTATTTATGGAGAGGGGGGGCAGGGGGAGGGATAAATATATTGAAAGATAAAAATTTCTGCAAGGACCGCCCTTCCCAGGCCTGTAAATGGCAAGTGGGCCCCCTCTTTTAATTGATGATTTGATTTCGCCCCCCCCCCTCCATAATTCTTACACTGGGCGAGACCACGTTACAAGCGATGACTTTCATAATGATATCTTAATTTGTACCTTATTCATACTAATTTTCATGGGTACTTAATTTCGCGAAAATTCCGAAGCTGTATTTTGAAAAAAACTCAATAAAATTTTAAAAAAATCTGACAAGCATAGTATCATTTTTACCTAAAATTTAGACGTCAAGTCTGCAATTTACAGCAGCTCTTAAATTAGTAAAAAGTTTCCTGACGTGACGTCAATGTTTGACCGCCTAATATTATTTCAATGGACTTGAAACCTGCAGATCACTCAAAATATTATTTTAATGAATTAGAGGACAACAGAGTTTAAAAGAAATCCTTTTAATGACTGGTTTTCATATTATGGCCTTTTATGTAAAAACATGACAAATTTTTGACAAAAGAGCAAAAACACAACTTATTCATGTTCATATTACTCGAAATCAAATGAAGCGATTTCTGTTGGCTTTTCACGGTCGTTCACTAATATGTGCTACAATGGTAAAAGCTAAAAATTTATTTTCCTCAGGTCCCTTAAACATAACTTAGGACTATTGAAATGAGTTCCTTTCATTTTTATGGCTGAAAACTTCAGCCGTGAATTTCTCGAAAATGCTCTCATAGATTTTTCTTAAACTCTGTACACATGAAGACAACTATATGAACTACAAGAATCGTGAACCATTTTGAAAAAGACCCTCAAGAATTCAAGGAAATCGACTATATGTAAAAATGTCAATGACGTCATTGCGTTACTATGGTAACTCCCATTGTAATAAAACTCACTGAAGCTGAGACTAACCTATTTCTAGCAAAGGTGTGGCAGTTGATCACCCTGTTTTATTTCTAATGGTGGTGTAATTACTGTTCAAACTTTGAAGGTATCACCACCTAGAAATCCAATCGAGCCACCTTAAGAAGACCATTACACTTAAGTTGGAAGCAATTTTTTTTTAACTGGGTTAATATCCCTCTTCCCTATTTGGATCCTTGAAATTATTCTATTTTTTAGAAGTTATCCCTTGTACACAAACACAAATAATTAAGATATCTAGCAGAACCTAGTAAAAAAGATGAACCCTTAATTGAGTGCTGAAGGAACTTATGCAAGATGAAGACAGCGATCCTGAGCATGAGGAAGCAGTGGAAGAAAGTGTTGAATCTTAGTTGACGATTGACTCTGGACATGTGGACACATTATACCTTATGTAAACGTAAACGTTTGTTTAAGTTCATAAAAGGGTTAATTTACCCAAGGGTATTAAATTTCGCGTCACTAATTTTCACAGTACTTTTTTGGGGGGACTTTAAGTTCATCATTTTTTTGAAATCACGAAAATCGTGAAATTAAAGTCCCACGAAAATTAGTAACAATAAGGTAAGATCCCATGGGATCTTTTTAGATCTGGTAGGATCCATAGGAACGTTGGTACTAAATCCTCTGGGAACCTGTGTAGTATTTCCGCCTTCCTCCTCTTTTGAATCAGCTGAGTCAACCTTGACATGGTGCCTGGGTGTACTTGTACGGCTACTAATAAGGGACAAATAAGTAAAGTGGTAACAAAAGTGGTAGCATTTTGTCAATACCAATGAGTTTTAACTCATGCTGCTTAAAAGCAGCATTTAGTGGGTGATTCCAGAAAATATCCATACCCTACCAGAGGCGGCATCTACATCTAGATCCCCCCCCCCTTGCCTTAGGAAATTCCAAAATGCTCAATTTGGAATTCCAAACCTTTCTACCCCCCCCCCCCACCCATGCCTTCGGAATTCCGTCATCATTCAAACCCCCCTTAGGAATTTCTGCTTTTTTCTTCCAACTGATTTGAAAAGCCCTCTCTGTATTCCAAGCACCTTTATGAATTATATATAAACGGAAATTAATCCTTTCTCTCCCTCTCAAAGAAAAAAACGGACATTCAGCACGGCAAACGATCAACGTGATATTGTACATTGTAACCTTCCACAGGAAAACGTACACTACCGATAATGAGTTAAACATTATTTAGTAAACTCAAACGGCTTTGAAGTCATTCCAATGCTTGGTCCAACGTTTTAATGCGTGTCTATAATTTTTGGTGCCGAGGGTTGCTGTGAATAATTTGCGTGCCGAAAGGGACATAAAATTGAAATTTGAAATTGCATTCGCCAGACTCAAACCTGCGGTCAAAAGCGAAACTGTTGAATGTAACTTATTCTAAAAATCGAAGGTTTTGATGTTAGAAAAAGAATTAGAGTGAAATAGCAAGCTTTTTTCCTGCAATTATTTTTAGTTACAGTGAACTTTTAAAATTTGCATACTGCGGCCTCAAATAAATTGGGCGAGAACAAATCAACTTTTTTCCCCGCCCTTAATCCTTTGATTAAGATTAAAATGGTAAATGAAACTCACGTAGTCCAAAGTTAGTTTCAGATCAAACACGCATCAAATTTGCATAACGCGTGAAATCTGACCTTTTCAATGAGCGTCACATGGTATGTAACGCAACAATTTCACATGCTAAATAGGGGCTGAAAACCCTTTGCTGGGATCTACAGTATTGAATTCAAGCAAAACAATCGAAGAAAAGCCTATGATCGCTTTTGTGACCGAACTACTGGTAAGTGAACAGCTTTCAGCCGTTCATATTAGCATAATAAACATTATATTGACCATGACCATTGAAATGTGCATCCAGCATGTTGATTGAGTTAAATGTGTCTTGTGTTTACGAGTGAATCATCGTCCTTAGATAAGTCGTTTTGGATGAGTTTATCTTTAAGCGACTTAACTACACCAAACTGGAAGTTACTTTCCTGAAAACCCCTTATGTCCTCAGAATTCCAGTCGATGTAAACCCCCCCCCCCCCCTTCGGAATTCCGAGATGCAGTCGGTGGTATGGGTATAAATGTTTTCTGGAACCACCCAATCCAAGGGGTAGTACTTAAGGTTCCCACTGTTCCTAAGGATGGGTGCGAATGTGCTATTATCTGCTCACAATTGAGTAGGCAACCAAACTTTTATTCATCCCTCAGGATCTGACAGTCTGTAAAGCAAAATGGACAATTGTGACAAAAGCTGGTGTCACAAAATCCTCAATGAAATTTTGTTTTTGTTTTGTTTTTTTTTCCTGCCAAGTCCTTTAATTAATTCATTTTGAATACAGTTAGTACTTAGCTCTCCAATTGATAGAAATCGAAATTGTACTCTAATTAATAGGCAGTAGTCATATTTTAGTCAGGGGGCTTTTCAGTAATAATAATAATAATAATAATAATAATAATAATAATAATAATAATTATAATTATAATGGTTTAATAACACTCCAAAAATTAATTGGCTCTTCTATGTTATGTAATTCTGCTTTCATATAGCAGGAGTAATCGTTATTTTGTTTTACTGTGACTGTGTAGAATACAATTGGTTGTGATAGGCCAGTTGCTGTTCAGAACATAATAACTCGCCAAAAGTCAAACACTGTCAGTTAATTATTTATTTCATTTCAACACGCCATTTATTTTATACAGAAAAAGATGTTTGCCACAAGAATAGTACCACTTGCTGCTAATCAACTGTCAGATGCAATTGTTAGTCGTGCAGGGTATACTTTAGTAGGAGTTCCTGGTCACCTGCATCACCAAACAGTGGAAAATAATCTTAACAAGGTCTGAGAATTTATATCTGATATCTTCATGAGTAAAATATTAACTTAAGTAAAATGGGTGATTCCAGAAAATATCCATACCCTACCATGGGCGGCATCTTCATCTAGACCCCCCTTGCCTTAGGAAATTCCAAAATGCTCTATCCCCCCTTGCCCTCGGAATTCCAAACAATTCTGCCCCCCCCCCCCATGCCTTCGAAATTCGGTAATCATTCAAACCCCCCTTAGGAATTTCCGTTTTTTTCTTCCAACTGATTTGAAAAGCCCTCTCTATATTCCAAACACCTTTATTAAATAGAAATTAATCCTTTCGCTCCCTCTGAAAGAAAAAAACGTACATTCAGCGCAGCGAACGATCAGCGTTGCGTGATGACAAACAGCAGCTGGCTGAGTGATATTTTACATTGTAACTTTCCACGGGAAAACGTACACCACTGATAATCCGTTAAACATTAGCAAACGTGCCGAATGCAACGTAAAATTAATTAACAACAAAGCTAAAATTTTCAGAATAGAAATTGGAAATTGCGTTTGCCAGACTCAAACCTGCCTTCAAAAGTGAAACTGTTGAATGAAACTTATTCTTACAATCGAAGGTTATGATGTTAGAAAAAGAATTAGAGTAAAATAGCAAGCTTTTTTCCTGCAATTGTTTTTAGTTCACAGTAAACTTAATTTGCTTACTGCGGCCTCAAATAAATTGCGCGAGAACAAATGAAACTTTTTTCCCCACACTTTATCCTTCGATTAAAATTAAAATGGTAAATGAAACTCACATTGAAACTCAAAGTCAATGACAACTTTAAAGAATTTGTACAAAATATAGCGAATGTAGTCCGAAGTTAGTTTCAGATCAAAAGCGCATCAAATTTGCATAACGTGTGAAATCTGACCTTTTCAATGAGCGTCACATGGTATGTAATGCAACAATTTCACATGTGTCTCGATGATAATATCTGCTAAATAAGTCACAGCTGAAAACCCTTTGCTGGGATCTATACAGTATTGTATTCATGCAAAACAATCGAAGAAAAGCCTACGATCACTTTTGTGACCGATCTACTGGAACAACCATTGAAATGTGCGTCCAGCATGTTGATTGAGTTGAATGTGTCTCATGTTTACGAGTGAATCACCGTCCTTAGGTAAGTCATTTTTGATGAGTCTACCTTTAAGCGACTTAACTACACCAAACTGGAAGTTACTCTCCTGAAACTCCCCCCCCCCCCCCATGCCTTCAGAATTCCAGTCCAATGAACCCCCCATGTCCTCGGAATTCCAGTCGATGTAACCCCCCCTCGCCTTCGGAATTCTGAGATGCCGCCCGTGGTATGGGTATGGATATTTTCTGGAACCACCCAATTAATCCCTGATTCCCATTATTTCAGGACTAATTCCAATCAGGTGTTCCAAACAGTTGTCATATGAATAGTTATTAATTATTGTGCATTGATGACTATCCATTTAAAGTTAACAATGTTCATTTCTTGACCATCATGCCCCCTGTCTGGAATTGGGTTAGAAGGACAGTTGGGGGTGGTTTAATTAGAGAAATAAATGCAAACAATCAGTGCTACAGTGTAATACAATATGTATAAGTACTGTTTAATAAACGAGCAGGAGTGTTTTATCGGGTTTAAAACCACGAGGCGTAGCCGAGTGGTTTTAGACCCGATAAAACACGATCTGCGAGTTTATTGAACGGCTTCAAAAAACGATCTCATAGAATAATGAACTAATGGTGCCATTTTCCCGTGCTATAACTTTATTCCATAGTCTCATCAAGAGAATGTCAAAATCGATCTCACAGAATATAAAGACATTCTTTCATGTTTTGTAGTTCCTATAGTCTTTGAAAAGAATAAAAAGTTTTGTTTAATGAGCTTCGGACCATTTTCCCGTGCTGCTAGTTCATGCTGCTAGATCTGAAAAGAATTATAAGATTAGATGATTTGTATAGTGGAAACTTCATTCAATAGTGAGCTCGATGAGAACATTATGGCTTCGAAGCACAAGCGGACGTTTCGCAAACCCAAAAATGCTGAAGAAGAGAAACAACTGCTGGAAAATGCCGTACCAAAGTCAACACGTTCCGTCAATAAGTGGGCTATGAAGATTTTTTTCAGAATGGCAGTCAACAAGAGTAAATAAGAAAGCTTCTGAAGAGCCGAGCAGTTGTACTAATGACACATGACAAATTCAAGACTTGGAAACCGACGTGCTTGATATGACGGCAGAGTCGCTAAATTTTTGGTTAACAAAATTCATAATGGAAGTGTGCAAAGATACCGGGGAAAATTATCCTCCTCGTACGCTGTACAGCATTGTTTCTGTTATATAAAATGTTACCCTCATTAGTATTTTTTATATAAAGAATACTAATGAGGGTAACATTTTATATAAAGAATAGTAATGAGGTATATTACAATCAGCCCCGCTTTCCCCTGGGACTGAAATCAAATGCCGCCACCAGGCTTTTTAGATTGTTGATGTATTACCGGTTTTAAACAAGCATCCACGTGACTCATTTGCGTGATGTAATTGGTGGAAATGATCATTAATTATTCATGAGTTTTTGAAATACCGTATAAACACAATATGTTAATTACCAGACAGGGGTGTAAGTCCTTACAAGCTATTCTGCTTTCTGTAGACTTCTCATCACATTTCATTATTGTTATTTTTCTCAGCATTAACCATGTATATTCTTGGTAATTAATCATCTAATGTGATGGAAGTAGTAAAGTTGAATGTTTTAAGTTAATCTTAATAAATAAATGTAAATTTGATGTTATTAAATTCTTGATGTTTATGCAGGTTATAGCTAAAAGTTGGAAGAAAAGGACAAAACCTTTCATTGTTTTTCCTTTTACTGATGATGAGATGTAAGTCCATCCAGCTTTGTTTTTCTTAATTTTAATTTAAAATGATCATATTCATAATTTCTTTTCATATTTTTTGCAAAGAACATCTTCATTCAAATCTACATTTATGGCTGCATTATTTTTTGGGATTGTTCTGGCCATTCAAATTATGCAGATGGTATCACAATGGTACCAAATCAATGTGATTTTCTGGTTGGTTGTGCTTTATTCCACTGTCAAGATTGAGTAGCAAATAAATATTATTCATAGACAATGCACTCTGCAGTTAACAGCACCATTGGAGAGAGTTTTTAAATTTTAAATAATAATTCCCCTGTAAGCTTGCACTTCTTGACTTGCATCACCTCCAAGGATAAAATTATGTTGTGGCCAAATTTCACAATTAACTGTGGAAATTACATAAATAAATTATACACTGCATGCCCTACCAATTAAGCAGTTTGGAAATCTGTCGCCAGTTGTCTTAAATCATACTACCTACATAAATAAACGGCCCGCACATCGCGGGCATGTGCAGACGTCTGAAATTCTGTTTTGTATCAGTTTTTAGCCGGCCGGCTGTTAAAGCAATGTACACATGAGTGTTTTTAAGACTTGATTGGATGGATGCAATTTGTTTATCCGTGATTCAACTCAGTGATGGAGTACATGTAATCGGAAGTGGACAGATTAATAATTGTTTCACCAGTTTTATGAGTTTGCTAGGATGTGCCCGTCAGACATGAGCTTTTGTAGGTTATTAAATATTACTATAACCTCTTCCTCTGATCGCCATCTTTGTTCCTAGCCCATTACCCACTGATAATTTGAGTAAATGGGGTTACTCGGATTGACCTTTATCCTTTATCTTTGTTCATTTTTTGTCAGGCTTTTTTTAAAAGCCGAACATGCGTCACATGCCGCTCGTGACTTATGTGTGTGTTTATGACAATACAGGCACTGTTTCTCGGTTGTTGTCTATCCTTTCCCCGGTATTGTGTATTGCCTATATTTTCTTTCTTTTTCCTTGCAATAATAGTGCTGCGTAAAATGAATGACCACCCATGAAAAAATAAGAATGATGTACATGTAAATCTTACATGACAATAAATTCTGCCCAAGCAAAACAGATAAGAAACCAGAAACCAATGCAAATCAATGCTTTGTGTGACTCTCGAATCATATAAATAAAACATGACATCCTGTTAGTTCTATCAAGATGATTGCGTGATTTCTTTTTTGGTTGGTTGCTCACAAGTCACAAGACATGCAGAAATGTGCGGTCACTGAACAAACTAGAAGTTTCGTGATATTTTCCACGCCTGATCAGAGCAGGTAATTAGATTTGTTGACAGGCAAAATTATGGAAGGCCAACATCAGGACGTAGTTTGTCTATGAAGCCTCAAGCATTTGCCTAAAACTATGAAAGTATTTTTTGTTTTGACAATAAACATCCCCCACATCCCCCAAGTTAACTGCTGCCCTAAAAATACTTTTGTCTCTGGAATAATAATTAAATATTAACTAGGTCCGGAACCCGTACCAAACTCAAACAAACAAACAAAGTCTGAAAGACGATGACATAGATGTGGATGCATTCGTACTGCGTACTGCGTCCGCACAAAAAATAAATGGTAGTGACTTTTTGTTTCCATATCCCAAACTGACCTTGGACACCTTGGATGCTCTCCATTTAGCCAAAATTCTTGGTACATCTGGCTGATAAAAAGCAAATGAAACGTGGGAAATTTTTTTGGAACAAGCTGGTAACCTTTGGAGGTACATGTACTCACTTTTTCCATTCCAGCCAAGTAGAGCAGAAATTACCATTCCATTTGCACAAAGTTTCCATTTCTGTTGGGCACACACACAGAAAAAAGTAACTATATTAAAATTCAAATGATTGCATTTTTTGACCAATTTTTTTCGTGGAGTTTTTGGTCAAGCTCGAGGTTACCTCGACTGGTTGTGTTGTGTTGCGTTGTGTTGTGTTGCGTTGTGTTGTGTTGCGTTTTGTTGTCTACTTCATATTGCAGTGTCTTGTGTTGTGTTGTGATGTGATGTGATGTGATGTGTTGTGATCTGTTTCTTACTTGTTACTCAGCCTAGTTTGTTGGCTTAAAATTTCTCAGTTTTCCTGTTCCTTCGTTGGACGACTCGACGCAACAACTAGAGGGACGCACAACGGTTCGACCAACTCGACGACTTAGAAGCAAAACTTGCACTTTGTATTCTCCACAGGCAAACACCGTTTTCTCCATGGAATTTTCGTAGTCATGACTACTTTTTTATTTAATATGTACCTTCAGTTGCCCTGGTTAAGTTAGCCAAAATTTCATCTCTTTCACTAATGAGTGCGTTTTGATGACCATTTCATATGCTAAAAAGAATCGCAAGCCTTAAAGGGGCACCATAAACAATTTTTAGGTTTGCTATAAAAAACTGAAAGAGTATATATTCCCTTAATTCTGCATATTAATGTTCTAGGAGCATTTTGTGTACGAGAAAAGATATATGAAATATTTTTCAGAACATTCTTCTACCGAAAACCGGACTTAAAAGTCACAGTGGCAGAGCCCCTCTAAAATGGTGCAAGCTTTAACAAGGCACCCCTTTACCCCAAAACATAACAAATACTGCATATTCAATTGCAAAAAATTGGTCTACCTTATGAGTAAAGCCAACAGAGTTTACAGGGTTGAAAGTTTAATCTTTCGGAAGAATATAATGATGCGTTGGCTCATAGATGAAAATAAAATGGTGAAAGAGTTAAGATCGTCTAAAATAATTGCTAGCAGAGTCAGTGGAGTTTGTTGAGTTGGTCGTTTGCCGAGTTTACAGTGTTCAGTGAAATCCGTCTGTTGACTTTGTCAAGTCGTCAAGATGCTTTGCTGGTCAGTCGAGTTTGTCTAGTTGGTTCACATGGTGGGGTTCGTAGTGTCTTATAGTACGTAAGGATTGTTGATCGATTTTTTAGTAAGGCTCGTTGTGTTTGTCGAGTTGTGTCGAGGTCTAGAACATTTCGTCTGCCAGTGAGCAAGGTTTATTGAGTTTGTCTAGTTGGTAAGGGTCGTTACGTTTAACGAGTTGTGCATGTGTTGAGGCGTGAAGATTTTGTGTGCCAGTGAGTGCGGTTTGTTGGATATGTCAAGTTGTGTGGTTCTTACTGTCATAGAGAAAGTGAGCATTATTGAGTTTGCCTATTTGGTAAGGAGTTGCCTTGAGTTGCGTCGAGGTGTGAAGTTTTAGTCTGCCTCAGCGCGTAACAATTATTCGACTTTGTCGAGTTGGTCTCGTTGTGGGTTCGTACTGTCTTGAAATAAGTGATCAAGGATTGTTAAGTTTGTCTGTTTGGTAAGGGTCGTATTAATTTGTTTGTCGAGTTGTAATGAGATGAGGAGGTTTTGTCTGCCAGTGAGTGAGGGTTGTGGAGTTTGTCGAGTTGGTCGCGTAGTGGGGTTCGTACTCTCTTAAAGTGAAAGATATTGAGTTTATCTATTTGGTAAGGGTGGTTGAGTTTGTCTAGTTCTCTGGTGTAGAGATTGTCTGCCAGACAGTCAGGTTGGTTGAGTATGTCTACTAATGTACAACTTTAACATAGACTAAATACTAGAAATGTTGAACTTGTATTCAATATAATTCCAATTTAAGCTGCTTGTGCTCAAAGAATAGTGTAAATGCTATTCTGGAAGATTTACCAGTGCTACAGACTATATCTAATATTGGTAATATTCCACACTTATCTGATTCTGACCCTGAATCCAACACACCTTCCAAAGTTAATTTTAATTACTTTGATATACATAAATTTCACTGTTCACCTGAAATTAATAGTTGCTCAAACAAGGCATCTTCACTCCTCAATTGTAATATAAGAAGTATCCAGGCAAACTTTGATAACTTAGAACAGTTCCTTAATGATTTGAATTATCCTTTCAACATTATAAGTCTGTCGGAGACATGGATTAATAGATCTAATGAACAAATCTCTAATCCTGATCTGCCTAGTTATTCATTCCTCTCTCAACCCACTACACAAAGGGCAGGTGGAGTTGGTATGTATATTAAGAAAGGTATTCAATATAGTGTTAGACATGACCTTACTTCTAGCACTGATGAAAGTGAAATGTTATGGGTTGAAATTGAGAGTGACTTAAACAGCAATATGATATGTGGTGTAGTATACCGACATCCTTCTTCCAATCTTGAAACGTTTCTAAATAAGTTTTACTCGGTTATTGGCAAAATTAATCAAGAGAGGAAACTCTGCTTAATATCTGGTGACGTACACTCATACAATACTAGGCATGCTTCTAAATCGACCTATTACATCAATACCATCAAAACAAACTATGGTAAATTCAACATTCGCTTTGCAGCTGTAAAAGTTTGGAATCACCTTGACGAAAGCATTAATACCTCCCCCTTAAAACGTTTAAAAACAAAGTCAAGCTAAACATCTTACAGTCTTACTGTTCATGAGTTTTCAACTGGTATTTGTTTATTTATTTTATTTATTTATTTATTTTTATTTATTTATTTCTTTATTTCTTCTTTTCCTCTCTTTTTTATTGACTAATTAATAATGCTTTCACCAAGCTTTAGTGCCAACCTACCTCCTGTACTTAAACATTACTTAGTTTTACTCAGCTCGATTAGCTTTTAGTTATCCTGAGTAAACATTACCTTTTTTTGTATTAATATATTATATTGTAAAGTTTAACTTTTTTTTTCTATTTGGTAATAAAAAGCTTGTAGTTGTTGTTGTCAACAATGCAACACAGCACAATGCAACGCAACACAACGCAACGGATCACAATGCAACCCAACTCAACAGACACAACACAACAACAACACAATGGATCGCAACGCAACGCAACAAAACAGACACAACACAACGGATCGCAACACAACATAATGGATTACAACCACAGTGCAATGCAACACAACACAACAGTCACAACACAACAGAACTCACCTCAACACAACAAAACAGGAAATAAAAACCACGCACATATGCTGAACAAACCAGTCGAGGTAATGTCGAGCTCGACCAAAAACTCCACAGAAAAAAAATGGTCAAAAAATGCTGCAGGTATAACTAAATTTTGGTGGGAATATTTCCTGGCATTCTGCCGTTGAGCATAGTTTTTGGGCAGCCATAGACTTTGCTGTTTTAAACTTTTCTTGACTACTAAAATAGCAGGTATTTTGGTATTTTCCTCTTCACAACACTTGTCTTGTTAGCGGTTTGAGGGTTGTGTTACTGATCTAAAAATGTGCTACAAAATCATCCCATAATAAATGCACAGTGTAGACTAAAAATAGTTTTTTCCTCTAATTAATTTCTTTCTGGCAAAACAGCAACCAGACTAGCTCATAAAATTGAAACAGAGTCAAAATCATTTCCCTTCTCAAAGAAATTCCAATTTTCTTGTTAAAATTATCCACGTCAGAAAGTAGTGGCAGTGCAATGTCTATTTTGTTTTTCTTTTGTTGACTTCTTGTGTCATCACACAACGTATTTGATCTACTAAATTAATAAGATTTCAGTTTTGGAACTGAAAGCGAGGCTCTTCCCCCGGATGGAAAAAGCCTTTCCATGTGACACAGAAAGTTTCCAGAATTTTAAACCAAAACTTTTGGCTAAATGGAAAGCACCATGAGGCAAACACAATATAGTATTCCATTAGGCAGAGAACTGAGGTAATAGAGCAATGATTAAGCAAGAGATTAGTGTTGAGACATTAAGGACTGTTGATGTATACTAGCTGTTAAGGATTAAGCACTGATTTAAAAACAGTTAGCTTCATTTGTGGATGCTCTATGTATGTGACAGTGTGGTAAATATTATGACTTGTGGCTGGTTTCCCTCTTTGGTGTTGCAGATATGAGCCATTTAAGATTCTTATTGACTAAGTTAGGCCTGGTTATGCCTGCAAGTAATGCTTCTGAATCTAAATTCCTGGATGTCCACAGATAGTTGGAATACTTGTCATAAGTCGCAGTTCACCTACAGTGTACCTAATGTGTATGCTATGGTCCTCGACCTTAATTTCCTCATTACCAAGTGAAACAAAATGTTTAGTTGTTGAAAGTCACAGTTGTCAACAGAAAAGAAGGAGGATAAGTGATAAATAAAGAAAGATGGTGGATTTTTAAGCTCGGAGAAGAAATAAGAAAAGATGGAATATTCGACACGTCGCGAGCGTGGGCCACAGAAAACATCTGAGTCCCCAACGCGAATCGAAGCCATGACCTTCCGTACACCGGTCGGACGCTCTAACCACTGAGCTACTGGGAGACTCGTGGCTAACATAGGGTCATATTTACTGAGTTCGTGGTGACACGTGTCCTGCATACTGCTAGGATCAGCAATGTCGAAGTGCCCTATAGGTGATAACTAAAGAAAGATGGTGAATTTTTAAGCTCGGAGAAGAAATAAGAAAAGATGGAATATTCAACATGTTGCGAGCGTGGGACAAACAAAAAATCTGAGTCCCCGACGGGAATCAAACCCATGACCTTCCATACACCGGTCGGATGTTCTAACTACTGAGCTACTGGGAGACTCGTGGCAAGCATAGGTCATATTTACTGAGTTTGTGGTGACACGTGTCCTGCATACTGCTAGGATCAGCAATGTCGAAGTGCCCTATAGGTGATAAATAAAGAAAGATGGTGAATTTTTAAGCTGGGAGAAGAAATAAGAAAAGATGGAAATAAATCTTTAACATGTCGCGAGCGTGGGAAAAAGAAAAAATCTGAGTTCGGAGCCATGACCCTCCATACACCGGTCGGATGCTCTAACCACTGAGCTACTGGGAGACTCGTGGCGAGCATAGGTCATATTTACTGAGTTCGTGAAGACAAGCGTCCTGCATACTGCTAGGATCAGCAATGTCGAAGTGCCCCATAGGTGATAAATAAAGAAAGATGGTGAATTTTTAAGCTCGGAGAAGAAATAAGAAAAGGTGGAATATTCAACATGTTGTGAGCGTGGGACAAAGAAAAAATCTAAGTCCCCAACGGGAATCGAACCCATGACCTTCCGTACACTGGTCGGACGCTCTAACCACTGAGCTACTGGGAGACTCGTGGTGAGCATAGGTCATATTTACTGAGTTCGTGGTTCATGGCTCGAGGAGGATAAGTGTTCCAACAAATAGCTACCTGGGAAGCCATAAGAACCACTAGTCTAGTTAACATAAATCCATGTTGTCAAACACAATTATGATTTTATTGTCTTCATGTATTTATAACTTCCATTAACAGGATAATAATGCAGACTTTCAACATCAGTCAGGTGCCTGCTGTTCTAGTTTTTAAATCGCAAGGTTAGTGTCAACTATAGCCAGTTCAGTTATTGGAGGGTAGGTGCTGTAATAGTGACAAGGGAGTTAGGCAATTACAACAATCTCTGCAGCAGTGCAGCACCCATCTCAAGGCATTTGGTAACAATTGACAATTATTCTATGGGTGTTCATCAGATATGAGTTCATCAATAATGTGCCAAGTTGGTTATGATCACCTCGCATCCAACAAGTGTGGAATGTTTTAGCTTAATCATTGCTGAATTGTTTTGCCATATTTTGGACAAAACTTTTGCTTTGTGGCAAAAATTTTTTAACACAGTGGCTTGTGGCATACAATTTCCATATAATGCAATAAGCAGGTTTATTCTCTTTTTTTTAACCTATGTGCAGGGAAAGTGAACCAGTGAGAGAACTAGAAAGTCAATAGCTAACTGTTGAGTGTTGTTGAGTTCATTTCCCCATATGGGTCAGTTGTTTAAGTATGTCTGAGCAGTACTGTTTACACCAATTGGCAAGCTTTGTTGTGTCCTAGTAGGTATATATAAGTTTCAATGTACTTGTTGTTGGTTTCCTCAGTTGCATGACCAGTAATTTTTTTCTTCCAGAGTGGAAGGAGACAAAAAAACCTTTGTTTGTGCTCCAAGGTGTTCACGAAGTAGAAGAAAGGAGACTTGAGATTCTGTTGGCTGTGCTACACAGCCAAGCTGTTCACTTAAACCTGGTTAGTATAATATGACAACCTTTCTGGGAGAAGACACATGAGAACTCTACTGTTTGAAGTGGGGCTTGCTGTAAACACTGGGGTATAAGCTGCACTTGCAGATAAACCAGACCCTATTAAAAAAGTGAATGGTTTGAGTAAAAACCTGGCCAGCCAGACAACCTGTTATGAAATGATTTAACCTTACTTTCTTATCCTACATGTAATACTTGAGAATGCCTTGCCAGAATTAGTTCCAAGATGTGACTAACGATATTATTGGAAATTTGTCTGCATTAAACAGAAGAATGCAAGTGTTTTTGGTGTCCACTTTAATAGGCTTCTCCAAGGTGAACTCTATATTTATTGCAAGTGACCAAATGTGGCAAAGGCCACACTGGTACCCCAGGCAAGCTAAGAATTTAATATGAAAAATTGTACAGACTGAATAAGATGTAACTTCTTGCAATCCCTTTTGCTTTCCTCATTTTGTCTTCTCACCTCAGTCTCTTCTCCCCAATTCCCAAGCCACGCAAGCCACAAAAGAGTTCACTGCAGAGGGCACTAATTATGTCCACTTAGGGTTGACTGAATAAAAAAACATGACTGTATTATTGCTTCATTTGTTGACATGTACTCCTCTCTACGATGGACACTTCTCAAAGAGAAACGGGTGTGGACAAAACCTGGGCCCGGGCCCATGGGCCAGCCCATGGGCTACCCTGTGGGCTATCCTATGGGCTACCCTGTGGGCCACCCCCAAAAATTATTATTATTACTTTTTTTTTGATAAAAATAAAAATAAATTAAAATAAACATAAGAAAAATAAACTAAAAATTAATTTGTTATTAATTTATTAATTATTGATATTTTAAAAAGAGTTGTTGGCTGTGGTGGATTAATTTGTTAATTATGTAGTCAAGCAGAAACATAAAACAAAAACAAAACAAAAGAGAAATCACAACCAAACAATGCAATGAATCTGGGGATTGCTTGTACGTGCTCAGTGGTCATGCCACGTTCTGGTTTTTGTTGATAGTACACTGGGGTACAGAATAGCTTTGACACAACATTAAACTGACACGGCATTTTTCTGTATGATTCTTGGCCCCTTTGCCTTGAACAGGGTATCTAATTTTAGGGAAGTCTGCCCTATCAAATCGGGGTCTGAATTTGCCTCAAACAGGGTCTTAAATAAAGGGTTTCCCTACACCAAGCTCACAAACAATTGTCTTGGGGGATGTGCCAGCTTGCGGTTTCACAGCACGTTTTCTTCCTGGGATCCTAACAGATGAGTTCATGCTGTCTTTGTTGTGCTTGTTAGCCGTAAACAGCACTGATGTGTTTGTCACATATCCAGTGTAAAAAGTCGATTTACCCCTTTGTAGACATAAATAGATGGTCAAAAATGACTAAGTGACTTATGGCGCTCTGACATAGTTGTCTTGAGATCTGCGGTGTTCTGCTTCCTGTTTACAGTTCCACGGGGAGCAAAACAATTTTAATACCAGTATGTTATTCTGACTGCTTGAAACATAATAGCACACACTGGGTTTGCATCAGACAAACTTGGAAAAGCTCTCCAATAATTTTCTGAATGGATTCACCGTGCTTGTCTGAGGGCGTTTCATATGCCAGTGTTGTTAGGGGATACTCTTCACCCAGTGAACACTGTTCAGAGTATAAAATTTGTGTAGTTTGGAATTTTAGAACTTTAGTTGGCTTCTGTAACGACTCTTGAAGAGGCGTACATGCGTGTGTGTGTGTTGCATCAGGAGTGGTAAGGAGGGGGTGTAATTCGCAGTTATCACATCTCACCAAGTAATTTGGCAATCAGGCTTTCCGGTAATGTCTCATCTTCAATGTCTAGACCAATCTGCAACAGAGTTCTGCCAATGTTTCGATAGTGAGCTTTGCGCTTCATGGTACAGTCAAAGCTCTCCTTGCGACCACTGTCATAAGTGACCAGCTGTAGTTCAACGATGCAGGCCGATGACCGCTCCGCAAAAGCACGCGAGAGGAACCTTACCTCTGCTGGGGTAGTTGCATAAAACGAAACGTCCGGCGTACCCTCTAACGTCAGACGTTCAGTCTAGTTAAAGTCACTATGTTAATGGCTGATGTTAGCAGTTACGCCGGGTGTTGGGTTTTATGCAACTCACCCCTGGTACCCAAGGCTTCGCAGACAATACCGCCAGCTAGGCAGGCCAAGGTCGTCACAAATTTTTAGAAAATTTGGCTAATATCGATATGAAAATGTCACGCAGGTTTACAGTAATATATTGGATTTTTTTTCCAAAAACACACCTTTCACCAATTCGCAGCATGTATTCCTGTGCTGTTTGGCGTATTCCACAGAGATAAATAGGCCTCAAATAAACACGTAGTTGGGATTCATTGCATTGTTTGGTTGTGAATTCTCATTGGTTTTGTTTTTGTTTTATATTTCTGCTTGACTTTATAATTAAATAATTAATCCACCAGAACCACCCACTTTTTTTAAAATATCAATAATTGATAAATTAATAAGAAATTAATTTTTAGTTTATTTTTCTTATGTTTATAATTTTTTTTAATCGAAAAAAAAAAATTTGGGGGGTGGCCTAGAGGGTAGCCCATAGTGTAGCCCATAAGGTAGCCCACAGGGTAGCCCATGGGCTGGCCCATGGGCCCGGGCCCAGGTTTTGTCCACACCCAAGAGAAACACTTCACTGAGAGGGATGCCTCTCTATAGCTAGGATATAGACACAACTTTAAGTGGGACACCTGTCTAAACCTTCAAAATTTATGTGGACAGTCAAAGCTCTCCCTAGCAGTTCGTGTTTTTTAAGTGTTCCATACTGAACGACACTCCCTTCTAATTTTTGTATTAATGAGTTGTTGCCTAAAATGAAAGTGATTTTCTGTCAGGACAATTTCTTGAATGAAGTCTTGGAAACAAAACATCCTCAGCCACCAATAGTAGTGTGTTTCTACTCTCCAAGGAGTTCCCGCACTCTTAACTACTTGAATGGCTTCCATCGCTCTTATGACACCTTCACAAGAATGAGAACATCTCTACGGTTTGGAATACTTAATATTGCTGATTATCCACAAGGTATTATACTATTTCAGTGTGATCATCAAATTAAATGACACCATTAGATAATTACTTAGCTGACTGTGGGTAAAATGAGACTTCAGCTAATGACAAAGGCCTTTGGGCTGGTACATCATGGCTCAACTTGATACACTGTACTTCTTTGTCTTCTGTAGTAATATGGGAAGACCTTGAAAGCTCTGCATACAAAACACCTGTGCTCATCCCCAAGCTGCTTTTGAATGATGACCACTTATGCTTTAACCATTAACAGGACTCCAGCAGGATGGTGATGAGTGATCAGCAGATAGTGTACTGTCACGATCTGCAGCTGGTTAGCCTAGCTGCAGAGCAGGGGGTCGTTGGTTCTAATCCAGGCTGAACTTAAATGAATAGCTGAGTACCAAGGTCCTGACCTCTGCCATAATTTGCCAGGCTACCAATCTGCCAAATTATAAAATATCATTCAAGAGCATTAATAAGACATCCAGTTTTCACTCAGCATGGCCAACACAGGAGGTCAGGCCACTTCCAGATGTAACAAAACGTATTCAGTGCTTTCAATAAGCACCGACGGCCTACGAAAAGCGTCGGCTATTTTGCTCAGAGAAATCGGCTACTTTTCCCCTAAACTGAAGTAATTACAGGAAGATTCTTTCAAAGCCCCTGTTGTTACAGTCGGTTACTCTACTCAAACCAGCTGCCTACTTCAAATTTTATTGAAACCCCTGCGTATTAAGCAAAACAAATTATTTTACTAACAGATATTAAGACGGATTCCGCTCAACGTTCGAGCAATAAGTGCAAAAAATATTTACCAAAAAACTACTCATAGCACGGTAACATTTTAAATGCTATTTGAAACATCTCACTCTAGTTCACTTGCCGAAGTGACCCCGCGATGAAATACTCAAGCAATCTCAAGAAAATTAATTTCAAATCTAGTAAAAGTATGCTAAAAACGGGCGCCATTTTGTTTTGAACTGACATGAAGCGTCTTTTCAATTGAAATATGGATAACTTCAAATCCAATTTTCTCTCGCGGGGTCAGCTTGGGAGCAAAAGTAACGATAAGTTCTTCTTATCTGTTCTCAAAATGTGACAGAGCTGCAAGTATTTTTTTGGTAACTTAATTTTTGCTCTTACTGCTCGAACGTTGAGCGGAAATCGTCTTAAACACTTATCAGGGAATGGTTATCAGACAGAGTAAACAAGTTTACAGTCAAAATACTCAGCATATTCCGTTCATTATTTAGGAATGATTTTCATTAATTGGGAACGGATTGCACTATTGGAATCGAAATTCTATTTTTAAATTGAAGATTGAAATGTTCCAATGGTAGACTCATTCGAAATAATGAATGTTGATTGGATTGTTACTAACAAAAGCCAAAAGTTCACACGGGAAATACAAACCATTGGCGGCTGTTGGTTTCAGTCGGTTTGACATTACAGGGAATTTTTCCCAATTTTCAGGAACAATCGGTGTCTTAAGATTGTTACTGATGCTCAGCAGGTTAATCTTTCCAAATGTGATGAAATCGTCAGGGAATACAAAAAGTTTGCCAGAGGGAACTCAGCCAACCCCGATTTTCTGTCCTTCATTGTTGGTGAGTCACACCTGGATGAGCTTCTTTGTGACAGCATGGCCAATGCTACTGAGTGGACTGATTTGTGACATTTAACTAGAAAGCTTCTGCTTCTATCGCATGGACAAGCGTCAGTTGAACGTAAATTTTCAATCAACATGGAAATCTCTGTTGAAAATAAATTATGGCTGAACAAACTTTCAATTGATTGTCCAGAGAGTGATCATAGACCATCTCATCAGTGTTGGAGGGGTCACCAAAGTATCATTAAGTAAAGAGCTCCTGGTCAGTGCAAGTTCTGCAAGACAGAGGTACCAAACATAGCTAGATGAAGAGAAAAGAAAGAAGGTGGAGCAAAGGAGAGGGCAGCAGTCCTTGATGCACTGAATGATTTGAAAGAACAAAAGAAAAGGATGAAATCAAACATGGAGGCACTGTTCAAGTCAGCTGATGACCTTGCAGAAAAGGCAGAGTCAACTGGGAAAGTTACTTTTATTTCCAAGTTTTAAATGCAATGAGGCAAAGTGCCAAGGAGAAAGAAGGAGAGCTGACATCCATGGAGGAAGAAATTAAATAAATAAGAAACTTGAAGCACTGAAGAGTTCATTCTGTATGCCATGGAATGTTATTACAAGATTAGGTGCAGGTGTTGATACACCTGTGATACTTTGTTTCTTACGAGGACCAAAACGGCAAAAGATCTGCTGCCTGCCATAATATTGGGTTGCTACTTTGTTTTGATTGTGTTACTCAAGGTTCTGAATAGGAAAAAACAATGTAAACTGATTTTTCTAGGGTGTTTATATTTACATGTATTAAGAAAAATAATTTTTCTTACTGTATGATGAGATCATTTGCCTTGTAGTCTGAACAATTAATAGCATGATTTCTGCAGGATAATTGGGATAAATACTGCTAGTTGTATTTCAAAATTGCCCAAATATCACTCGCCGCTTTGCCACTCAGGATTTTAAGGACAGTTTTGAATAATAACTCGTGGGTTTTTATCTCAAATATCCCTTAAAACCATGCTATTGCCTATACTAACCTTAAGTCTGGAAAAAGAAATATTATTGTTTTGCAAAGTCTGGAAAAAGCCTTGAATTTTGCATCCAAAAATCTGTACGAACCCTGTATTATGGTTTTGCTAGTTGGCAGCCTATACAGTCTTTAACTATTATTCACAAGCTCTCTTTCGGGCTTCTGTGCTATTTCACAAGTCAGTTTATGTTTTTTGCTAGTTGGCAGCCTATGCAGTCTTAAACTATGATATTCACAAGCTCTCTTTCAGGCTTCTTCTAAAAAAGCCCAAACATAAAGATTGTTGAACTATGGACACTGTCCCTTCCTTTCATATGTCCATACTCTTAGAGTCTCCCTTTCAACAATGTTGCAAATGGTCATGTTGAGTCAGCCAATAAAATATATTTTTATTGTATGTTGTAATTAACAAATTGACGTCAGTTTTTACACGTCTGTCCTCTTATTGATGATAAATTTCATCATAACATTGTCAAGTGTTGGATCGACAACAAACTTCATGTTTCATGCATGGCGAAACATAACGTTGAGAAGAGTTCAATCACTGTTTCTGTCAGTAATGTTTTTTTTTGGATAAATAACTTACCAGATTCACTTAGATGAGACAAAGATGATGAATGGGAAGACATTGTGTCACATTTTTGAGACGTTTTTGTTGAATTTTGGTTCTTGGTTCAATAAACTTCCTATACTGAAAAATGCATTCAATAAATAAATGCTGGGTCTACGAGGCCGAGTTTGAAATAAACGCCCCTGGCGTTTAATTGAGAAAATATAGTAAATGCATCAAAGCTTACCTCCAAAACAAACCCCACAAAATTCTAACATTAGCCAATGATATGAATGATAAAGGAAAAAGTAAATAGCTAATTAAAAAATTTATGACAGAATGTTGTCTTTTAAACCTTAAATGTAAACTAGATGAACAAGAAGTATATCAGTATATTTACTGATAAGCTTAATGTTCTGTTTGCTGTTTATGTTTTAACTGAACAACAATTTCAATAGGTAGTAATATGACTAGTGATTTTTTTGTGTGTGAGCTACTTAGCTGCAAAAGTCCCGAACTAGCTCAGCAGCTTCAGAAAAACAGGTGGAATGCAGTAGATCATGCAAGCAAGCTTTGTCCATTTTTGGGGTGAACAAAGACAAAGTTTCTTCCTCAATCCACTGCAGTTGCAGTATCCCATAAATCTCCAGTTCATTGTCATTTTCAAGAGGAGTTCCTCCCAGGGAACTAAATATATCACATGCTCTTTTCCTTCTGTTATCTGAAGCAGTAATCCTTCTTGTTCCCCTTCTTTTTCTGTTTCTTCTTTTTTCTGGCTTCTGATGATTTAGATTTTGAACCAATCTTATAGGTAGTACTTGGTAGATGCCCTGTCCAGATCTTCAATAAAGTGATCAGAATGTCCTTCTCAGTGCCAGACATAATCTCTTGGCTTTTGTCACTGTTAAGATTGTGGTGGCAGCTCAGTCCAGTTTTAAGTTTACCAAGTGTTTTCAGAAAAGAGGCTGTCCTCATGTTCTGCTATCTTTAGTTATCTTTAATGGCTTGAAGTTTCAGGTTGATTTCATTTGCCTCGGTTTTGCTTCTCATGATATTACTATTATCATGTGGTTTTGGCTTGTAGTCCTCAGAGAGAAATCAACACACTGGGGGCGGGGGGAAGGGGTGTTGCCATTGAGGGGAGGGGCAACAACTAAACTCAGTACTTTAGGAGGGGGTATTACCTAATTTGTTGCTACTTGAAGCCCATTTTTCACCCCCCCCCCCCGCCTCCTGATAATTATTGCCAAGTCCCTTATAAAGTAAACCTTCATATGCCTGTCATGTGGCCCATCCAAACTTTGATAATCCACTCTTACTATCTTTTCTTTGGGGTGGTGAGGGGTGTGCTGTGGAGGTAGAGAGCAGCCTGGGTGATAAGTCCATTTAGAATTCTTGTTAATCTTGTAATATATTGTTACAACTGCACATAATGAAAGCCTCGTGACTGTGGCTTGAATGACTATGTGGGAATGGTGGTCCTGTCTCCAGTAAGGAATCCACCCTCTGTGTCATCCATTTGTTTTAAGGTTGGTTGTGGGTTGTATCACATTTTACTGCTTGTTTTCTCTAGTGATTTCAAGATATGTAAATGCATCAGATGTGTATGCTGTACCATTTACATTGGCTTTCTGGCAGGAGAGAGAAATGACTACACAAAGTAAGGACATATTTCCATAAGAATAACTACACACCATACTACAGCTGTAAATGGGAGTTCTTAAAGAAGACAAGGCTTAGTATATTGATAGCTGTATATATGTTATTATTAGGAGAAGATTATAATTATATTGATACTGTAATGAGCTAGGAAACAGTACAATTCCGATCACAGATGTCAACAACAACTAACTCATAATTTGAGTTCGCTCTCAGTTCTCACTAATGTGCGTGTCCCAGAACTTGGGCCTAAGGCCCCCATGCTACACCATCCCCTGCCACCCAAGAGCAGGATGTGTGTCCCTTTGTAAATTTTGTAACATTCTGCATGCAGCAGTTCTAACAAAGTCCATGAGCCATGCTGCCTAACATGTAGCCATTCTAACATAGTCCTGAGGCCACAGTGGAGCCCGACTTGATTTAACAAATGGTGCATTGCCATCTTGACTATGTCCCAAAGCCATCCCAAATGGCTTTGGGACATAGTCTACCCAGTCTCATCGATGATCACATATCAACTTAGACAGAATCTTTACCAGCAATTTGTTCAGCCTCTCTACCTGTCCATCCGCCTGCAGATGGTAAGGTGTTGTTCAAGTTTTGGCTTCCTCAATTAAGATGCACAGACCCTTGAAGACTGCTCCATCAACATTGCGACCTTGATCTGAGTGCAAACTCTTGAAACATCCAAACTAGCATATGTACTGGTCCATCACTTTCCTTCCTAGTGTGACGGCTGAGGTGTTTCTTAATGGAAGTGCTTGAGCAAATTTGTTTATGTGCTCTGAGACTACCAGCAACCAGCCATGGCCAAAGCTAGATCTTGGCATCGGACCAACAATGTCAATGGCCGCTCTCTGCAGGGGATGACCCAACTTGACGCTGATCAGAGTCCGGAGGATCATTGACCTTAGTGCATGGATCACATCTTCTCTCAAGCCAAGGCAATAAATTCTTCTTCGCACAATGTCAATGGCTACTCTCTGCAATGCAGAGGATGACCCAACTTGAGGCTGATCAGAGGAGGCCTTTGGTCAATTTTGGAGGGTCACTGACTTCAGTGTGTGGATCACATCTTTGGATATGGCTCTCCACATCCTCTCTCAAGCCTTGCCAATAAAATATTCTTCGCACAATGCCACTCTCTGCAAGGGATCACCCAACTTGACACTGATCCGGGGGGACGGGCTTTAGTCAATTTTGGAGGGTCATTGACCTCAGTGCGTGGATCACATCTTCTGATATGGCTGTCCACATCCTCTCTCGAGCCATGCCAAGAAAATCTTCCCGCAGTGTCAGTGACCATGTTCTGCAAGGGATCACCCGACTTAATGCTGATCAGGGGGGCTTTAGTCAATTTTGGAGGGTCATTGACCTCAGTGAATGTATCGCATCTTCTGATATGGCTCTCCACGTCCTCTCTTAAGCCATGCCAATAAAACCTTCTTTGCACTTTCTTGAGAGTTTTTGTCACACCAAGATGGCCAGCCGAGGGGTCATTTGAAGCGTTCTCAGCACTTTCTGTACAAGACTTTCGGGCAAGCAAAGTTGTTGCTAATAAAAGTTCTTGGCCTGTCTCCTCATGTTCCCAGCGTCTGAATACTAGACCATCCTTGAGACGTAACCATCCCGACAGTGACCAGCGTAACAGGAGTTTGCATCCACCTCCTTCAGCATCCTTCCAGATCCTGACTTTGAGCTGCATGAATACTCTCATTGGATAGGGATTGTGTGTTCACAGACTTCATCCAGGCTGCCTTGCTCTCCACTATGGGCCATTTCTTGCTCACCCCATGGAAGGCACAATAATTATTGTCCATTGGCATTTTTGTGCAGCTGACCAGGACGGTGTTGCCCTTTCGAAGCTGAAGTCACTCAACCATTCAAGCCACCCCTTGGCTTTTAAAAATTTCTTAGCCAGCACAAAGCATTATGGTCAGTTCTAGCAAGAAACTGTCTACCAGAGTTACATTTCAAAGTGCTCAGAACCCCCACACAAGGGCCAGCAGCTCCCTCTGGTTGGTGCTGTAGCTCCTTTCAGGTTTTGATAGTGCACGCACTGTGAATGCTATCATACGCTCTTGTCCACCTGGTACCTGCGACAACACAGCCCCTAATTCATTGTCACTGGCATCAGTATCCAGAATAAATTGCACATCCATTTGGGGAAGGCAAGAAGTGGAGCATTCGTCAAGCAACGCTTCAATGACGTAAAAGTCTCCTCACACCCTGCTGTCCATGTGAAATTATCGTGCTTCTGCTTGGCACAGTACAGCGGGCTTGCGATCTCTGCATAGTTTGGCACAAATTGTTGATAGCACCCAGCTGTGCCCAAGAAAGCTTTCATTGGTCAGCATTGGAAGGTACCGGCCATTCCTTGTTGGTGCATACTTTCTCAGGATCCGTAGATATGTGTCGTGACTCACAGCATTACCAAGCACGACCACTTGTTCGGACAACAGCTTGCATTTGTTAGGGTCAATTTTCAAACCTGCCTCTGCTAGGCAAGACAAAACAAGCACAACCTCTTCCTATGCTTCTTCAGTGATTGCCCAAAGACTATGATGTTGTCCAGATACACTAGACAGTCCGACCAGCACCATCCCTTGAGGATGAGGTGCACAGCATGCAAAAAGTAAGCAGGTGCATTTGTGAGACCAAAACTCAATCTGAAAAACTGGTAATGACCTTATGGAGCTGAAAATACTGTTTTCGCACAGTCTTTCATTGCAACATCCATTTGCCAGTATCCTCTGAGTAGATCGAGGTGGGAAAACCAGTGTGCCCCAGCCAAACTCTCCAATATGTCATCACACCGTGGAAGTGGATACAAGTCCTGTTTGGTTACTAAGTTTAAAGCACGGTAGTCCACGCAAAGGCGCTGGGAGCTATCAGCTTTTGCAAGCAGCACAGCTGGGGAAGACCACAGAGATTTGGATGGCTCTGTTACCTCTGCTTCTAGCATTTCATCAACTTGGCAACGTATTTCTTCTCTCTTGTAAAAAAGGACTCGGCATGGTGGTACTTTGATTGGTTGCGGCATAGCTATGTCAATGGTGTGCTGCACTCAAGGGTCCTCTTTGAAACACAGTTAGCATATGTAGCCAGTACCTCTTGTTTCTCAGGAACAGAGCCACTGTTGATTGGGAGCAGTTCTTCCATTGATGCACAGAAGTTTTTTAAAATCGTCCAGGTATACTGCACTGCATTGTTTGTCTTCAGGTAAAACAACTGCAACACCCTTAGGGACACTTGGAAAGACAATTTTGTAACTCATACCCACAGTGTCATCGTTGGGTGTCTCCTCTTTACTGTGTAATGGGTAAAGGTCCCCTACATTACTGCACCTGTAAATCCTGAGAGGTTTGTTGAACACCCAAACTGGGACTCGGCCATCTTTAATAGTCACAGCAGACTGGAGTGCTCCAGCTGAATACTGCTCCACAAACTTGTCTGTTGGCTCTGGCACACCCACTAGCTCATCCAAGCCATTAGCCTCAAGACCTTGCAAGGTATATCTGCACCCATGCCAGGGGACAATGTGATGGTTTCTTTTGCAGTGACTCTGCAGACTTTAACGAGATCCCTAAGCACCATCTTGCTGGGTTCATCTTTGGTGTGGACAGGACCAGTGTCAAAGTCAATCACACATTTGTGGGTCCAAAGGAAACTATGCCGACCAATATTTCCTGTGTGAGGCCTCTGCATACAAACACCTTACACTGTGCTGTGGTACCCCCAAGGAGGAGTGTGACTTCTACTTCTCCCAAGTCATCAAGTGGTAAGTTGTGAGCCCCAAGAACAGGCTTTTGCTGCAGCTGAAGACTCCCCAAAGGGTTTTCGACACAATGATATAAGACTTCAGTGATAATTGTAGCTTCCACACGGGTATCCAAAAATGCTTGACATTTGACACCATTGAACTGACAGTTTAAGAACACACCTTCACCTTCTGGAGTTCTGGGCAGGGTCACGTTTGGTTGTGCCCTGCCTTTCTCAAGTTTCTCTGATCAGGATTGATTTGCAGTGGACAATTACAGCTGCCACATTTGAAACACATTTTAGGGCCCTGTCTGGATTCTGCACCTTCTTGCCTTACCACATTTAATTCCTGTCTCCTTTGGGGAACATTTTTTAACCTCTGTAAAATTTCAGCATGCTGTTGAAGGAGCTCCTTCGCCCATGGTGGAGGTTCCTGAGCCCACCGCAGAGGCCCAACTCGGCTGGAAGGAGTTGTAGCTGATTGATGAAGTACTCTTTTCCTCCCTGGAGGTTGGTCCAAACACTCGTATACTTCCTTTGTCCAGTACTTTTTGTTTCAATTCAAATTGCTAAGCTGCCACCAGGGCCTCATCTAAGGTGCTGGGACTCAAATCCAACACTTTTGCACGCAAGGTGGTCGGAGTTAAGGTGCCCACAAAGAAATCTCTAGCTGTATAATTCAGTATTTCAGTGGGGGTCATCTGGATATGCTATCTCCACAAGCTGTGAAATTTCACATCTCATTTGGTGTAAATCTTCATCAGGTCGCAAATCTTCATCAGGCGATTTGAAAGCTCACACAGCAGAAATGTGTACTTGATGAGATTCCTTGGGATAAAAATGATCTGTCAGGGCATGTGACGGTTTGTTTGGCAGTCAAACTGTAGTAGGTCTGTTCAGCGAGGCCTTCCAAATATGCCTGTAAGATTTGACATTGCAGTTCGGGATTCCATTTGTTCAGGGTTGCAATACTCTTGAATTTACGTAGCCAGGCCAGCCAGCTTTCTGGTTTGATGGGAAGAGGAAGGTTGTCTGAAGCAATGCTTGAACAACTCGAGGTGGATGCAGCACTGCCAGTTTTTGTCACCAGTTGGGCCATTTTGATCTCTAAAGCTTTCACAATCTCTTCCATTGCCGGTTGAGTTCCACCACTGCCACCAGAGGTAACAAGCTCATAAACCATACAATTTCGATCAAAATGCAAAAGTCAACAACAACCAACTCACAACATGAGTTCGCTCTCAGTTCTCACTACTGCGCTGTCTGAGAACTGGGGCCTAAGCCCCTTGGCTACAATAATTATATTGACACTAGGAGAAGATTAGCATATCATTGTTTTGAAAGCTAAGTCCCTCGAAACTAAGACTGATAATCATCGAACCTTGAATTTTTCCATATTTGCCTCTTTTTTCTTTAATCTCTCCTTTTGCTTGTTTGTTTTTGGTACAAATCTATGAAAACTCTGTGTCACTTTTGTGATATGTGTTTTAGCTATAGATACCTGCAGGCCAGCCCTATTGTAACTAAAATCTGGAATTGGGCATAAAATGGCATTAACTTTGCAAGATGACAGCTTAAGAAAGTGAAAGAAACAGTGGCCACTAAAGTCAAGAAATAAAATGATGAACGGTTGTAAGTTGTGATTTGGGGAAACTGCTGTGTCACTTTTGGGATTTGTGTTTCAGTGATAGCTACCTGCAGACCAGTCCTATTACAACTAAGTTCTGTACCTCATAGGGAGTAAAATGGCATTAACTTTGTGCAATTAAAGAAACGGTGGCCACTGAAGTCAAGAAATAAACGGGTGTATACAAAACCTGGGCTAGGCCATGGCCCACCCTATGGCCCACCCACAATTTTGCAGTTTTTACAAAAATAACCAGAAAAAAAGCCAAACAAGAGTAAAGGCATGCCAAGTAAAACAAACTAACACACATACAAAGAAACAGTTTATAGAAAGATAAGAAAAGAACTGTCACCTTCGTTTCCAAGAAATTCTGCTACTTCTCAATAGTAGTAGTTCTCGGATTATTGAACACGGACAAGAAACGACAACAACGATTCAACGAACAGCCATGTTTAATCCTCCAGCGTGCTACCCGTGCGCATGCCTAAATACAAAACTACGAACGCGTGACACGTGAAGGGTCAAAGTTCGATAACGCAACATCTCCCTTTTTAGAAGTTGAGAAACAACATGCAACTCTAGTGTGAAATTTATAATCTGATACCATGTGATCAGTCTCCACTAAACTAAATAAAAACAACATTCAAGCATGAGTTCAAATGTCCAAATGTCTCTGTAACTAAAGTTCAATGTTCAACAAAGTCCAAGGCTCTCTTTTAACTTGAGAGAGGGTCTAACAAGTCTCTTCGGTCTGGATGAAAGACAAGGTGATGGGAGTGACTTCAGAGGAGTCAATGCCTTGTCCTGGGGCTGTTGCTTCGTAACACTAGGTGACATTGACTTGTCTGAAACACGGGGCGACACTGACTTGTTGATAGGGATTGGGTTGACATGAGATCGGTTTCTTCTCACTGTGCCTTTCTCTGTCTCAATCACGTAGGATCTAGGTGTTTCTGCTGCTCTGGTTACTGTACCAGTGGTTCCCATATCTTTAATGTGCACAGGAATACCAGGTTGGAGTGCTTTCAAGGGAGCAGCATTGTGTCGATGATTGAAATTCAGCCTTTGCTTTTCCTTGCTTTCTGCTTCTCTTTCGCGGAGCTTTTCCGTATCTGGCCAACTCGGTTTAAGAACAGTGTGGAAGGTTGGGATGGTATTTCTGAGTTTCCGTCCCATAAGTAGTTCTGAAGGTGAATAACCGCAAGCCAGTGGGGTAGATCTGTACGCCAACAGTCCCTTCGTTGGATCTTTTTCTTTCTTAAGCAGTGACTTGGTGGTTTCTACAGCGCGCTCTGCTTCACCGTTAGACTGTGGGAAACGGGGGCTACTCGTTGTATGCCTGAAACCCCATTCTTTTGCAAAATGAGTGAATTCGGCTGATGCATACTGTGGGCCATTGTCACTTCTTAGTTCTTCTGGGATTCCATGTCTTGCAAAGATTGCTTTCAGGGCTCTAATGACTTCATAGGATTTGGTGGTCTTTTGCATGGCAGCTACCTCAATATAGCGTGAGAAATAATCCACTACTATCAGATAATTCAGGTTATCGAGCTCGAAGAGGTCGGTGCCGATCATCTGCCAAGGACGATCAGGAAAGGGTGTTGGCATGAGTGGCTCAGCTCGCTGCTGTCGGTACTTGGCACAAACTTTGCAATTTTCAACCATGTCGTGAACTTCGCGGCTGAGACCAGGCCACCAAACAGACGTCTTCGCACGTTCTCTGCACTTCACTATTCCCTGGTGCCCTTCGTGTATCTTGTCCAAAACTTGCAGTTTCATGGCTGATGGCACTACGATTCTTGATGACTTCAGCAGTATTCCATACACTACGGTGAGCTCTCCTCGGACTGACCAATAAGGCTTAAGTGCATCGTTGAGGTGAAATTTGTCTGGCCAGCCTTCCATGCAGTAATTCTTTATCTGTCGACAGACGGGGTCTTCATCTTGGGCTTCTTTGATTTCCATCAACTTCACATCCGATACTGGTAGAGAGTCCAGTACGCTGTCAACATAAATGTTCATTTCTTCTTCAGGAACGGTAGCCATTTTGTTGGAGTTTTCTGCTTGGATTCTTGATAATGCATCTACGATGTACATTTCCTTTCCGGGTACATGGTTCACCTCTTTAAAGTGAAAACGCGTGAGGCGCATTCTTAGCCGCTGTACTCTAGGAGGGACTTCATCCAAGGTACGCGTGGTGAGAAGAGGAACTAGTGGCTTATGGTCTGTTTCAGCAATAATAGACTTCCCCACTATGTAGTCGCTGAACCGCTCACATGCCCAGGTTAGGGCTAAGGCCTCTTTCTCTATTTGCGCATATCTGCATTCCACAGGGGTGAGTGCTCTGGATATGAACATAACAGGTCTCCAAGTCTGGTCTTCTTGCTTCTGTAGCAGTACTGCTCCCAATCCAAATGAAGACGCATCTGCTGAGATTTTGGTCTCTTTGTTAGGATCGTATAGAGCAAGAACTGGCGCAGCTGTCAACATAGATTTGATTTCTTCAAATGCTTTTTGTTGGGGTGGTCCCCAGACCCACTGGTGGTCCTTCTGCATAAGATCTCGGATGGGTTTCGTCTTATCGGCTAAATGCTCTGCGAACTTGCCCAGGTGGTTGACCATCCCTAAGAATACACGGACTTCGTGGACATTCTTGGGTGCTGGTAGGTTCACCACTGCTGCAACTTTCTCTGGATCCACCTCAATGCCATTTGCGCTAACAACATTACCCAGGAACGTGATCTTAGGCACTCTGAAGGTACACTTGTCGATGTTTAGTGTAACACCAGCATTGGTTAGCCGCTCTAACACTTTCTCTAATCTGTCATCGTGTAGCTCTCGGGTGGGGGCACGAACTAGGACATCGTCAATGTTGCATTCAACTCCTTCAAGTCCCTCGAGTATTCTACTCATGCATTTCTGAAACTTTTCTGAACCTGAGCTTATTCCATAGGGCAGCACGTTAAAGCAGTACCGACCCCAAGGTGTGATGAAGGTTGTGAGTGGTCTTGAGCTTTCGGACAATTTTATTTGCCAAAATCCAGAATTTGCATCCAGCTTTGTGAAGTACTTAGCACCTGCGAGCTTTCCCAGGGTGAGGTCTACAGATGGCAGAGGATGATTCTCGCGTTGAATGTACTCATTGAGCTTAGTTAAGTCCACACATACTCTGACTTTACCATTTGGCTTGGGGGTCACAACCATTGGGGCGCACCAATCAGTTGGGTGGTCCACTGGCGATATCACTCCACTCTGAATCATTCTTGTAATTTCATTCTTGGTTTCTTCATACAGTGGCATGGGGACTTTTCTCGGAACTGTTAGTGCGAAGGGTTTTGTCTCATCTTTTAACTTGATGGTGTACTCTTCTTTCATCATTCCAAGTCCTGTGAACAGCTTTGGGTAGTCATGCATCACGTTTGCTTTGTAGTCATCACTAGTCAGTTCACACAACCTTGATATGAGGTTTAGTTTTACTGCAGCAGATCTACCAAGGAGTGGTCGTGCTAAGCTTTCCACACCATAAACGGTTTCTTTTACAGAGTTTAGGTGGTAGGCAAGAGTAACTGTGAACTTTCCCTTACAGTTCATCTTGTAATTGCAAGGACCCAGAAGTACTTTATCAGTAGGCTGTAACTGCGTCTGAAGATCAATGTTAAGGAAGGTATTGTAAGGGACTACAGTCACATCTGCACCACTGTCAAGCTTGAAGTCTACTGGATTCTTGTCCACAAGAACGGTTGCCATCCATGGTGACTTTGCAGCGTTGCTTTGGACTTCACTAAGATTCACAATTTCTCCCAGGAAGAAGGATTCTTCTTCTTCAGCAGCTTCAAATAATTTTCCTGGTTTCGAACTTTTACAAGCCTGCGCCCAATGACCAATTTTGGAGCACTTCTTACACTTGGAGAGGCGTGCTGGGCATGTTTTCCTCGGGTGAAAATTTCCAAGACACCTTTGACACTTTTGATCGGAAGGATTTTTTTCTTTGGAGTTTTCAGAAGGTTTCTCTTTAGACTTGTCTTGGGAATTGTCTTTGGAGTTTCCTTTCTTTCTCCGTGATTTTCCTTTAGCGATACCATCAACCTGCGCCGGTGTACTCTTGAATCCGCCGTCAAGAATGTTTTGTTGCTGTTTTACCGTCTCCCTTTGCCTGGCTAAATTGGTAGCTTTTTCCAAGGTGAGATTCGGATCAAGTTGAAGTTTTTCCGAAAGTTCGCGGTTTTGTAAACCCACGACAATGCGGTCTCGAATGAGCTCTTCTTTTAGCGCGCCAAAATTGCAGTGCCTCGCGAGGCCGTACAAATCTGTGATGAAACTATCCACCGATTCTCCCGCACGTTGGTTTCTTGAGTTAAATTTCGCTCGCTCAAAGATGACATTTCTTTTTACGATGAAGTGATTTTCGAATCTTTCCTTCACTTCTTCATAACTCTTTTCCTGTTCCGCGGTGAATTCGAATGAGATGAATATATCGTCCGCCTGTTCGCCCATTGTGTAAATTAATGTGTTTACTTGGTTTTCGCCGCTTTGTTTATCGAGCCCGGTTGCCTTGCGAAACCTTTCAAATCTTTGTATCCACTTCGGCCACTCTTCCGGTTTGAATGAAAACTTCTCCGGTGGAGTTACTTGGAAGTTGGCGACCGGTCGAATGCTTGGTTGGATAATTTGTGGTTGTCCTATGAGCGGTTGTTCTGCAGCGCGCGCATTCACGCTCGTTTCAATTAGTCTTTGCACGAAATCTTTTTCTTTTTCTTCTACCGCGATACGTGAAGACTTCTCGTAGGTTCTAAGTGAAATTTACAGCACTTCTGACACCATCTCGGATTATTGAACACGGACAAGAAACGACAACAACGATTCAACAAACAGCCATGTTTAATCCTCCAGCGTGCTACCCGTGCGCATGCCTAAATACAAAACTACGAACGCGTGACACGTGAAGGGTCAAAGTTCGATAACGCAACAGTAGTAAGGGGCATTGGTATAGCGTTTTGTATCGAAAAGACCCACCCCTGGAGTGATGACATCATCAGAATGGAATGTGGTTCAGGACGGGCAGACCGCTGACCGGTGGGTGTGGGATCGCGGGTGCAGGCGGCAGGCGGGCGCGCACACGCGGGGGCATTGCATGGGGAGGTCCAGTGTTGTGTTTTTTTGGAGTGAGCGAGTTCAAATCCAGCCAAGGTCACGGGGAAAAATTTTTTCATTTTTCTTTTTTTTTTTGGCCAAGATGAATTTTTTCTCAAGGAGGAATTGGGAAAAAAGGATTTTTTGTCTAATCTTATAGCGCTTTTGGTGGTGGCCACGCGGATCGAGCGCAGATATTAAGTTTTTTTCGAAGGGGGAAAAAAATCCCCGGTGGGAACTCCGTGGAGGAATTCCTCCGCCTTTGAATGATGTGAACTCAGACACATGGTGTTGGTGTGGGGGCGAAAGCGTTGGGTTGAGAAATCAAAGCGTGTTTGACTTGGCTTTTGAAGAAGCGGGCACCATCTTGAAAAATGGTGACGTCACGCTCGAAGGGGTTGACTAGATTCAATTTGTCTTGCACGAAGAAGAGATGCCCTGGTAGTGTAATGGCACAGCGCGTGCCCTTGCCAGTGTGTATTTAAGTCCAGTGTGTATTTAAGTCCAGTGTGTATTTAAGTCCCTTTCTTTCTTAATTTCTTTTCTTTGGAAAAGAATTTATTTCATTTAAAAAAAATTATTAATGAATTTAAAAAAGTTGTCGGCTCATCAAATTACTAAAGAAATTGTTTTGATTTCTTTAATCTACTTTTTTTACATTTTTTCTTAATGCCACGGATCGTTGTTCCCCAAGGTCGGGTAGAGGTACCATTGTCAAAAGGCATCACATTTCACGGTAGCACAGTATCCTGTTTCGTGATGTCCGCAATCTTCCACCGGCTCCATACCACACTTGACTAAATTTTGACTAATTTTCCTGACCGTGCTATTTTTCTAAAAACTGCAAAATTTTGGGTGGGCCATAGGGTAGGCCATAGGGTGGGCCATGGCCCGGGCCATGGCCTAGCCCAGGTTTTGTATACACCCAAAATAAACACATAGTATTCTGTACACTGTACACTGTATCCAGTCCTAAGGAATACAGAGTAACTGTCTTTACTTTTAAACAAACAGGGTTTATAATCAAACAGCAACTGTTTGATAAAGACATCCCTACTCCTCTGCTGCTGTATGAGTTTTTACAGATGTTGTCTGTCAGAATGATTGCATCCATTCCTTCAGATAATGAGAATGAGATCTACAATCCGTGGAAAGAAAGCAGTGATTCTAAGGTATGTCTTCTAACTATTTCAGAAGTAAAGTTGTGAGCTTAATATTAACCCATAACTTATGTTAAAGAGCTGAATTTAGTCATTTCTGTTATTCCACACAGTCCCTTGGTTCGTCATCAGTTTTCTATGTAGCCAAAAATAACAGAGCTTAGCATTCTGTCATTTTCTTGAGTCATCATCATCATTCTTGTATGTTCTCTCAGGAACACAGGGCCATGCAAATGTGTGTACCAAATTTCTACACATCATGTGTGTGGGCATCATTTTTACCATTAATGGTGCTATCCGTAGTAAATATCCAGGACTTAAGCTTCAATTTTAAATTCAGTTTTCAACCAGTAGAAACCTTGTTAATTACCAAAAACTCCTTGCTTAACTTTTAATTGCAGATTAAAGTCATAAAATCAATTTTCAATCATGTATAATACTGTAAGCCCAGGATATTTATTTTTCTCTTTTAAGAGATACTGGGCAAGTTAACAGTGTATTAGAGAGAGGCCCACTTAATTTATTCCATTTCTTCAAACAAGTAAAATGAGCAAAACTCACCTTTTCTAAATTCTAAATGCCTGAAAATAAATGTGACAAACTCGTGAATTACAACTTAGTTACTAGACAAGTATAGAATGGAATCTCTGATTGATTGCATAGCCATTTTAGATGAGGTTTTGTAAACATATGTATGTTGTCACATGATGTTTGTGTGGGTTTAAAACAGTTATAAATTAAGGAAATAGATAACAGGTGCTTTGTGCTTAAATTACCTGTTGCAAACACTCATGGAAGTCCAATTTGAAAGTACTTAATGCAAAATAAAAAATAAATAAATGTGACAAACTCATGTATTTCAACTTAGTTACTAGACAAGTATAGAATGGAATCTCTGATTGCATAGCCATTTTAGATGACTTGAGGTTTTGTAAACATAAATTATGTATGATGTCACATAATTTTTGTGTGGGTTTAAAACAGTTATAAATTAAGGAACTAGATAACAGGTGCATTGTTCTTAAATTACCTGTTGCAAACACTCATGGAAGTCTAATTTGAAAGCACTTGTATACAAAAAATTCTGACCTCTTCCAAAGTTCCTTTCATGTTTGCAACAGGTTATGGAAGGGCCAATTGAGATGGTACAATTTTTGCATACAACTGTTGCATGTGACTTGCTCACACCATGTCTGCAACAGGAATCGTGTTCTCTAAATCAGACGTACAACATCGATCTTCACAACAGCTGCACACAACATGCAAAATGTTGTAGGATTTTGAAACATGTTTTAAAACCCTAGGAAGGTTGTAGCCACAATCAAAATGTTAGAATGGTGAGTTGTTTTGAGCTGTTTATGATCTTTGCTTGGCGTGAGCAGCATGGGCTACAAAAGTCCCATACAGCAGTCATCAGCGAAAATCGTATCGTCTAAATCAGCCCTTTTTTATTTCTTATAAAGTAATGTCATAATACTAGGTACTCTGATAATGTTTATATATTTTGGTGCACAATGATCATTTTGTCTTATTCATACTAGAATTTGTGCTACCCTGAAGTCCAAAAATACACCTGTGTTCCAGAGGATAACATCACTCTAACAGATGCCAATAGTTTTGTTCAGAGTGACATTGTGTATGGGCCAGCATTACCTCCTCGTTCATGGAAAGCTAAGGTGGGTTGATTATCAGACCTCTCCTCAGCTACAGCTATGCCCTCATTCCTGTTGGTTTTTTGCATCTGATGATTTATTTCATTTTATTAGGTCCACTTCATGTTGAGTTGAATTTGGTTGACACATTGGTAGTGCATTTTGGTTGACACATTAATGGTAGTACATTCCATTAAGTGCATTAATGGTAGCTGCATTCTGGATGGAATTTACTCTTCTGCTTTGATATTTGCTAATATTATGGTTTTGCAGCATTTGTTTTAAAACTCCAAAGAACATGTTAAAGAGAAACCTCATTCACTGTTTGCTCCATGTTTAAAAGATATGATAATATTCGAATGCACATATCACGTACATTTTACACGGTATGGAAGATAACTCTACCCTTTGGAGTATGGGAGTTAAAACCACCCTCTGGCGTATGGGAGGTAAAACCACCCTCTGGAGTATGGAGGGTAAAACCACCCTCTGGAGTATGGCAGATAACTCTACCAATTAAAGTATGGGAGGTAAACCACCCTCTGGAGTATGAAAGGTAAAACCACCCTCTGGAATATGGAAGATAGCTCTACCCTTTGGAGTATGGAAGGTAAAACCACCCTCTGGAATATGGAAGATAGCTCTACCCTTTGGAGTATGGAAGGTAAAACCACCCTCTGGAATATGGGAGGTAAAACCACCCTCTGGAATATGGGAGGTAAAACCACCCTCTGGAGTACGAAAGGTAAAACAACCCTCTGGAGTATGAAAGGTAAAACTACCCCCTTTTTTAGTAATTTTACCCTCTGATGTACACAAGCTAAATCCACCAAAATCCTGTAGGATCCTTAGTAGAATTTCTTCTCGGCAGTTCATATGTGGGCAGTACATATCTGGGAGTACCCCATGGGAGTACCCCACTTAGGACAGTTAGCAACTGCCAAATTCGCATATTTGTTATGGTATGAAATATGAAATGATGACGACCACGCAGTTAATGATAACAGAACAACCTTAACAAACATTTTGTTTGCTGTGAATGTATTGAATAGGTCAATCTTCATGTGAATGTCAGGCCAAAAAAACTTCAGTTCAACTATGTGAATGACAAGACGTGGGCTTCATTAATAGAGCAGTCGGTTGGACCAGTGAAATCATACAATGCCTTATCAAGGAAACAGTCTTCTAAGTTGTTTTCAGTAGCACTGGTAGGTCTGTTTCTACTTTTCATTATGGCCGTTCTTGTGTTCACACCTAGTCGGTTTAACCTAGTTTGAGTAGCCTGCAGCAAGTACAATGTAGTCCACCCAGGATGGGATTCTTAATCGTTGCAAGGTGGTTTGCTAGTACCCACTTATGCACCTCAGATCTGGATGAGGATGAACATTGTTTTTGTTGCCTTAGAAAGGTGCAGGCAGAGAGCAGGGCCCAAATGTTTTAAAGTATTACCCTGTGACAGACTGGCATCCCATCCCATCCGGGGGGGGAGTAATAATACTCCATCCCATCCACTGAACCCATGTCAGGGTTCAAAATAAAATCAGAGCTTTCAGCCTGAATTTGACGGCTTTTTTTCTCAAGGCTGTTTTTTAGCCGGCTGTCAACAAGAATGAACGCCTATCCCACGTATGGAATGAAGTGTTGACAGGCCAAACGCGGCTCATATGCTCGTGCTAATGTGTTGGTATATTTCTCTTAGCAATGGTTGATTTTTAATTAAGTGCCATTTGCTCATAAGGATGTTCTTACGAACGTTTTTACGAAAGGAAGAGTGTGAATTTTTTCCGCATTGTCTCTCTTTGTTGAAGTGCCGACTTCCTTTCACTGAATTTGACTTCGGACGTCATTCTTTCTACTAGACTTTTGGGGTAGTCTCTTGCACGGAGGCGTGTTTTGAATTGGGTGATATTCTCAACGAAAGATTTCGCTGAATAGTTTGAAGACTTAGTTTCGCCTTTGATAAACCTTTTTCTAACCCCTGGTGAGTGGCAGGAAGAGAAGTGAGTGTACTGGAAAGCTCCTGTGGGCTTAAAATGTGTGCGGATATTAAGGATTGCTTGCTTGTAAATCTTTCGCCTTTGAAAAGAGTGGTATCCAGGAAGTTTATTTCTTTGTCTGAGATTTCAGCCGTAAATTTAATTGGGTCGGGTGGTGACTATTTGCTAGGACAATAAACTCTTCTATCTCCTTTTTGTCAACATTCCACAGCGAGAATATGCCATCGATGTATCTTTTCCACTCAAGTGATAGAAGAGTGTAGAAGATTAACTACTGTTTGACTGAGCATGTGGCGTTATGCTAAACCCGATCAGTGTCTCTCTTTGACCTACATTTATCAGATTTCGCTCTTCGCAACTTATCATTGCTGCGTTCAACGCGGCAATGATGAAACTTGGTTAGTGTGCCTCTCTCTTTATGGAGTGTATTTCTGTCTTGAACTCCTCGTCAGGAGTGATGTTTGCTTTTGCGACATAGCGCGAGTCTCTTGGGCATGTGCCCTTGTCTGTGTGAGCCTGAAGTGTGACTAACGACGTTTCTGACTGCTCGATTTTTCTCTTGAGCATGGAAATCTCGTTGATGGCGGACTGGAAGGGTCGCTTGCTGGTGTTTCACAAATTAGATCAGGCCTTTGAAAATGATAAATGCCGCAACCGTGACACTGATTTTCAGCGCGACGGTACATTTCCTTTGGTCTCCAGCAAATTAAATTGGACGACAAGGCGAAAGCACAGGAAAAAAGCGACAAGGTACTAAGTGGAACAGGATCGAAGACGCATTGGTAACAAAGAAATCGTGAAATAAGAGAAACAGGGTTCTTGGTGAAATTTTAATCTCAGGTTAGCGTTAACCGGCTTTCGAACAACCGGGCCCTGGTCAACACATGAGGGTTAATGTTATGATGAATCGAATTTTGCCAACTTTGAGTAGAGCTGACCCCTCTATCCAAGGGAGCCATGAAACTCTTAGATGGAAGTACAGCATATCATAAATGTTCACCGTCATTCAAAAGTGTGACTACTTTGCCATTAATTTGCTGCAGACTTTTGTGACAGCAACTATCCTTACCACATTCCGTGGAGAGTGGTCAGAAAAGTAACTCTTATTTATTTTTGGCTTTTAGTCGGTTTCCTGTGAATGCTATGTTATTGATTTGCAACATTGTTTTGTTTTCCATTTTGTGCAGGTTGTGTTTCTCATAGATGGCTGTAGCTACTGTGTTAAGGTTATGCCAACAATTGAGCAGATATCATTAGATGCCAAGTATATAGGTGTGTATTTGGAGGACTAACGCATAAGAAGAAATCATTATAATTATTATTATTTTAATTTTTTTATTTTTTGCCCTGTAGGCAGGCGGGCTACTCTTTAGGACAAAAATCGAAAGTTAAATTTAGGAATATGGCATATTTACAAACATGCAACCATTGCGGTAGAGTGTAAATTATAAGCATTCTTAGGCGGCGCCGTGCGTATACGCACGTTGCGCCGACTCATAAAATGGACGTTTTTTGTTTTTCATTTTCGTCGCTAGTAGTCGTCCGTCAGTTCACTTAGTCTTCTTGGGGTGGTGCGGCCTCTGAACAATGGCTTTGCTGTTATAATGACGTAAATAATGACCTTTGAACGACAATTGCATCGCTGTAATATAAACAATAGATTCTAGATTGCAAGTAGCCTGCACTCGTGTCGTTAGGATCCAAATGGAGCCCTTGCCTGAAGGCTGAAACATTTGTCGTTAATGCCTTGGGGTCTTACTTCACGATATCACGGTAAAGCCACAGGGTTTAAGTGTCTCTCTAGAACTCGTACAGAGGTCACTAACCGAGAAAGTTCTCAAGTTTCTATTGATTTTATCAGTTAATCTGTCAAATACCGGACATTCTCCGGTAATACGATTACATACATTTAATTCTTACATACCGGAAGTGCAAATTGTTCATAACAAGTCACAGAAACCACAAACTACTAAAGTTTTTTTTTTAGGAAACCTTTTTTCCTTAGGAAAAGGGGAGGGGGGGGGAGGTGAGAGACTATCCGCCGCCTGTAAATTCTTCAGAATTTCTTGTTATTTTTCTGGAGTTAAATTGGTGAAAGTTCCAGTATCCTGCCAAGACTTGAATAAGAATGTATTTTTAAATGTGTGGGTGCAGCACCATCTGTATTTAAAATGTGGACTTCAAAAACAAACAAAAAACAAGCAGTGGTTACACATACTGTTTGCGTATCATGGTAAGTTCTTTTTAAGGAGTGCTGGTTTTAAAAAGCCAGTTCATTAAAAAAGGGCTTAGACACAAAAAATGAAAGTCAAGCTTTAGTTGCATGTGAATGCTAGTGCATTCTGCCCGCCCCTAAAATTACAACAGTGGAACATGATAGTATTTGTGTAGCAATTTCATGCTTAATTTCAGGGGTGGATATGTTGCGATTTCGTTGCATGTAATGTTGTACATAATGTTACACTGTGTCTGACAAGTTGTTAATTTGTATGATATTTCTAGTGTCGTAGTTTTGCCATTTACGGTATGGTGTTTTTGTTTTGTTTTCTTTGCAGGTGCTTCTTTGTTTATACACAACTGCTCATCTGATCCACAGACATGTCAGCGGTATGGCATCACTGGCTACCCAACCCTCACTGCATTCCGCAGTCTTAGCTGGTCAGCAGTAGAGAGCTGTTCTAGTTCCCAGTCCACATACCTCAGACTGGACTATCACGGGCCTGTAGTAGTAAGTGTAAAGTGCATTTAACGATAAGAGGCTATTAAGTCGGAAAAGTACCTTTCCAAAGATTTGAAAGACCAAACAGCACATCATTTTACCAAGTGTAAGGCTTCAATGACAATCTTGTTGATTTTTAGTGTAAAGTGTGCACTGTGGTTGTAATGGGGACGTGTTCAGTGTGTAAACTTCCGGTCCGCACTTGGTGCCTCTGCTTGCATCAAAGATTTAAAGCTAACAACTTGGCCGTCGCCAAATCTGCCAAGTTAGGTTCTCGGCTTCTAAATGCTGTATCTCAAAATTCGTTTGCTTTGCTTTCGAACAGCACCGAAATGTTTAAATCCAGTTCAAATTGATCTGCGTCTGCAGGAGAACTCAGTTTACGTTCTAATTCGCTACGCTCAAACGAACGTAAAATATTTTCCGCTTAAATACTGTAGAAAACATAATCACAACAGCTTGATGGGTGGATGCTCAGGCAATCCAAACTGACGTTTATTCGACAAGTAACAATATTTAACAGACACAGTTATAGCTTATTACAAGCTGATGAGCACGCTAGAGAAGGGAAAAAGAGGCACTGGCCGAACATTGGACAAATTACACCAGTCAGTGAACTTTAGAATCTCGTTCTTATATTTCTTCACTATGGAGTCGGCTTTAGATCTGAAAAACGTCGAGGGAAAGTCCTTCAAGTCTGGATTGACCCTAGCGGGTAGGTGATTCCAGTGACTATCAGCATCAAACATCTGCAACGAGAAAAGGATAACGATAATAGAAGAACGTGTACCCTATAAAATAGCACAAAATAGTACAAAAACCCTAGAGTCCAAGAGCGTTGCCCTCCTACCATTGCCATGATGGCAAGCGCCCACAACTTTCTGTTCAATATCAACTCGGGCCAGTGCCCCCTCTCACTGTTAACTTTCGATGACAAGCGTCCCGTATTTCTAAGTTCCACTAAAGAAATAAGAAGACACGCAAAACGATGATCGAAAACGGAAAACAACAACTCAAATTCTCGCTATAAAAACGAAACAAGACTCGGAGACTGGGGCCATGATGGCAAGCGCCAACAACTTTCTGTCCAATATCAACTCGGGCCAGTGCCCGCTCTCGCTGTTAACGTTTGATGACAAGCGTCCCGTATTTCTAAGTTCCACTAAAGAGAAAAGAAGGCACACAAAACGATGATCAAAAACGGAAAACAACAACTCAAATTCTTGCTATGAAAGCGAAACAAGACTAGGAACAACCATAAGCAAAGCTAAAACCTGTCCATTGAATCTACTACTACCCAATAAAGAATTAGTTTTCCTCCCATGCTCCAACGCGTTTGCGTGGAAATACTTAAAGTCCACTATGAAACTGCAGTCCTTAGCCCAATGTCCTGAGCGATTGCACCGGTAGCAACGGTTGGGATTTGCAGCGTATTCTGGACGGCCTAAAACAGGCACACACGCAAAATAAACAAACAAACAAGCATAAGCATGAAGAAAATTTCTGGAAATAAACTCTGAACGGGTGGGTGGGCGGGATATCAAAAGCAAACGCCAGAGTGGAAAGCGGGAGCGAGAGGAATCGATTAACTCTTGCAGAACCTTAAATACCAGAACTATCCAATCACAGATTCCCTGGAGACACGCCTAAAGGCGTGTACTACAATAGCACAAATACAACCTGCTAATGATCTGTATACCAGCGGAAAATACATAAACATTTTTCTCGTGTTCGAATTGACTCGGTCAAACTGGTAGGAAATTAGAATGGTCCTGTGCCAAAATGAATAATTCGGTTTAGTTTGAAAGTAGAAAGGAAAACCGAAACTAACTCTGTATGCGTGTGAATTCGTAAAGTAAGTAGAGTTCGTTCATTGCTGTCGAGACGTGAGAAATGCTATCAGCACGAGAAGAGAAAGAGTAATTGCCCTTACTTGACACTTACTCGCTGGATACTTTCCTCGCTTGTCACGTGAGAAGTTGTTTTCCTGAAGAACTACGATCCGCCGTTTTAGCTTCGTAGTTGGCATGAAAGAATTTAGTGGTGTCTGTTTGTTGCCTGTGAGAAAGTATGTTCGTCGTACCAACCCAGACTTGAAGAGAGCTGCAAGGACGTTTCAGTCTCTACTGTTCACGCTTTATGTTGAGCTGAAATTGTAGAAATTTGCGCTCATTTGCTTGGTTTATACACTCTGCATTCACCACAAAGCACTCTGCACCACCACTGGGGGCTCTGTTTTCTATGTCTGACTCAGAACGTTTGGCATTTGGAACTGTTTTCATTTCATTTTGGAAGTGCTTTGTACCATTTTCTTTTTCTAGTGAAGACCACCTTTTCAGCAAAACGTGCCTATCGTTTAACCTTTGGTCATTAATGTACCAAGTAACTTGAGTGAAACAACCTCTGATCAATTTCTTTTGTTTGCTTGATCAAACATTTGAGTTGCAAGGCAAACTGCTGATAGAGGCAGAAAATTCTTTGTGATTTTAAACCTTGACAAAAACAAAAGAACAAACAAACAAACAAATTAGTTTAGGGCATTTACTGAACATCCTCTAAGCTTGTTTCAATTGTTTCTTGAATGTTTTCCAGACAGTCAGCTACGGTGCAATGAAACGTTGCCCATGACAGTAAGCAATGAGTGTTTTACACCTAGAGTGGCATAGCAGCATGCAAAACTCAAAAACCAACAAAATTATCGTACCCTCAGCCCTTCAGGATATTTATTTATTTATTTATTTATTTATTTATTTATTTATTTATTTATTTATTTATTTATTTATTTATTTATTTATTTATTTATTTATTTATTTATTTTAAAACAGGCAAAACTTGTGCTCGAGTGGTTATCCGGTGTTAGTCAGCCTGCTGTGGACACATCATTCCTGTTCAATTCTATTCCGGACATGGTATTTGTTTTCATCTTTCTTGCGCCATATAATTTATAGTTAACTGTAAATCATTAAGTAGCTTTTCCTTATGTTTATATGCTGCGTTCTTTTTCGTGTAGAACAGTACAAATATGAGAAACAAGAAATTGCAGCAGGCATGCATCAGTGACTTAGTCAGACATTCAGCCGGCCAGCCATCTATCGTTCGGTTGGTCCATTGTTCAACATTCAACAGTCCTCACTAGTTGATGTCTAAATATTTATCTATTTACTTGTTTATTTATTTGTCTGTTTATTTTTCTGCAGGATGTTGATGTCAGATTAGTTGGTACTGTTTACACTCGGACCTTAGCTCGCCGATTTCTAGCTACAAGTCTTTTAAATAAATGGTATCCTTTTCACTGTTTTCAACTTATCTGCGAGCTTCTGTTTGGTCGAGTTCCGTGCTATGCTACATACACCAGGGATGTTGTTGATGACGGTAGCAAAGTAAAAGCGAAGGAACAGGACTTGGTGTTATCACAGGTAAGAGTTGTCACCAGATGACGGGAGTGTAGGTGCTCATGACTGGATTGCCAAGACTCGCCAGCAATGGCGAACCGGAAAGTATTAACGCCCTGAAAGTAACCAGCCTCGAAAGTAAAACCCTAAAAAATAACTTGACCTGCTATAAACTAGACTATTGGGAATTACAGGTACTTCATGCGGTGTAGTAAAATACCTGATAAGATTGCATGTTCCTTTACTGATGGATAGACTGAGACTGCAAAGAACAATGTACTAATTGCCTTGTATATCAAAGTTATTTACCATTTTATCAGTTGAACTTGGCCTATATACCTGCTGATTAACATTACACTTTTTGCTACCCGAAAGTAACGAAGCCTGTGTCGGAAATTAGACCTGTGAAAAGACACTGTCATGTGTATTTAATGTCAGACAAAAGCACTGTTCTTGAAGGAGGCAGGAAAGCAGAGAATCTAACTACACTACTACTGTTATTCAAATCTTCAAATCCTCCCAACTAATATTTTATATATCTACTTGTTAACTTTTTTTGTCCGTGTGTCTTTAGTTTGCTTTTGTTAATCCGTCTAGCGGTTTTTTTTTTTTTTTTTTTTTTTTGCAGCTCGAGCTTCAAAGAAGCGATGGTGTCAGAGTTAAAGTATTCCAGTTGGGTCGAAATATTGAATATACAATCAACAATCAAAGGGACTCTAAGCTGCACATGTTTCACCACATACACAGGTAAGTTTCCAAGACCTCTGGACAAAAAGACAAACGACGATTTTTTTTTTTTACGGAGTTAGTCTCAATCCCAGAAGTAAAATATTCACAAATACCAGTGAGAAGATTAACTATTCACAATGCTCCGTATATTGTTTTATTTTAGGATTCAGCATTTTCCTGCTGGTGTTTGTGCATATTTTATTTGAGACTAATCCTGTAAAAATGCGTCTTTGGTATTTTTGTTCAGCGATCTTGGTGAACTCAAAACTGGATTATTCGTTTGATCGTCGATCATTCAATCAATCTGTCATTATTATCAATCAAACAATCAGTCATTCAATCATAAAAACAAGCAAGTGAGCAAGCAGCATTTGAAGTGAGTAGGGCTAATGATGTGAGATGGTGTGACTTGTCATTCTAGATACGACTTGCCAAAGAACTTCAAATGTGAACACGACCACACAAGATGCACAGATGTCGCTGTGCGTTTTGTTCTTGACCATCGCAGACTGCCAGTTCTCCACATGACTTCAGCTGCTTTTCACACCAAGTTAGGGTCAGTTCTCGATTGCTGTTTAGTTAGACGTTACTCTTCTTTCATTAGCTCCCAAGGAGTAAAAAATTGCTGAAACTTCTTTGGGGTTACAAATTATAACAGTATCGTAGTGAAGTACAGCTCCGTCATTTGAAAGCAATTATTTGGTCACACTTTAGGATTTTTTTCCTTTCCGTAGACCCAAAAGTTGGAACTACTGTACGGTCTAGTAATGGCTTGTTTTTAGGATAGAAGAGTTAATAACAACATATGAAACATTATAAGGCATTTTCCTGGTATCACTGTCTTCAAGTCAGAGACTCGGCCAGGTATCCTACCATGTTTGGAAAATGAAGGTTACCTGTTTTTTCGGCGTATGCAGTCGATGAAAATCAATCGATACCAGTTGACACTGATTTTAAAACCGAAACGTGTTTTTTCATTATGCAAAGCCGTGGTCTCTTTAAAAAAATATTATAAACGGAGTTTTCATCGGCATGTTGTATCATGAGCCCCTGGCTCGGGAGATTGGGCAACTACTCCCTGTGTTCCTGACGTTAAATAAATTATCCTTATCCTTATCCTTATGTTTGGCTAGTCCTGATCTGAACTGCAGGAAAGAGTCAGTAAAGCTAGTTAAAAATTAGTTGATTTCTGTTTATAAATCGGGGATTTCGATCGAGTCGTCTTTAAAATTACACTCTTGTTAACTCTTTGAAAGGACGAAGCGGTTGGAAATCGATGACCCCAGTTCTTGCGTCTAAAGACTGAGGGAAACTGAAGAATTCGCGAGCAGAATAATATTTCACTAGCTCAAATGCCAATTAACGTCTGAGAGAGAGCCAAGTGGGACTTATTCTGTTTATTCTTATTGCGGGATAAGGTCAATTGAATCTACCCTTAAAACAGTAAAGTGTACGAACGAGCGGCACGCTTCTGGAGACACCCGTTTACTGGTTTCATGGTTTCTCAAAAATACTTGCTACAACTGAACTATCAGCGCTAACATAAGAGTTATCTTTTCGGTTGAATTTGACGACAAGTCAAGCGTTCTTAACCAAAACGAACATTGCGTGCAGAAATCTCAAGCACTGAGAAAAAGAGCACAAAGATAAGCTATACGTGAAAGCTGCAAAGGAAAGAAAAATTCCCGCCAATGTATTATTGAAGAACAGGATCTCGGGACGTAAAGATGAATCCACACGTTTGCCTTAGCGAACTTTTATTTATTCTTTTGTTTGTTTGTTTATTTGTTTGTTTGTTCATTGATAGTTTCTGTCTCTCCAAGCGGCAGAATTTGAATACTTTTTTTTTTCAGTTCTGAGGAGGATGCCAGCTTTGAACCATTTGCACACAATTTGCCGATTTTATTGGCGCTTGCACATAAAAACAACATCACCAAGGGCAGTTCCTTTTATAAGGTGAAGCGATTTATTTTCCAACACAACGCTAAACGAACTACAAAACAAACTTTATCGAGCGAAAAACGTCAGCGAGCACATGGAAAATCTCTGAGTTGACCACAATAATCGGGGGTTTCAAGCCCCTGAAAACTAATTCGGACCCATCCTACGGCCGCGCGTCTAGCCGAGAGAAATTTCATACAAAACAGTAACTTTCAGTTCCGAACATGAGCTATGGAGACAAAACAGCTTAAATTGATTGCTCCATAATAATCCATTATAAACTAATTATCTTTAACACATATACTTTTTGGGAGCTAGGAAAGTCAGCTCCCACCCTTCACAGTAAAACGGTGTCAGTATAATATCCCAGTTGGTACTCCATAATAACCATATCAACCTTTTAAACTTTATAAAACTTTTCAGGAGCTGGCCAAAGTCAGCTTATACCCTGCACAGATGAGCGGTTTTTATAAGTGTCTACAATATTTCAACTGGTACTCGACAACAAACGTATCTTTAATTGTCGTTCACTTTTCGGGAGCTGGCAAAATTAGCTTACACTCTCCACAGTAAAATAGTGTTACTTTACAACACTGCAGTTGGTACTCCATTTAAAACTGTCTTGTACTTTCAGGGGCTGACTGAGTCAGCTTACACTCTGTACCGTGAGATGGTGTTTGTTACACTGGATATTGAGGAATTCGGCCACTGGGCGAGCAGATTTGTACCCCAAGACTATCATGCCAAACACGCTTTTGGTAAGAATATCGCTGTCAGTTTTAGGCCGACTCTTTTCTTCGGTTTTCTCTAGCATGAAAATATTATGTACACCGTCGTAGATTGAGTAATCCCCGCGTTATTATTTTCCTCAATAACAACCGCTTACGGATTGTACGTTTCTTGAAGGCCCCGAACGTTTTCGGGCCGATTTGGACATGATAATTCACACCGTATCTCTAAACAAAGGAGCTTCTAAACAAGAAACTTTGCTAGAAGTTCAACATTTCTTATCTTAAGAAATGGCTTCTCGGGTTGAATTTTAAGGCTTTCGAGAAACGTGCACCTGGCGCACACAGGTGCACGTATAAATAGGTAACGAGTTGTATTTTTAAGGCAAATAGCTTAAATGCTTAAACCCCCTTATATGGTGGAAACCCGTTAATGGGCCACCAACTGACCAAGTAAATTTGGCCGTGTTCACCAAGTGTTCGGACTCACAAACTAAGTCAGTAAGGTTAGCCATGCCTGTGTACTAGATAAGAAAAGTATCTTGTTGGTTTAATGTGTACCTTTTACGCTGTGTCTTACATGAAATAAGAGGTGATTGCGTTTATTTTATGTTTTTTTTTTCGAGTTGAAAATGGTTACTCGTGTTCAACCTCATGTGGCCGTTGGTCGGGTTTAAGGGGTCAGTTTTTTACACGGAAAAGTGGTCGGGTCAATAATGAGATGGTCATATTAAAGTGTGCCTGTAAGGTGAGCTTCGACTGTAACGCTTCAAAACAAATTGGTGAAACTGAGTGTGTGGTAGTCACTACCAGGACTATATGCACAAGGTAGTACACAGTATGAACTGTATCGCGATTCCCTCTGTCTTTCTAAACAAAAAGTTCGGTTAGATTTGGGAGTCACTCACTTGGGATTTGCCTACTGACAGCTACAAAGTTTAATTTTTTTCGGACTTTTACAGTAGTACATCTTTTTATTTAGGAAGACGATCCGACGACCTTCCGGCTGCGTTATACCACTATCCTCGCCTGTGTATTATCCGGTCTGACGACCATCATCATGCCGCGTTTTACCCTCCTGTCGAAGAACTGAAGGGACTGGGGACTAGAGTACAGGCGCGGCTCGACCAGATCAACTCCCAGCAGATTATAAAGTTTGCTGAGGATTACATGAAAGATCCCGCGGCCGCTGTTGTAAAAACTGAATTTTTCTAAAAAAAAAAAAAAGTTATTTCGTACAGATTAGACTGATATAAAAAAGAAACGGAGGATGGTGTCCTTGATAACGCGTTGTCCAGTGTACGTTGAATTTAGTTCACGAAACGGACCCGATGAGCGGCGAGGTTAGCACGCGAGTATTCACGAGCCTGTGAGAAAAAATGGGGACTGGGACGCGTATGCTTTGAATGTGATTTGGTTAGCCAGGCAAGGCTGTGGTGTGACTGTTAGATAACACAACAATACTTGGTGATTGTTTCCATTTACTAATGACTTTCGCACAAGGAAACAAGATGAATTCGCATAAATGACAAACTTCACAAACTTACGTCACGGAACAGCCATAAAACGCATGTGTTAATTCCACCTTGCACTTTGCGGATAGATCAATGTAACTACAGTCAAACACACTCGGTACCGCGGTTTGTTGTTGAAAGTAGTGTGCGAGAGAACGACAACTGCTGTAACGAGACAGATGTGGACACCTCTCCTGTGAAATGCTCGAGGAGGTGTCCGCTTTACGAGAGTCACAAATGTTATTTCTGTAACTTGCTGTGACCTAAACAAGTTACTGCCCGTAATTTTCCCCTGGGACTTCAATTCCTTTCCTTAACTGACAAAACGAAATCAGTGTCGTTTCATTTATTTATTTTACAGGTAGTTAACATAGTATTATCTGAAAGTTCTTTAGATACTGCAACTTTTCGACAATTCACTAAAAAGGAGGGTATTTATTTTTATACTTATTTATTCTTAGTTTTGTACCTTTTTTAATTACCTCTAATCTAGTACAAATATAAGCCGTTATGTGATTGACTGTCTTTTTTTTTGTCTTGTTCTTTGTGCTTCATCTCTCCTTGAATGAGATGTGAATCGTTAAGGTGGGTGGGAAAATGGCCGTCTGCTTGCACTTTTACTTACTGAACAAGGGAAAAGTGTTGATAAATAGGCGACCTTCAATTATTATATCCTTCGTTCACTCCACCCAACTTGAACTCGATTCTAACTCGGCAAGTTGAGTTTATTTGCTAGATATTTGCTTAGCGTATGATCGTTTTTATTTCGCCTACCAATAATACGAGTTTGGTGTCAATGATAAATATGACGACATCCAACAGAACTCTAACTGACATTTGAAACTCTTTAGGTTCCTTGGCGGCACTGTAGAACGCAAAACTGAAAAGAAATTGTAAACTATAGAGCTTCATATAATTGAAAGGTACCAGAAGCAAGCAGCTGAGCCAGCCTCACGGCACTTCTTATTTGCCTCATCACCAGTTGTCAGAAAACGTTCGAAAAGCTGATGGTCACGCTTAGAACTGCGCTTTAGAAGCGAATAAAAATGACCTCTGGCGGTGAGGCAGACCAACGATGAGAGTGACATCTGTTTGTACGATGCCCGCTATACATCATTTGACTTAAATAGCCACCCAGCCAGGATTAATATCCACATAGTGAAACTCGCTGTGTTTCTAAGTCCTGCTGAATAAAGTTCCCTGACGCTGTTTGCAAAGGGCTCGTCGGGTCGTGTAAACGTGTTTATTTTGGGAGCTGATGTGATGTCGCTTGCAACAGAAGGTATTTGGTGTGACGTCACTGTTCTATAAGTGCTTGGTATTCGGTCTGGACACGGGCATCCTGAAGGACAAGAAAAGTTCAATTGAATGATACCATAATCACACCGGCTGTATTGTGCGAGACACATTAAAACAGTTTGACGTGGTTAAACTTCAAAGTCCTAGTTTCAGTTTTTTCCTGTCGACAAACCTTTCCCTACTATTTCTAGTGAGAGAACCTTTCCAGTTGATTTCATAAAGGAACAAACAAACAAAAGATGTTTTTGCTTCTCGTTTATGACTGTGGACATTAATATTCCAAAAACGGAGGTTTTGGATAAACAATTAAGAATAAAAATTAGCGATAGTAGTTTCGAATGACGTTTCGATGACTTACTCATCATTTTCAAATTCGTAGAACTAAAAGTCAGATTCTTGTGAGTTCCTTATATAATAAAATGCGTGTTGAAGTCTTGTTGCATGTGATTAAAAATACAATGTGGAATGTAGAGGGTGTTAATTAGGTAAATAGTTTTGCTTTGACTGAGTCAGCTTGAGTGTTCCGTTTAGGTTTCTTGTCTTTGATAAAGAGCATTTCGTAATTAAGCATTCCAGTTTTCCGCGGCATTTCTTAAGAATGGTGAATTGTTTCTGAAGGTCTTTATTCATCTGATTGTGAGCGTCGCGCAAGTGTTTACCACTAGCAGAGTGCTTGTGTTCCTCAATGCGCTGAAAAAGGTGTCGGCGTGCGTATCGCCGACACCTCAACGCCAAATATCTGCCATGGAGGTCCAAGCCAACTTCGCAAAGGCCTACTGGCGACTCGAACCAACACTTTTTGATGATAGGAAAGAATTAGCCGCGGCGACACTCCGGTCGATTGCGCTGAATCACATCGAATGCAAAGGCCCAAGACCGCCTAAGGCACTAGTGAGATCTATCAACCAGCTGAAGAAACGAGATGATATTGTAATCTCAAGACCGGACAAAGGGTCAGGTGTTGTCGTTATGGACAAATCTGACTACGTTCGCTTACTTAGTGAAGCCTCTATCAACGATGAAACGAAATTCAAGTCAGTACCCTTGGAGAGACCTAGTACGAGGGGAAGACCACCAAAGCATTATCACCCGTTACTGGAGAAAGAAAAACGTCTTGATTCTGTAGTTCGGAGAATTCTTCCAAAACACATTGCTGATACTGTCTGCCAGAAAGGGTCTAGATTAGCACGTCTCTATGGCCTGCCCAAGATGCATAAAGAGCGGCTGGCGATGAGACCCATTCTATCTGCCAGGGGGACATACAACTACGCTCTTGCGAAATGGCTCGACGAGAAACTGAAACCCCTGTCAGTTAACAACTACACCATCTCTGACGTGTTCCAGTTTGCTGAAGAGATCCATGAACTGCAATTCAACGAGGACGATATTTTGGTATCGTACGACGTATCAGCGTTCTTCACGAACGTGCCCCTGGAAGAAACAATACAGATTCTTGCGAACAAGGCCTTCACTCAGAATTGGTTTAATGAGACACATAACCTTAACATCACCCAAGACGACCTTGTTGAGCTTCTAAGAGTGGCTACCAAACATCAACTGTTCCAATTCAACGGCAGTCTTTACGAACAAATTGATGGTGTAGCGATGGGGTCACCCCTAGGGCCACTTATGGCGAACACATTTATGTGTTTTATCGAGGAGAAGCTCGAAAGCGAGAATATAGTTACCCTCTTTTTATAAGAGGTACGTGGACGACACCTTTGCCGCGGTAAAAGATATCCCAACTGCTACAGCTTTCCTGGCAACATTAAACGAAGCCCACCCGTCAATCAGCTTTACGGTGGAAGTAGCAAACAACAACAAACTACCTTTCATCAGAATGGAACTCGTAAAGATTGGTAAACAGCTGAAAACATGTGTCTACCGCAAAACAACAAACAAAGGCCTCCTTCTCCACTATCAAAGTCATGTTGACGCCAGATACAAACGATCCCTTCTTACGACTATGTTAAACCGTGCTCACCGTCTCTCATCCTCACCTGATCTATTTGCTGAAGAATGCGATAACCTGAAAGTGATCTTCTTAAAACTGAAGTACCCTGAAAGGCTCATTAATTCCACTATAACTAGATTCATCGAGTCGCAAAATCAAGAGCAAGTTCGTGATGTTCAAGCAAGTGTGCAAAGATCAGCTGACACTGTACGAAGACAGCTTTCCGATCTTGGAAAGAAAATAAACAGCGATCTGCGCTCAGTGTTTACATGTAAGAAAATTGCCGATGAGATCAAAGTAGCAGAAGCCAAACCACTGTTAATAAATCAACAATGCGTTGTGTACGAGTTTAGATGTGATCTGTGTGATGCAGATTATGTTGGATATACACGCCGACACCTTTTTCAGCGCATTGAGGAACACAAGCACTCTGCTATTGGAAAACACTTGCGCGACGCTCACAATCAGAGGAATAAAGACCTTCAGAAACAATTCACCATTCTTGAGAAATGCCGCGGGAAGCTGGAATGCTTAATTTACGAAATGCTCTTTATCAAAGACAAGAAACCTAGCTAAACTGAACACTCAATCTGACTCAATCAAAGCAAAACTATATACCTAATTAACACCCTCTACATTCCACATTGTATTTTTAATCACACGTAACAAGACTTCAACACGCATTTTATTATATAAGGAACTCACAAGAATCTGACTTTTAGTTATACGAATTTGAAAATGATGAGTGAGTCATCGAAACGTCCTTCGAAACTACTATCGCTAATTTTTATTCTTAATTGACATTAATATTGTAAGGAGAAATAGTTTTATAATTTGGAGTTACCCACAGACAATATCTGCTGGTTAAATAGTGACCTTACGTCTATTTTGTAAGGAGAAACTGAACGTGGATTCAAACGAACTCACCTTGATAAGTTTGGCACAAATAAATTTCCACGCGCATGCAAATTTGTCCAAGTGGTGTCCAGGCTCGCGGATTGAAACGAACATAACGAGCATTGATTTGCCGATCAAACATGTTCTTATGTACTGTAACCTCGTCGAAGTTTCCCTTGAGAACCTGTGAATCAACAGGAAAATAATCCATAGTGAAGCACACTAGTAAGTCCTGTTTTAACATGACTTATCAAAAAGTGCTAGAGACAAAAAACGAATCAGCAAGCGGGATTTCTCAGTAACTTGAATATCAAGAAAGGAAAGCCAGGTATCGTCGTCTATAAGCCATTGCTTATTTTACGAAGTTTTTTTTGACTGTGGGGACGAGAATGAAACCTCGTTTCTTGCCTTCAACCAAATTGTACTTTACAATTTGGCACTGATCCTTTTTTAGCACTTTGTCACTGTCTAAAGGCGCGGAAGGTGCCTCTTATGTACATACACATTATGAGCATGTATTTTACCTGTGGTCCGCTGTCATTGCCGTATCTTTCCCACATGGCACCGTCCATGCTGTAGTTGAGCATGTATTCTGTCACCCAGTACCCCATTACAGCACCTTGGGTGGCAACCCCAGATATATTTCGTACTTCTGTCAGATCAACCTGAGACGGAAATGACAAACGTATCGCATTCTATTAACATTACAGAGGTTTCTGACAGCCACAGCAGGAACGTTTTTGTTCTTGAAGACAGATTGGTGATAATTAAAGTACTATTTATCTTTCTGTAATTTTCGCCGGACTGTTTTCTTTCAGCTGTTTTCTGACTACTTGTTATATCTCAGACGTACATTCTAAGACTGTTGCACCAGTTTGGACATAACTGGACATCCAACGTACGTCAGACATGAAAACTACGCCTCATGGGGAGTAGGCTTTAAAGTGGTTGGCTTAATAAACTCTAGCTGTAACCGTTTCGTCGTTCCAAATCTCTTTTTTTTATCCTTTTAAACATTTTAATGGCTGCGTAGCAGGCGTAAATGAGTAGGGGGTAAGGAAGCGAGAAAATGCTAACTGGATTACCAGAAAACCTGTGGGCGGAAATGTAAATGACGCAATTTTTACGGCAGGCACTCTCTCCTCCCTCCTCCCCAGGCCCCCATTTTTCCTCACACTTTCTCGCTCCCCTTACACACTCCCTGTTTACGCCTGCTACACAGGCTAACGGTGGTCGTTTTATCGGATTTCTGCTGCAATGTAGAATGAATACCTGTATGTACTGTGACATGTCTTCAGCGCCTGCGCACCAGCTGCCCCACACGGCAGTGTCATTAACTTGTTTGAACACATTATTAAGTCGGCCTTGCGGTGGGTGGTGTCCGCTGGTAAAGGAGGATGCAGTCACGTGGTTGTCAGTTATTTGTCTGTTCTCCAGTCCTGCTGCTGTGCTGCAGTCCTCGTAACTACCATCTGTAAAATGATTAAGAGAACATTGTTATGAGAATGTTACCCAAAGGCCTTGCGTTGAATAACAGGAGTAGGTGACGAACGGTTACAGATCATCCAGCGGGTTGTTATAGCAAGTGTTTACCAGAATGTCTTGGTCTTTGATTAAACGTTTTGTTTGGTTTTCAAACTTGCTTGATCTTAAATGATGTGGACGAAAGCCAGCAAACGTTTGAAATCAGTGTGTCAGGGATCACCAAGGACAGCTGGAACTTTTGGCAGCACCTTCAGGGCGTTTCACCTGTGATATGATATGCAACGAAAAGGGCGGAACAAATGCTGCTAGTTAACCGGCTTATTGAGTTCATAATAGCATTACCTTCCTTGGTATCACAGCCATATATTTCTACTCTCATGCACACGATGCCATACGTATTCCACTCCACTGCATTTATTCGTACTACTCGCGCTATAATCGCCTCATCCAGCCAATTAGTTACAACTGAATCACCATCACCGTTACCCTTCAACGCCTAGGAGAAAATAAAACAAGCTCATGACATCACTTCTCTCGTTTTGAACGAAGGCAGTCTGTGGGGTGAAAATAACGTTGTCTGGCCAACAGCTAAATAGCTAAAAAAAAAACAGCTAAAAACTAAAAACATTTATTCATCCAATTCTGGCTCTAATTATTAACAAATGGTATTTTGATAAATAAATCACTATGCCTATAATAAAGTAATTAAATGTAACCAATCGCGATCTGAACTCGTAGAATCCGATGACTGGTATACAGTGAAACCCCTATATAACGAAGACCCTGGTGTAACGAACCATATTCTTCAGCCTAGTAATAGTAAAATGTATGGAAAAGAACCCCGATATAACGAACCCCCGCTCTAACGAACACTTAGCACTTTGCTATGTCGGGGTTCCACTGTACAAGGATTAACATTTGTTGATTAACAAATGTTGCGGCTGCCGCTGCCGGCTGCTGAACATTGTATCATCACATGTTGAGATATGAAATAGGTCATTCAACATGTTGCACAGCGTTGAATCGTTCAACATCATGCAGCATGTTGAACGGCAAAAGAAAACGTAAAGCATTTTATCGTATCGCCAACAGGTCACAACATCGTTCAACAATTGTCATTGACCAGAAAATGTGGAACGATGTCAAACTGTGTCCCTTAGGCTGGTCAAGTTCAGTTTTGTTTTAATTTGCTTGGACAAGGAAAAAAACGTGTTATCTTTTCCAGTTCGTATGTGCTCTAACCAATAAACACTGACCGGCGTTTTCAGTGGTTACAGCAGATAGCGTGTGTTTTCATTCTCGAAGTATACAACAGAGCTCGGGAGGGGAGTGATGAGAGCGGGGTGAATAACAAAACTAGAGCCTTACAACCGACCTATGCTCTAAACGTAAGTATTTACCGTATGTTTGTCAAATGAACGGTAAGTGTTCCAGTTCAGACCGTCACAGCTGTAGTTTAGGGTGTACTTTTCCACCCAGTTGCCAAGTGGGAAGTTTAACCCTTGAGTAGCCACCGCTGTGACAACTGTCTCCTTTCTCAAATCCACCTCCAGGTACGGAGCATCATCGCCGTCCATAGCACACCAACCACCGAACGTGCTGTCCTGTACACGTCTGCCAGAGACAGAATAATTTATTACTGTAGGAGTTGTCTAAGAACCATGAAGAAATCTTATGCCCAGTTAATTAATTTCACAATGAAATCTCAAAATTAATAACTTGTTTAAATATGTCTTTAACCATCAAAGTTGTATCAGAGAAATATAAAGGGATTACGCGTGGATACCGTTTTCCCCAAACGTTTTAGCCTTTTTTCTCAATTATCTCCAGGAGATTTCACTCAATCCGAAAGTGCTATCATAGGATCATAGTGCGAGTTCCCATAAATCTGAGCCAATTTCTTCGCGATTTTTAAGTGTAACGTAAAGAAGGAGAAGGGGGTGGAAAATTGATGAATTCTAAGAAAATTGAAACTTGTTAAGAATTAAAGGTGAGTTAAAATTAAATTTTAAAGTTAATAATTAATAGACAGATACCAAAACAGGCCACAAACAACCCCAAGTGCTCTTGCGTGGGGTTGGCCTGTCTGGGGGTGTGTACAAACATTTAATCCCCCTTTTATTTATTTCTTATCTTATCCTATTTCCTCAAAATTCAGGTCCTTAAATACTTGGTTCCGCCGGTTGCGTCGATCGTCCGAGTTTGACTCAATTCTGCCATTGCTGCTTTTGATTGATCGTGTTAAACGATAAAAAATACGGAATTTTTCATTGTAAACTTTTCACAGTAAAATTCTGCTGATTCATACTTTATTCATGTTTCTGACAACTAAAACTGTGTAACATGATCACTGTTATCGTATGCATTGTAGTTTCAAGAATAATTGTGTTATGTATTGTACGATTCGTTAGAATAGTAAATGTACAAGTACGAAATGTAATGTTGTATAACTTATGATTGTTGTCAGTAACGTTTTCAATAGTTGTTTTTAGCTGTACCTTGATTGAGTTTTTGACGTTTATTCCTTGGTACGATTTTGGCGCGAAATAGATGTTTTGCGATGTTTGTTCATCCGTTGCTAGGAGGTTAGTCCTTATCTAAAGTAGTGTTTAATTGTTTTTGAACAGTACATTAATTTGCTTGTTTTGGTTTTTGACCTTACGGTTTGACATGATTGTTTTCTTGGAATGACTTTTCTACCCTACTTGCATCGTTTTTAGCGTAATTTCTTCGTGTTTCCTGCCGAATTCGTCAGTATCACTTAATATTTCTTGTAGTAATTGCTTTTAGTCAGTTTGTTTTTAAAGGGAAACTTCTAATTCGGAAGTGTTGGACAAGATTAATAAACTATTGTTTATGGTGTTCGTGAAGTGTGAGCTTAATTTCAATTAACTTTTATCAAGATTTGGAGCACGTCCTATTTTAATTTATGGAAAAAGGAGGAATCTTGAGTAATACGAAAATCCACAAGAAGGTTGTGTTCGAAAAATTAACTTTCGTTTAGCAACACCGTTAGTTACCAAACTATAATCCATGATTTCACTTACACCTGATTGCAATAACGTTGTCATACAAAAAAGAAAAAACGAACAAAGAAGAAAGCCAAATAGGAATTAATTAGCCATGCAAATTACATTGTCAGATTTTAATAATTCTCAAAGCACTTATGCACTACAGTATAAGGACCTGTTCACATGGAGGTGGGGGACCCCGGGAAGGTGAGGTAGCCCGCCTCGGTGGGGTAACCAATCTCTCCATACAATCTCTCTTTTTTTCTTGATCTCGTTCACATGAGAGGTGGGGTACCCCACCAAGGCGGGTTACCCAGTCAATTGGGCCGGGTAACCCGCTTAGCTGGGGTGAGTTTTCTCCATGTGAAAGCCGAAGATGGGGTAACCCGCCTAACTGGGGGGATGTCTATCCGGGCATTTATCAACATGGCTGCCAACCACTACAAGCCTGGCGGGCTGTCCCGACGATTTCATCTTCAAAACGTCGAGACGAACAGTTTTAGCGAATAAAATACTGAAGAAGTTGACGGTGCCAGCGACAATGTAAGCGTGGAGTCCGATAATAAAGCTGAACTACTGAAATATCTTAAAGAACACAAAGTTACACACGACTTTAATGAAAAGGATTTCGAGCAGGACCTGTCGGCGATGTACACAGAGATACGCTGATGCTCAGCGATTGATTACTTCGATGACTTTGGGCCTAAAAGCACCACCCAGCCTGAAAAGCCCTTGAACGAAAAGGACAGTGAGGAATATTAAAACTATAGAAACGCATTTTAAACCTCACCCTAGTGCCCCGGGGTTGCATGTGAAGGCTAGCTTTTTTTGACCACGGGTAAGCGGGGTACCTCACCTCCCCGGGGTCGCACACCTCCATGTGAACAGGCCCTAATACATCACTTTTGTAGCAGTGGAGTTGATAAAAGGTAAATTGGCCTCCATATAGACTTTTTGAGCTTTAGTAGCTTGTCAGAGCAAATCTCTGAATGTAATTAGCGTGCCTATTTCATTCCTCTTTGGCTTTTTCCTTTTTTTTATTTTTCATTTTTATATGACAACGATTTTGCAATTAGGTGAATATCTAGGTAAGAAACGACATTTGTAAATCGATAGAAATGTTCTTTGTAATTTTTATGTTGCTCTTTTTACTTTATTTTGACCAGATACTTTGGGAATGATGTAGAAAATCTAACAAGAAAAATATTTCGACACTGTTTACCTGGTTGAAGGAAAATAATTATACTAATCGTTCTCATGCGCAAGCGTACTTTCGTATAACAGCTACTGCGCAAGGCATTACGTTAGCCTAAATTTAAGGTTGGCATGCAGTTGACATCTAATTGAAAGTTCTCGCCTGGTCAAACTAAAAGAACGAGAGCAGAGTTCTTTGTTCATTCGAAGCTAGCCTCAGTTGTACTTCAGACCTAAAAGTTTTCATTAAACAGTCTTTGGTCTTGACAAACGATTCGAGTGGTCTATCGTGGTCTTTGCTAATTCCCCTAAAAAGGGTCATTCGACAATTGGCCTGATGTTACTCTTCTGGTTTTGAATTTACCTCTGTGATTAGTAAGCCGTAGTAAACCACTCTCTAAAAAACGTGACTCCGCCCTTTACACCACTGAAGAAGCTAACTAATTTGACCTAGCTCCGATGTAACTTTTCCCCGGTTTCCCCCAACCCAATAAAGTGTTTTCACTGATCCCGGAATTAACTGTATAATAATTCATCCGGGTACCAAGGAACCTTGGAAACCACCAATCCACGTCAGACAACTTAAGGCTGGTTTTCATATGATCGCTGCGATCGCTGGAAAAAAAAGTTTAGCGATTGTTGCGATCATATGGAAACCACGACAACGATCGCTGAGATAGACCTCAGTTCTATCTCAACGATCGTAGCGATCGTTGCCATCATATGGAAACCACTCGCCAGAGATTGTAGCAATCGTTGCGATGAAAAATACAGTAAAAACCCGCAAGTAAGAACCTCGTTTTTAAGAACCTGTTCGGCTAAAATTCGTCGGTTAGAACCCCTCTATACAAGCACCTGTTTAGCCTAAAATTTGAAACAGGTTCTTATTTTCTAAAATACAGTGGATGTATATGTTATGTTCTGAAGGAGGACTTCAAAATTCCATGTGATCAGATACTTATTTGGTACGCAGATTTTATATAAGGAATAGGCTGATTGCCACTAAATTCTATTAGCTACAATGTAATTTTTTTCTTCAGAAAATAAGAACCTATTTAAGAACCTAAATAGCCTAAATTTGTGCTAATTACCATTTATGTAAGAACCTGTTTAGGCCAACTTTGGAAAATGCAGGTTCTTACTTGCGGGTTTCTACTGTATACCAGAATGCAGTACGTCGCTGTTTGTTCCAGGTCCTCTCGGGCAATTTTAATTCTGTAGCGATCGTAGCGATTCCTCTGGAAACTTGTAATCGTAAGGATCGTTTAACTTTTTTGTAGCGATCGCAACGATCGTAGCGATCGCAGCCATCATATGGAAACCAGCCTTTATAGACAAAATGTCACCATTTCATGTTTTGTTTTCCTTTGTGAACCAGAAAAATAAAAAAAGATGTCAATAAATAACGTGCTTAATGTATGCATACCGTTGCGGCGGACGCTTTCTTCTAGTGGACAATTTCAGATTTGGTCTCCAGCAAAGCCCCTCGCTTTTCCACGTAACACAATTTTAAAACAATTGGTTCATGCTTTAGCGTGCGTATATCGAGTTATATGATGCACGCGGGAAGTTTGGAGAGCACGAGAGAAGCGTCGTGTCTTGACATTTTGGTGTCGAAAGCCTTCAGTATAAAACCCAACAATCGTGAAAATTTATTGAACGTGACGGTGGAAGAATCTGCGTAAAGAAGCTCGAGCTCTTTTTCAACACAGTTTCTTGTTTGTCCTAAGAAATTAAACACTCTGCAACGCTGCTGCAAAGTGACTTTCCTTGGTCGTTTTTTTTGCCAAGTTGGTCGCGGAGAAGAAACTTTTAGCCACTCGAGACAGGAAAAAAAATGATTCTCCACAGGTTGAATTTACTCAGGCCATCAGCGTGCAGTGGATTATGGGGAATTTGATTGCGCGGATTTGCTGGCTATATTTAATATAACTGTTATGAAACATGGCTTTTTTCAAACATATATACTACAAACAAATATGAAATTTACGTGAACAACACGTCTACTTTATTTACTTCTACATTTATTTACGTATACATTTCAGTTCGACAGTTCGCCTTGCTCACCTGTTGTTCCAAAGTCTGCCAGCCGAGGGTTGAGTCCACATTGAGTATGAGGACGACGCAGTGATTTGAGAGTCCTGGATGTCACCTGTCATCATTCCCAAACCAAGACTGCAGTCTGTAAAAGAAAAGACATTAACTGGTTAGAGCTTAGAACGCTTCCTTTCCTAGAACTAAGATTGCAGTCTGCACAAGACAAGCCGTATCAACCAACTGGTTAGATGTTAGAGCGCTTCCCTTCCTAGAGTCAAGCCTCAATTCAACTAGTGGTGTTCTGGTTTGTGCATCTGACAGTGTCTGAGGTCGAAACAGCGAGTAGAAGCATTGAAATTTCAAGGCTTTGGACTCACAATTGACCACTCCCAACATATGAGGCCTTGGTCATCACACTTGAGCGTGAAATTACCAGCCAGCTGCAAAGATTTTCTTTTTTATCTCGGGCAGTCCACGCTTCTTTCTAGGACAATACTCAGTGGGAAATCAATGGGTTTATTTCAGCACTCAAATTTACAACACAAAGATACTTTTTTGATTTCTCAGTGTACAACCAGCTCGATGCAACAGTTCCTAACGGGTTTTAGGGCCCTATAGTTTACTAGGGCTACGGGCTAAAAAATACAGGGTTCCAGGGCTCCAAGACAGAAAAATTGGGGCTCTAGGGCTCCACCGCTCTACTCTAGGCCTCCATTAGCCAGAATCATCATTTTTGCCCGGGCTCCAGGTAGATAAAGGTTTCAGGCTCTGGGGTCCAGGGAAAAAATTTACCATGTACGTTTTTAGTCACACTTTGAAATGTAGCATGAGATTCTGATACTCGCGCGCCTCCCAGAAAGGTTATTTCAAATGTTGCATGACAACTCAAATAGTGGCCAAGGTAACGGCTGCCAGAGATAACACCGAATTCCGGCCATTTGCACTGGCTTATGGTATTCTTCCCAAAAGTACGTGTGTAAACGGAGACGCTAGACTCAAACTATATACGATGTACCTCGGGTTTCTTAAAACATTTGCGTTTAAAAGGTTCCATGTCACTGGTTATTACGGAATTTTTCAGTTTTGGATTTTTCTTGTCAGTATTTCCACGCTGTCCCTTGTTTTCAGCTGGATCGTTTGCCACCCCAGAGATCATTTGTAGTCTTGGGATCATCTGCGGTGTCGGGATCATTTGCGGCGCTGTACATTGCACAGTTATTTTTTTTTTTTTAGTGGTGGAAACAAGGTCGCTGGACTATTAAATCACTGATCACTCGCTTTACGTCTTTACTTTACTTGAAAGTCTTTTTTATTTCCAGGTTAGTGTAGGGTTAAGTTAAAACTATAAATGTTACGCAGATCCCAGGGGCTGGGACGCAGATGCCCTTGTGTAGCATCGGTATTGCTTACATCGCTAGTACAACTGCACAAATTTTTAAAAATTGTTTTGATTGTTACCAGCATTTCTTCATTAAACGTGGTGAATAGGCAACGTTCTTCCAACACCACTGAAAATACTACTGCGATCTTGTAAGCAGAAGTACTTCCATGACAATATTTGTCTCCGGAAAACGAAGAGAAACAATCACGCATTTTTCGTTCGTCGTTAGCAATAGCGTGGGAACTAACTGAGCGAACATAGAAAGAGAGTCCCGTAAATAGTTAATTACTGATCCGTTGTGAACATTGCTGAACTCGCAGTCTGTAACATTAACAATTATTCTGCGAACTCGCGTCGTTTTTGAGTTCATAGCCAAGAGCACAGCGTATAAGCTAACAGCCCTGTGGGGAAGAAAATATTTGAGAACTGAAAATTTTGAGACATTTTTTCTCAACTTTGAACTTGTAAATTAGTATCAGTCAGAGGGTTGGGCTAATCCAAGACATACGTTGATGTTAGCGATAGGTAACTCAGAGATATTTTTGGCTTTGAATAGTTTGTCAGGTAAAACGTGATTTATGATTTTTACTGTCATGCGGAAGTATCGTTTGACTGAGTAACTATGAATGGCATTTCCAGGAAGTGGATGCGGTGTGCTAAGATAGATGTCATGTAGATTATTTGTGTCGTTCAGTCCTCCCTCTATTCGGTGAATAGTGTACAGGCCTTGTAATTTAAGCCAATGTTTGATTCTAAAAACTTACTTAATTGTCCTTTTCTATCAGACACGCAAAATCCCTATGGTTTGAGAACGGGCTGTAAACAGTCTATGTTTTCTCTCATGGAACTGCAAACAAGAATAGCGCAAAAACGTACGGCGATTCTCCAAAGTTATTTAAACACTGACACTGCCGTTCAAAACGAGAAAATTTTCTAAAATTTTATTTAAAGTATACTGAAAACAAGTAGAACCGCAGGGAAGAACTGCTGAAAATTTTTAATTGGAAATCAGGTTGAAAAAAGGGGCAAACAATTGCTTTTTTCTTTTAATGGATTGCGGGGGGAGGTGCGAAGCTCTACCCCTTTTCCTGTGTATGTGGGGAAGGGATGGATGGGTCCAAACTTCCTGCTTCCCTTAACCTTTTATCACGGTTCCCGCCCTATTTCTGTTGGCTCACACCTCTTCGTCCTTCTTCGATCTTCGATTGAGTACAAAATATTACGTAATATTGTATAGTTTTTCCAATTTCCCCGGCTTCCTCCCCCCCATCTCTCAGATTTCTGTAATCTGACCTACTGTCTCCCCCCCCCACCCCACCTTGTATGGTCGCACACGCAGAAATACGCAATGCCTTGCATTTGAAACAAGCCAAGCTTTGAGTGTCGGAATGACGTGGTTGAAAAGAAGATGTGCTATTTTCACAGCAACGTTTTCTTTCACAACATCATAGCAAGATACTCAGAGACATCCATAAAATGAGGACATTAAAAATCAGACTTGTAGAGAACATCTCCATTCTGTTTTCAAAATAGTTGTTTGTGCGACCACCTCGATTATACCAGTTATATGTTCGGATTATCCAGTGGAATATTTGAGAAACAGATAAATTTAGAAAACGGATGCCTATCCAAGCCCGGAATAGCTGATTTGGGCTTTTCAAAAACCCTAGCTGTCCTCCAACAATCCGAGAAGAAGGCCGCCTGAACAGACATATCACAGAAACACTCCCGTGGAGCGTGGTTGCCCTTGATGTCTTTTTATCACAGATATCGTGCAGTCATGTGCATGCGCTGACCTGCTTGCCCTTTAATACAGGTTACCTTTTTGACGTTGAAGGTGAAACCGATGACAGTAATTAATAATCATTAATCTTCTTGTTTGACAGCTGATCTGGAGTTGGTTTCCGGTTTTCTTTTTTGCCGCCTGCATGCTCGGCAAGAAAGTGTCCAATTTTACAGGTCATTAATCTTTTGGAAATCTCAAGTGACCAGCCGCCCTAAAGTTTATTGCTTATCTTCCAAATTCAGAGGCATGTTTTAACTTGACGAGATGTCTTGTTTTGGAACAATCACGATTCAAAATTATGGAAATAAATAAATGAATTAATTATTAATAAACTACCTAAGACAACTTCGTTTATTTTTCCTGTATATGGTAATATCGTTAATTCTGAATGTCTAAAATGTTCACTACACGAGCGCAAGACAATGGACGTTCTGCCTTCGTGTAAAAAAATAAACATTAGTTATGTATTACCAAATACTTTTGAAAAAAGTTTTGTTTAATTCGCCCTGTACTTATTTGATTCAAGCACTAAACACAAATTACAACTCACTCACACACTCGACTCATTGCAGACTTAAAAAGTGAAAAAAAAAATTGAGACCGAGAGGCAACACTTTAGAGTTGACAAGTAGATTGACTTCAGAGACGCTCTAACAAGGTGACTAATCTCTTTGTAATCCTTGTAATTGTTAGCAAGGAAGAGCGCATTTAGAAAAAGGAACAATCGGGACTGAATTCGTCTTATAGTTCAGAGAAACTCAATTAGCGACTCTCGGATCTATTATTACAAATCTATTATTCATTGCCAACGTTATTTCTATCTCACAAGCTTAATGCGCCATTAAGGACATTGACTTCGTGGCATACAAGAACCGTAGTTCTGATGTGGGCCGTGGGGCGACCGCGCGCTCAATACTTAGTTTATCGGCCATTTCTGCAGCATTAACAGTCAACTAGTAGTGACAATAGTATTGATATTTCTGCATTTCACATAATACGATTTTTATTCTTGACAATGTATTCTTGCTAGAAAGTTTGTGCTTTTAAGATTCAACAGCACTTTCTAAAATCGATCTGAACCGTTCATAGCTAAAAGTCAACATATCGACTCAATAGTGTTCACTGAGGTTCCGACTTTAATATATTGAATTGTTTGGTGAAGTTTATGCATCAGTCAGGTATTGCGTTCAGCTCATGCTACGCCAAATCGTAGGATACGGGTTCTTTTATTGCCTTGCTGACAACGAACGTTCGGCGGTGGTGGAGTCGCACAGATGTCGGCACGGATATTGAATCGTAATCGACCCACCAGTCGGCTGATAGCTGCACTACGTCCACTTTGAGCTAGATTTTTACTTGCACTAGACCTTTTCTCGTCAAAAGAAAGCTTAGTAATAATAAAAATTTGCCGGCCAGACACATACATTAACATGTTCGACTCCCAAGTCAGTAGATAACTGATATAGAAAAATTCTGTACTCACCAGCATGGCTGTTATGGACGATGAAAAGGAGAAGAGTTATCATGCCACCAATTCCAGTCCAAGCCATTCTAGCCCGTTATTTGTGTTAGTCAAGTTTGTATCCAATGTATTACGACTGCAGTTATTACAGAATACGCAGTCTGCTTCAGTTGTGTTGCCAGACCGCGGAGTAAGGTTATCCGACTTGGCGAAACTGAAATAAGTGATAATTAATCTTCGTCAATTACCCTTCTGTCATACTGTGGTATGCAAACCGCAGTACAATTAGATTTTTTGCGTGGGAGGAGGGGTGGGGAGGGCGAGTAACCAAAAAAAAAGGGAAGGAAAGAAAGGACAGGAACATGGTGTTTTTCTGTTACGGTTTTTGATCAGTTCAGTGAACTAACTGAACTGTTCACTGAACTGAAGTCTGCCGATTTGAACACAGAACTAATCCAAACATTAACGGCTTGTTAGAGGATAAATCTGTATCCTTTCATGGCTACACTAAACATCTGATGAGGAATGGTCAACGGAAAAGGCATCGGAAACACGTGGTGAGTAGGGGTTACTAAGGACTGTCTCTCACCAATGCGACTATGATGAGCGGCTTGCTTTTGTTCAGTCTAGTGTAAGAAATCGCACACTATAAAGTGGAGTGCGTGCACAAAACAAGGCCCCAACATATTCTCCCTTGGACCCCAGATAAAAATAAAAGATTCTTTCTCACACCATTTTTTCCAAAGACCCTAGCTAATTTAATCTAAGACGGACTTGAGGTAATATAATCTAAGTCGGACTTGAAAACGTCCAAATTAGGAGGTTTTGTATAAACGGTTGGAAATACATTTGCTGATCAAGAACTAACCTGCTAACCTGCCAGCGTTTGTACTATCCCTTTGCTAATGTAATGGAAGTGCTGATTTGGCTCAGAGCGAGCGGTCTAATATCGAGATTTGTTGCGAAACAACTGTGCGAATTCGTGGACACTCTGCGTGAATGCCCCCCCTCCCGGGGGGGGAGGGTGAATGCCGTCCTGTAAAAGGAAGACTGAGTATGCCTCCTGGTTTGCAGAGCGCCGGTCCTATGCCGATAGGCCCAACTCTTCCAAAGTACGCAGGCCTGACCTGAATCAGTCATTATCTGAGTGAACAGTTGGCTAAAGGTGGTTGTCCAGGGAGGTTCGATCGTATTTCGTAATCCACGTTGAGTCAATAAGTTATACACCCCCAGTGATGCTTTCCTATTCCCCTATTGTCCTTCTAGGTAAAGCACTTTAGCCTGAAGTCGTCTGCCTGCCTTCTCGTTTTTCGCTTTCCACTCAAGAAAGAAGCCCAAGAAATGACTTTCTTTCTTTTTTGTTCGTTTATTAGTTTGTTTGAAATGATGAAATGATGGAAATAAAGAACCAGAAAAAAAAAAGAAAAACAAAAGAAAAAAAACAGGTTCTTTCTTTTTTGCAGCTGCTTAATTTTCAGCTGCGATGGTTGTCATCCGTTTGAGACAATGCAGAGTTAGACGATCCCTGTAGTCTCATTGTAGTTCAGTTCGAGGCTAATGATTAATGATTGGTCAATGAGTTGCTAAGAATCGACAACAAACTGTATTGGACTCTACTAAGCTCTCTAGTATGCACTAGTCTATTATGCAAGAGAATGTTCGCACCAAGAAGCTGTCAGTTTATTTTAAAGAAAGGATCCTTTACCGAATGGAAGCTAACAGCCACCTAGACTACACTTTACAAAGGAGACAGAAGGGAGACGACGAGGACTCAGGGGGAGGTGGAGGGGACAAACTCTCTCATCGGGACGGTCAAGCTAAAACTGTAAAGGTGGGCACTCAAGCTAGGACAAAGAAGAGAAATGACGTCATGTCATACCCACGGCAGAAAAGCACTGTCGAGCGAAACAGGTTCGAAGTCGATTGAAGCAAATATTCTTTTACTAGAAAGTAAATTCGCCCTTTGAATTCATTTGTGGGCCTATTTCAGCTCATTCAAAGTAAAGTCTCTTAGCAGCTTCTTCAGTACAGAATTTCAACTTTGATGATTCTGAAACAATTAAAAAGTTGTCGTTACGTCTTTCCTTTGCAGTTTAGTTTCTATCAGGTACTCAGTCCCGGGGTACCAAATTCGAACTCAATCGAACTCAATCGTTCGATTTTGTTCGGTCATCAAACGAAATCGAACTCACAAAAAAAACTACGCGAATTGAATGAAATCGACAATCAATTGTTCTTTCTTTTATGCACGTAAATGCTGAATGTAAGCCGAAAGAGTGAATATTTCTGCAAAGTTATCCAGGTTTGACTCTCTGCATCGCTGCCTAACGCCCTCTAGAGATACGGAAAAATGTAATGATTAATTGTATGTCTCCAATTTTGTACGCCGCTGCTTGTGTCGCAGTGACTAACCTAATTCATGCCTTGGAGCAGTCAGCATTTACCAGTGATTTAAAAGGTTTTGCTGCGTAACTGATATGCCGAAGAGAACAAAGCAAGTGCTTGAATAACAATAAATTTACTGTTTAATACACAATGCTGTTAAACAATAACTCAAGGCGGGTAAAAATTTCACGCGTTCGCCGGGCTCGACACTCTTTATTTTGGATTTTGTTCTGCTACGTTCGATTTCCGAACAAAATTGAACAAAATCGAACGATATAATTCGATTTGGCTCGATTTGGTTCGGAAATGAGGCTCGATTACCAGCCGCTTACTCGGAAATCGACTCACAAAAATGTTCTGTTCGATTCCGTTCGATGACCGAACAAAATCGAATTAAACCGTTTGATTAAATTCGATAGAGTTCGATTTAGTTCGATGTAAAGTTCGCTTGATTTCGTTCGATTTGGTACCTTGGGACTCAATGGCCGAGAGAATCCCAAACCGTGACTCGCATTGTTACCGTGCGAGGACAATATAGTTTAACGGGGACACATTGTTGCGGAAACATTTTTATCTAAAGGTTTAAAAAGGTTTGACTGTAAATGGTTTGAACCCAATCACATTGCTGAGCACCATTTTAAAACAAACCACAGAATCGACTGGGACACTGCTGAATGTTTTATCTACAGTACGGACTACTATCAACGAATCACTCTGGAAAGCTGGTTTACTAACTTAGAACAAACACCACTGAACCGTTGCCAACAGCTACCTGCACCTTGCAAACGACTGATTGCCGACAATAACAAGACAGACAAACAATAGACAAACCGACTTATTTGACTAACAATAGACCAACAGACATTTGACTAACAAAAGACGGATCGAAACGCACCAACCACGTTTTACAGTCTTCACAGCCAATAGCATCACGGCTTAACTGACAGACGACCAATAACATCACGAGATCGTCGACCAATCAGGACAACGACCAGAGACTTATAACATCTACTGACGATTCACAGTTCACTTGACTCTGATGATGACTTCCCCTCAGGTTGTCGAAACGTCAGTCAATGTCACCTCAAACAGTCCTTCTCAGGACTACACTCACCTAGTCTCCCACGCAGCCGTTTTTAGTGGCGTCACACAACGCTCCCCCCACAAACGGCTGCTGAAAACCGAACCACATTCCTTTCCCGACCTTTAGCTAATCACAGCTCTGGTTCTAGAATTCAGAACCATCGCGCGCCAAATGCTCTGTTGGGATACTCGTCCAATCACAGCTTGCGTTTTATCGGTGACTCACGTGTACGGGACAAACGCAAATCAAGGTGTTGATTTGGGAAGGCATTCAACACGAGACGATACGGATGATTTCCAATTGGCGATAACAGACCAGGAAAGTACACAAGAGGCCTCGCAATATCAGACAAGGGCTGACTGTTAGAATCAGAAGAAGTACAAGTGGTAGAGGTGCTAGCTTCTGTTCCGAATCGCAGCGATTTCAAACCTTTCGCTCAAGGGTTTCCAGGACTGACGAGAAGCAGTGCTTCGTCGGGCTTTCCATCTTCAGATCACAGCAGCCGTTTAGCTCTCGGTTTCTCTCTGGTTTTGAAGGCCTCCTCGATTTCCTGTTTGACTTCTTGTAAATTATCAGCAGCCCTGCTTATAATATAGCAAACACGCTTGCAAATAAACAAATCAGAGTTATCGGAGCAGTTAATATTGATATTTTGCAGCATTTTTCCCGAAAATAAAGATTTTTTTCATTCACCGTACAAGAAGAAGAAGAACACGTATAACACTTTGAACCGCTTTCTAGAAATTTCTCTGGTGTTTCAGCCACCCGAAACGGAATCATTAGCTAAGATGTCTGGCACATCACCGGAAAACCCCCGGCCGCTTTTTTCCCCCGAAAATTAACGTCATTGTCAACTTGCCGAGACGTGATTGGCTGTTTCGATTTACCGCAAACACAAAGGGAAAGGAATGCCGTTCAGTTTTCAGCAGCCGTTTGTGGGGGGGAGTGTTGCGTGACGCCACTAAAAACGGCTGCGTAGGACGATCACAATTTACCGAATTATGGTTAAAGGTTTCTACACAGGTTTTCCACGTTAGCAAAAATGTTTCATCAAGTTTTTCAGAAGCATTTTGTTTACATGGTAACTAAATGTTTCGTGCAGACAAATGGGAAAATAACAATTTTTTCCGCAACAATGCGTCCAACTCTAGTTAGTTTGAAGCTTTTTACAAAGACGAAATAAAAGTACAGTAAATTAGATAAATCCATTTTTTATTTGTAGTTTCTATATATTCATTATAGAGTTATTTACTTACATTTTTAAACTAGCTTTTTCACTTCGATGAGACTCCTTTTGAAACCCTAGAATACTGAGAACGATATTATGTTCTCTTGTCACAACGTATTGCATTTTTTTTAAACGTTTGAGTTGAAGTTTTTTAAACACTAGATTCGCACATAGTTGTGATCAGTGATGTGTCAGCGGTTACTTCAAAACAGTAGCGCGTGATGATTCGCGCATACATGAGAGGACGGATAAAGCCTTAACTGTAAGTATCGTTTCACGCAGAGCTTTTTTCGACTTTTCTTTATAGGAAAGTGGGAAAATCTGTTTATCTGTTGGAAATCAAGCTATCATCGCTTCTAATGAAGCCACGGTGAATATTGTAAAATGACACTATGCTCTGAATGAAAGACATAAAGTTCTGGTTTTCGTCGAAACGTGATTCCCTGAAATAAATAAAAGACTGAATTTTGTGACATTCCGCCACGAGTAAGTTGTACACAGTCTTTCACCCCTTCGCTAGCCGATGAAATTGTTTTCGAAGGCAAAGCTGTGTTCGATTTCGAATTTATCCTCGTTATTTATCCTCCGACTATTCTTGGAGGCTAGCAAAGCGTAAATCAAGGCGTATCAGAGGAAGTGATCTAATGTCTCTCAATAATTCACGAGGATTTCCGTCCATCCTGTTAGTAAACCTTTCGATCTTGCATACAGAGGGTAAAACTAAGCTCTTGAAGAATGGAAAGAAAAACATGAGGTTCTTTGTTATCCTGTCGCGATCAACAAAAAACAAGGAGCAGTGTCTGGCTTTTCTACACAGGTTATTCGAGCAAAAATATATATATGTGTGCGAGTGTGCGAGCGATGAGACTATTAATAATAAAGTTATTTGATTTTGATTTGTAAAAACCGCCTGCCGCGAGAAAAGGTGCCTCGCTTTTGCATTGAGCCGAGCACAACGAGTGTGTAACTGTGCGCCCCAAAATGTATCATTGTACAATCTCTACAGGAATGATGGTCACAAGCTGCGTTTATTCCCTTCCAACTGATATAATTTTTCTGCTATTTCTAGTTTCTCCGAAAGTTCTAAATATGTACAGAAACCCATCAACTGGTACGGGCGAAACTCGATTTGTGCTTGCTCAGCGTATGCCTATATAAATATTCTTGCGCGAGTTTTAAAAGACTCAGTCAATCAATGCGTCTGTGATTCTTGTCACCTTCTTCAGTTGCAAGTTTGAACCGCATTCTTCAGTAGATTTTATGAAAAATGTTTCGCTTCCACAAATCATTTTTAAACTGAATTAGACTACGGGAAGTCTCTCTTTCCGCTCTGACAGGGACAGTCGAGGCCGAAACGAGCAAGCGAGCGATCGACCGCGAAATCGCCTGCGGGGTTGAAACGTGACGCGCGTGTCGAGCCGCTAGTGTAGTGAGACTATCCCTGAGCGGAAAGAGAGACTGCTCGTAGTCTATAACTGAATTTCAACATATACTGCACGCAAGAGAGGATAAAGGGGTATCCTCTCTTACTGCACGTGATGAACCCTCTTTGATGCACGTATATCCGTAACATAAGCCTTCAAATGTAGTTCTTTCCGATCCTGATATTGAGCAAGCAGGAAACATCTCCCAAGACTAAGGGAACTTTTATCACTGCTTTACTGACAAACGAAAAGCGCACGATGAAGACGAGCAGCCGTGAGGAAAAAATGTAGAGGCAAGTGTCAGTGGATTTCTAATTCCCTTTGAGCCCTTCCCCCTCCCCCCCCCCCCTGTCGGGTTTTGGCAAGTTGCAAACCAAATATTTCTTGGCTTTTATCCAAACATTTTCTCGAAACTTGCTGGGCGGATTAGGGTCATTGAACACACCATACTGGGTGGGTTCCCAAGTGAACCCACCAGGTTTCAACTTCTTTTATTTACTTTGACACAGCTTTTCACTAGCTAGCTCTGGCGCAGGACAAATTTCAAAACAATCAGGTATCAGATACTAAAACCAAACCAATTACAAGATGCAGACAATCAAATGAGCCAATGAGAACTCGTAGCAAATACATGTGACCAGTACCAAGCGTGGAGAAAACAACGTTCAAGGGCGAAACAAAATTTGGCTGTCATTGCAGTATACGCAGTAAAGTCTACTTAACTGTCTTAGTAGGCTGCCAAATTGTTTGAAGACAGTTTCCTAATACATAGGGTTTTCAGCCGTAGCCTTCTCGCTCTCTTCTCGGCCGGGTCATAGTTGCTGTTGTTCTGTTTTTCTTGTGTGTGTGTTTTTTGTTTTGTTTTTACCAACTGCTCTTGGTGTAGCGACATTTATTTCTCGTGACAGCAGCAAAAAAAAAACTGACAAAGATGTGTCATCTTGGCAGCCCCGCTAATAAAAGATGTGTCATCTTAAAAGCAGGAATGTTTGCTACCGTCACAAAGAAACAAATAGTCTTCGGCTGATTGAGTTTCAGCCAGGGTTTCAACTTTTCCTTTTTTTTTTTGTTTTTGTTTTGTTTTTCAGTTTTTCGCAAACTTCATTGCTGTGAGAAGTGAGAAGACTATTCATGGCTCAGGTTGATCACGTATTTCGCTAAAAGCTGCTTTCCGACTAAAGGTCGCTGCTTTGAACTTTTTAAATATTTCTATGTTCATTTTGCCAGTTCGAGACTTAGTTATGCAGGCCGCTCTCGTCCTTAACTCTACTCAAGAAATTATCTGATCACAAAGGCTTTGTAACCATAGCTTTCGTTTCTTCTTCACGGACGGGTCATTATTATCATATGTTTGTTTGTTTGTTTGTTTGTCGTCGTTGTTGCTTTTTTTTGCTTTTTATCAACTGCTACATATTTCTTGTGACAACAGCAAACACAAACTGGCAAAAGATGTGACATCTTGGCAACCCTGCTAGTGATAGACTGCGAGTAGTCTCTAATTTTGGCGATGGCAATTGTGGGGTGGGCGAAATACACACACACGCGCGCGCGAAATTTCGAGGCGAGGTGACGCGAAGGGAGCGCCGAAAATGAGACCTAATTTTCGGCGCTCCCTTCGCGTCGCGTCGCGTCGCCTCGAAATTTCGCGCGCGCGCGTGTGTGTATTTCGCCCACACCACAATCGCCATCGCCAAAATTAGAGACTACTCGCAGTCTATGCTAGCGAAAGATGAGTCATCTTAAGAGCAGGGATGGTTGCTACCGTCACAGAAAAACAAATATTCTTCAACTGAGTTTCAACTCTTCCATATTTTTGCTTAAACGTTACTCCTGTGAGAGCTGAGAAGACTCGTAATGTTACTCAGAGGGATTAGCCTGTATTAACTAAATTATGGACTGGCAAAATGAACATCGCAGTAACTGAAATTTCAAATATCGTTCCATGAATCAGAGTTAGTAAGTGGCAAAAATAATGTCAACTTAGTGGAGAGTCCTTCTAACAGAAGAGGTGCCTCTTCCATCGTCTGACTTGTTTAATAGACCGAAAAAGCAAAGCCGATTTCAAACAGTACTGATTTCTTCTGATTCTTTCCTTAACATCTTACTGCAAGCAGACCTTGTAAACAAATTAATGTGGATTAGCTAAAATTAATTTTAATAAATAAATTTGGTATCCAACTTGTCATACAATGCTGTTTTGCGTTTGTTCGGTCCACTCCCGCCGAAATTATAGACATTATAGTGCTTTTATTGAGCACTGATCACTGATCGGGGGCGTTCCTGCCTTTACGCGAAATACGCAAATGCGTACCAGAATTTCTCGCCTTTAATATGATATTTTTCTATTTGACGGCTTATAATATAGAAGAGGAAATTAGAACTCAAGTGTAAGTAGATAAGGTAATGTTGTGCAATTTCAATATTGGCATTTTCTTCAACACACTTCATAGTACGGAGGAGTGCACCCGGACGTATTATATTCTCTCTTCGTCTTGTACTTTCAAGTAAAACTGATATAAGTGCGTGCAATTGTATAACAGGAGATACAAACACTGCTGGAAAACGAAATTAGCTGTAGCCTATGTTATTATGCGAGAACGACAATACGATTGAAATAATAAATGTTTTTTCTGACTGTAATCATAATCTGTAACTATGTTTGTCTCCCTTCGGCTAAGGGAAGGACCATTAGAAAAGTTATGGGGGGGGGGGGCAAAGTAGAAAAAATTCATGCAACGGAAAATTGAGTGAAAAAATTCATACACAACGAGTAGCCCAGAAAAAAAGTTCCTGCATACGGAAAAAAAATATATTCCTACAAGGGACATGTTAACAAAAAATTCGTGCAGCTCGAAAATTCTCCCCCCCCCCCACCTCAATAACTTTTCTAATGGTCCGTCCCTAAGTATCAAGCTGACTTTGTGCGTACTGCCAAAAAATGTCTGGGAACGCCCCTACTGATCGAAGCCGATCCAAAATAGTCGCGAGAAAAACCAGGCATGTAATTCATGTAACTTCGCGTTTGTGATTAGCAATGATTTATAGCTCTAATGAGTCGACGAAATCTTAAATGTAACCAAGCCATATCTGAGATAAATAACAACGCTGTTAAGTTCAGGGAATCACAAATCGAACACGTGGGGTCGTCTCTCATATACCAGTCATGTGGCTTTGTTCAGTTCTTGTAGCCCTCTAATATTTTCCCGTGCCGACAAGACTACTGAGCTAGCAGCTACAATTATACCGGTAATGATTTTGCGCGGCTTACATACAGATTCAACTTAACAGAGTCCACTACGCGAGACTTTTGTAAAGGACATCAGGGAAGATTTTTCTAATCTTGTTCACTGTAATCTAGTTTGAATTTATCCCATTGTTTGATACGAAACGAAAACAAGATGTCGATTCCCAGACTTCAAGTATAATGTCAATCTAATCACATCGCTTTTAGGCTTCGGAAACGAGTGCACTGACGGTATTGGAAGGAAAATAACCACTGAAATCAGCGTTTAACAACCATTTGTGACATCGCATCGTTTCTCAAGAAAATGAAACCAGAAACTGCAAGAAAACACTTCATTGATCCTTTTCGTTACTGGCATCCTAAGTCAACAGTAAAATACTAGTCGCATCCAACGAACAGAACAAGCGTCATTATTTTGCTTTTCGTCGCGTTTTTTTTAATTTATTTTTTTATTTTTCGATTGCTTACACCTTGAGCGGTCTCACCTTGCCGCAGATGAATTTTATAAATGAGTTTTTGGTTCGAATTTCCTATTCGAATTTCCTATTTCCTATTTCCTGTTTCCTATTTCCTATTTCCTATTTCCTATTTCCTATTTCCTGTTTCCTGTTTCCTATTTCCTATTTCCTGTTCGAATTTCCTATTTCGAGTTTTTGGTTCGAATTTCCAAAATTGTCTGGTGATAACTTCTGAACACTCCTCTATGGGAAAATCAAGTCACGTTTTATTATGACTTGATGACATGTATAAGTCTGTCCTTACGTCTCCGCGGTTCTGGTTTACATTTGATGCAGTGACATTTCGATCATGAAGCAGCAGATTAAGACGCCTTGCGGTAAGCCCATTAGATACGCTTGAAAAACCCCTCACAATTTCTTAGAAAAGTTTTCTAAGAATTTGTATGGGACAACAAGAGGTACTTACAGTTCGCGCTTTCTCCGTCCTGTCATGAAACGTTGCCGGAAAGCCTATGCGACAAGATGGGTAATTTATTTAATTAATTAAACAAATTTACCAAACTTAGCCATAGTTCATCCCTACAGAAAATAAATCATATAGGAAAGTGTTTATGGTACTTTCACCCACCCTTTGGTAGTGTCAACCGTGAAATTAAGCTAAATTACAGGCAAATCACAGAAGACTTACAGCCACCCATACTACCTTTCGTTCTTGTCGCGTAAGCTCGAAAATCTGACAACGTTAGTTGAAAAAGCTGTATACGCTGTAGGCAGAAACAAGATGAGACTTTCAACTATCCAGGATTACGCAACTGACAAATATTAGGGTGATACATCAGTAATAGAGGCGACGTATGCTATTCGTTGTGAATTGTAACGTTGTTTCCTTTTCTTTCAGCTTGCATTCTCGAATCTTCTTTACAATAAAGTCACATTCCTTCTCAGGAAAATGTTGACCTTCAAATGCTCGCTATTTCCGCTATAAAAGGGCAAATAAAAAGTACCACCCTAATCCGATTACTGTTTTTTAGCTTTTGGGGGGATGTTATTAGATTGAGGGCTGCAGTGAACGCTTGTGCACGCTTTTCGGGTAGATTTTACATTTTTGGGCGAGCTTTGTCACTCATTGATTACAATTTTTTAAAGCGTGACAATTGAAACATATTTATTTGATCCTTGAAAGGGCCACAAGTTGTATTAGTTTTAAAAGGTAGCCTTGCACTCTCTGGTTTATACATGTACCATCATCGACTTGTAACAAGAACTTTCCCTGCTACAATTTCTCACCCATTTCTAGGATGAACTCTTTTCTACCAATCAGAAAAGATAACCTGTTTCCCTTAAGTGATTCACCAGGAAAGCACTAGCTATCATCACAATTCCTTTTACGTTTTTGTGTGTTATGCTAACTGGCGGCTCCTTAGTAGGTATGTTATACATTGTTTCTGCAGGATGATCTAAGTTTTGTTATCCTAAAAGGTGGCTTTTTTTTCTGGTTGGGGGGATTTAATTTCGCCATTAAATAATTCATGATACTTTATCAAAAAGCAACTGGTACCGCTAAAAACTAATTTGAATTCAATTCTAAAAAAGAGGACATCTAAAAAATCAAATTTATCAAAAGAAAAATTGTAGGAGGGTATGTGGACAGTGAACTTGCCATCCGCTGTTTCCTCTTTGCATTCACGGTTTTCAATCAGGTTGCCGAACGTGATCGAAATAAACTCTCGACTCTGATTACGGTGACTCTCTTCCCACCTTGCCAGGAAGAACAGAACAGCTGTACATTCCACTTTATTCCCTGTTTGCAGACCACAACAGCTGAAGCTAGGTACGCGGTAATACTTTCGACATGAAATATAGCAACTCAGTTTTGCAAACTACAAATGCTTCAGTTCTCGGCGGTTTATTAAAGCATTATTATCGTTTGCAATGTTTTCTCTTTTTTTCTTCGCTTATTGTTATCTTATATACTTATCATAGATAGTTTGTTATTTTAATAGTTTAGTTTGCCAGGGGTCCTTTTGATATCAGAGTATGTATGTATACTTGCAAGCCGTCCAGCGCTCTGATTGGCTCCCTAGTGACAGACTATCAGCTCACATCCTACTAGTAAAAAAGCGGTAGGAGACAGTTAGCCAAAAGGAACTGTGAAGTCTGGTTACTTAATAACTAGGTTGTCTATCTTTGTTGTCATAAAAGAATTATTCAACTCAGTGTCTCTTGTATAGCCGACTTTTCTTGGCTATGACTTCATGACCAACTAAATTTCGGAAAAAGGGGGTTAATTATGCGTACAGGTGAATCTGTTTTGAAATAAGCGACAGCCATCGGGATAAGCGGTCTCTTCTGGCAGGTGGTTGCTCACGAGCGGAGAGTGTGACTGAGAACTAATTCATACGACCTTACAACCTTTTTAATGATAACTTTTTACAAGACCTTTGAGGGTCGGAGTTTGGCGAACATTTTGAGAACATGCTAAAGAACATACCTAGGCTGAGATTTAGTTACCCGAGCCCCAAACACTTTCTCCGGAAATAAAAACGTACAGTCCCGGCTCAGTCTCAGTTCAAAACTTTATTTAGACGTTTTTATGTATATAACTAAGAATGTAAAGATTTACTAATGTGCTCAAAAGTTTGAGATCAGGGAAACTTACCTTTTATACACATGTGTACACCTGCTTTTTTGATTCCCCCGATAGAGTGGTTTATCTGGGTTCACGGTGTGGCTTTCCGCCAAAACAATCCACCGAGAGCCCCTAAAACCGCGATAACGCTTATTTTCTGCTAGGTATTTTGTTGACTTGTCTGCACATTTCCTTTGCGCGCGGAAATACCCTTTCAACATACGCTCCGGATTGCAGTGGTGATGAAAGATGTCCGGAGGTGTGCCCTTCTGGATAGCATTACAGTTGCGACATGGCTGGTCTCAACTGACCATGTGTGGGTTGCAAGCGTTTTATCACGTTCACGAATTCTTGAAAAGAAAGAATAACTTGCTTTAATATAGTTTATTATTTAAGTCTTCTAATCAAAATACGCCTTTAAACTAAGAATTTTTTCCTTCCAAAAGCTTCGATCGTAGAAGTACTATTGAATGGAAGTACCAACGAAAGCACCTTGGTCGGGTTGGTTTGGGGTTGGTCGAATCCGTTCGGTTTTATCCAAGAAAGGGTCGCCCCTTGAGAGAAAAAAGAAAACCCGTCGGAAACAAATGCGCGAAACAGTTCATTTCTTCACAAGACCTGTTTCTTTCTTCAGAATTTGTACTAACAAAAGTAGCACTGAAAATTTATCTGCTACTTGTATCACACCTTGTCGTGTAACAAAAGTCGAAAAATTAATATGTGATTGATGATTTAAACTATCATTAAACTGCTTTGTGCAGGCAAGTGACCTTTAAAAAAGCCATGTCGAATGTCTTGTTTTTCCAAGTGCTTATTAAAGCTTAAAGCAAGATCTGGACTGGTAAAACACTTCATCAGGCCTCAGCGTCAGACTCTAACCTCTTCAGGAACACAAATATTGTTGGTTTGAGGATTTTAACCGATTTTCGGGATTACGACATTCGATATCTTATTTGCGTTTCTGCCTATGTCACTTCCACGCGAATGTCAATCAAACGGAAAATAAAATAACGATTAGTAGATTGAATTACAATAGCTGTCTTGAATGTGTCTTTGTGTGAGGCGCATGTCTCTGGACTGTACAACTTGAAAATAATTGACGCCGTTCAAAGGGATAGTTTAAATCGTAACTCTGAGTGATGGGGAAAAATTCGTTCTTGATTTGGGGATTTCTTTTATGTTCTTGGATGAGAGGTGCTTGCGGAGGTAAGTTGTGTGTTATGCTGTGTTTGACATGCTCTTGTCAGCTCAGGCTCACATCGCTAAGGAAACATTGAACTGCTTTGGTATTTGGCAGTTTTTTTCCATGCGTTTTTGCTACAAGCAACCTCAGACATTCCTATATGTTCGAAGCAAAACGCATTCTTTTTGTCACTGGGGTGCTTTGTGGTGGCTACTGCTTGGCGATAAATCGAAAACCTTAATCTCATTGTACACCTTTCGTTTATCTCTTGCTTTTTACGATGCCGCTCATTATGTCTGACAATATTTGTCGACTGTGTCTTTACCTTCGGTTTATTACGATATGAGCACTGGACACAACTTAAATAGTAGCTTTACGGGTGAATGATGATAGGGAATTGTTTTAGAAACGTCCCTGAAAGCGTGTTTTTCTCGCTTATGTCGACCATTCCACATATGTTCTGTGGCTATCCTTTGGTGACACCGAACACTATTGTTTATTTAATAATTCGACTTCTGAAATCATTTCTTGAACAGTTTTCTCAGAAAAATCCAAAGCTTTCACCTACTGTAAGATGTTTTAAATAAGCGGGCGAACTTCGGAAAGAAAGCGCTTTGCAATACAACGAATAATCCCAAGACCGGTTTGCTTTGTTTCTATTATTAGAAGGATGGGTCATCAAATGAACATGCAGTAAAAAATCTTCGTTTGAGGCCGGTTGCACAGATTATAGCAGTAGTTTCCAGAAAAGAAACGCCAGTTTTCTTTGGCGGTACAAAACACTTGTAGTCTTATTAAGCATTAAATTTCCTTAGTCTATAGATGAGTTTATTTACAGAAAAGCGTTCTTTCCCACAGCCGTCCAAAAGTCTTCCCCCATGTTTACCGTCGCGTCATTAGAGAATTAGAAATGTAACCAACCTTTCAATTCAGTGTTTGTTTCGTCCGTCGCGTTTTATGTATTAGCTTTTATGTGGGTGAACTAATTTGTGTCAGATCTGTAGTAATTGGTTTTCACTCTCAAACCGGCAATTTAAAGACAAAATTGATCAGCAGTGAAAGGAAATTTAGCACCAACAACGTGATTACCAACAAACACAGAGAATCTCGCTGACTCGCTACAGTGCAGAAAATCCAAAGGATACACTACAAATTTTAAGCACTGTAGGAAAGTATTTACATGTATTCATGGCAAGAATCACATTGCATGAGTAAAGTAAGGTTTTTGTTCAACCTAATTATATTTTACGCAAGTACTGATGAAAAACGCAAAAAATTATATAAAATGCCCTTCTGTTTCAATACCTCGTATGCGATGAAGAATTTGTGTAAGATGTATTTTTGGCTGTGTGTAATTTATTTTTATTCGCGTGCGACGTTATTTTTGTTATGTTTCATTCGACAATTATCGCGTGAAGCAGATTTCTGAACCTGTGAGAATACCGGCGCTCTGGGAGGAAAACAGAAAATTTGAAACGCGAGAAAAATTTGTAAATACGTCACGGTCATCGGACTGTCGTGTTTAATAATATAACAACTACGTTATTTGTTTTAAGCCAGAAACACGTCTGTTTTTTACAATTGAAATAGTTAAAATACAATATTTTCTTTTTAAATACAAATTTCATATTTCACGCATACCCATACCTACCCTTTTAATTAATTGGCAGTTAATTAAAAACAAAGGTACAAAAGACAGCGATAATATGTTCCCCCTTTTTGTCACTGAGTTTCTCTTTATCAAAGGTAAATTTTTCAAGTGAAATAGTTGAAATACAGTATTTTCTTTTTGAATGTAATTTCATGTTTGAGGCACGCCCATACCAACAAAGCTGCACAAGACACAATTCATTTGTCATAGATGTTATGTTCCCCCTCTGGGAGCTATCACAAACTCTTTGCAAAAATGGCTTCTGATAAAATATTTTTATATAGGCATTCACATTAGCCTTACTAACCTCATTCTTGAGTTTTTAATTCGAAATAATGTTTGCATTCAAACGAAGTTAGTGAGGCTAAATTAAAAAAAGCTTTATTGCTGACCATTTTTGCAAAGGGTGGACATATAGGACTCTTACTACTCTATACTTTTTATATCATTCACTTTTGCGACATGTTTCCTATCGTTCCTGTTTTTTAACTTGGAGGTTCTTAGGACTGGAGCGGACTGGAGTTTAATTATGTATTCTTTTAGAATTTCTTAACTATTCCAATATTAGAGGGTTTTTCATTTTGGCCTTCATCACTATTTCAATGGTTGATAGAGAAAGTTTCATCACTGTTTGGACGTTTGACAGCATATCAACAAGTACTCATTGCACAGATATTTATTGCCAGTTTGTGTCATCATTTTAGGTATGTAAAAATCCATGTTTCTAAGCAAAAAGTGTTATTCATTTAAATAAATAAAAAAGATTAACGGGTAGAAATAAAAGAACCTTCCTTCTAAGAACATTTGGGATAAAGGGTAACCAAAATTTTAAATAAATAAAAGAGAAGGTAACAGTTTGGTTGTCTGAGTGAATATACCGTCTGGTTGAGCCCAAAATGCTACATACTTGTCTACATATATCGACAAGATCGCAGGTGTGTATGCTGTGGTTTCCTCATTGCAAGACATACTTCTTTCTCCTTTTAGGTCACATCCATGCTTACTTTGTAAAATACTTTAATTAAGAACATCTTTCATGAGAACATTTACATGGTCAAATTTCAGGGGGGGGGGGGGAAACAAGAAGAAGGTCTGGTTCTGTGAGCCTTGATCAGCTATGAAAAACTGTGACTTTCTGTAGAAGAGTGTAGTCTTGCCAGCTGGACTAGTATCGATAACGTTTCCATTTCTCATACACTTTCCCTTTATATGTTGCTTCTTTAATCAGTTTACTTGATTTTTTTCGACATGTCATGTTCACGCTGATTAGTAGAATAAACACCATTTCTTTGCTCAGTCAGGGCAAGATGTTAATTAGAATTGTGGTCTAACTAAAATTAGATGCGTTACGGCTACGGTTACGGTTACGGTCACAAGTTATAATTGAGGAACAGGAAGGCTTAAAATATTAAAACATGGTGTCATGCCCAAAAATAAGCTAACAGAAATATGTAGTTAAACGCTTATTTCAGTCTTGCAAGACAGACAAATTTAGTCTCTGAACACCTTTCAACAATAACAACAACAACAACAATCAACACAATACTGGGAAATAAACAGCACTAAACTAAAAAACTACCCAGTAGCTTTCAATTGAATATCGACACTCTCAAAAGCTAGAAGCAAATTACCTGTCTCCCCCTGTCATCCCCCTCCCCTCTTTCCTCTTTAATACTGATTTGTTTGCTGGGTCTGCTGGTATGTTCATGTATGTCACTCACTCCTTCTAAAAAAATAAAAAAAATGCTGCATGGTGTAAGACACCAAAATGAAATGATTATCGCTTATCACGTATCACATATCACTCTGGCAAAGATGTTAGTGATATTACACCAGGCGTAGGCAATCGATATCGATTTCCGATACCACTCGATAAGAATCGATAAAGAAAAAAGTTGTGAGTTCGATTGATATAGATTTCCGATGGAAATCGATAATCATCTATTTTTATCGGAAACTATTTTTGTCAATTTTTACAAGTTTTCCATTGACATGTAGTCGTTTGGTTTTATTGAGTCATTCAATCGTCTTGCAAATATCAACAAGCTGATACTAAAAGAACAAGAACAATAGACATAATTTGGTCTTTTTATCAATGTTAAGTTTCAGCGCAGTTCATAATAGAAGAAGAGGGAGTTGCACTCAAAGTAACGGTGTGCAACCCTCTAGCCCCGCTATAGCGACGTCATAAATATGAAGTAAAATAAACAACAAAAGCATTGTTTTTATAAATTCAGTTAATTGCATTAAGAAAGAAACGTTATAATAAATCGCAGAGTAATCCATCCAGTAGCACGGAGGTAATCACTTTGGCTCCATAAATATTGATTAGGAACAACACGTGCAAAAGAAGAAGTAATTTTCTGTGTTTTTGTCGTCATTAAATGTTGCGAATTGTGATATATGATTGTACAAAAGTGCTTTTCATCATGACGGTCATCGTTAAGGCGCAACCGACTGATCTTTGGTCGGGGTGAACGAGGTGAAGATTTCAAACTATTGATAAGATGTCATTTTACCATTTTAACGCCAGTCTCGTATTGTTTACTTTATAGTAACGCCATCTAATGTTTGAAACGAATACTCCTCCAGGGACTCCTTAGGATCGCTTATTGTCGATTGCTATCGATTATTATCGATTGTTATCGATTTCGTTAGTCGATAACAATCGATGATAAATTTTTTCTGTGAGTTCGATTGTTATCGATTACCGATTTCAATCGATATCAATTGATTTCCGATATCGATTTCTATCGATTGACTACGCCAGGTATTACACTGTTTTATTCAAATGTATTTAGGGAAATGCAGTTAATCAAGTAAGTAGACTTTTTGTTGGTGATGGATTATTTTACCAATCATTACGGTAAACGGTAGTTTGGTGATTTCCGTGGACTTTCAGTGACTGTAGGTGCTCGAAACTTTTTGAGCCCTATAGAAATAGATACAAGAAAGTCATTATTTGCGCTTCCTGTATTCCTAAAACTATAATTGAATCTGTCGGTTAGCAAATTAGGAACCAGTCGTTTCGCTACAAGCAGGCCCGCGGCGCCACCGGTACGGCCCCCTCCATCGATACAACCGATTTTACCAGCTTTATAGAAGAAATAATTATGATACAAATATTCAAAAAGAGGAGGGTATAAACCGCAACGCTGTGCAGAGCATACGATACGATAGGGTTTCTGACAACAGCCTCCCATCTCTTCGCACTATTCCCTTCGTTCCATTTCTCCCAATTCGTGAAACAGCCATCAGGAACAAAAATGGAAATGGTCTTTGCCATTTACTGAAACAAAAATGATTAGCCAGAGCAGAATATTAAAAGCTGACAGTATGGAAACATATCGATTATGTCGGCTTTTCCTCTGTGGGACGAGAACAAACAAGATAATATTATTACTGAAATTCCGTATAGCAGTATAGAATAGATAGTAAACATTTCAAAGACACGAGACAACTTTTGACTTTAGAGAACATGTTCCGAATACTTCAGTATCCATTGTCAGTTCAATGATGTTTACAAATTTGTAACTGTATATAATTTGAAGTGTTTAAAACAAGATATATGTATTGGTCTATTCATAGATAAGAACAAACTAGTTGACAAGTTCCACTCCTCGGTTACAACCACAAATACTGTGTAAATTCACTGCTGAAATTTCAGAGTCGGAATCATATTCCCAACGAAAATCTATCATTTCACCTTTCCTTGCCTCAGTTCAAGCCTACTGAACCAGGCTTCTGAGGTATCAGACTTCTATGAATAAAGTCCTCGGAAACAACTTTCCCAGAGGCCTTCTCTATGTTCACAACGCGACACTGGCTGAATCCAAAATACAGAGGAGATCACCTTTTCTGGAAGGCAGACTGCTGCTCTATAAAAACTCAAGACTAAATTGTACTGTTCGTAAGGAAGTCTGATCTATTTAGAACCAGTCGGGCTGAGGGCCGAGAAGTTCACAGTGGACCGTGGGCGGCGGGCGGCGGGCCTCGGGCCTGCTTTAAACAAAACCCGAGCCGGAGACTCCCGTTGGTTTTAAAAGGCATACTATATTCCAAGAACATCTATTACGTTTCTTGATTGTTGATGTTGCTGACTTAATACCAAACGGGAGACCGTAATTCAGTAATCCTTGTCTAAAGCGCTTTATGAAATTTGTCTGAGGATTAGCGGCCTCAGCGATGTCTGCATTCCGTCCAGAAAATTCCCTTCAGAAGACATGCTTGGAGCGGCCATTCAGGTTTGCCGCGAACACCCCTAGAGGCCGGGATCCAAGAGAATTTCTATGGTAACCTGCTAATTCTGAAACTTCAAAACACGGAATAAATAAGTTCTACGGCATGAAAGAGCCGGCACATATTTCTTGAAATATCTCCAAACCTTTAAGGACGGCCTTCCCAATAAAATGTTTGTTGTTCCTCTCCCTCGTGAAAGTGGGTCGAAAAGAGGGAGACTCCCACGTGTGCAGGCCTTGATTATATCTTGCCTGCGAGTGAGGAGCAGCGAGCCACTATCACTTCAAAAAGTTATTGAAGACGTTGTTCAACGTAATCATGATTTCGTCAGTTCAAGATGTATTCCAAGCGCACTAAAACTTGGAAAGGCCTGAGGAAAAGGGATCAGGCAATGAACACACAACATGTTTTTCTTGAAACATTGTGGCTGATGGGTGACGGGAAAATATTGGGATGGTCTAGCAGTTTATGGTACAAAACATGGTATTTACAGGTGTTGTATGACTAGAGGTACGGCGTTTTAGTTGCACAAACAGTTTGTAAAAGGAACGTGTTTCTTTCTTGTGGTGCTGTCTTCATTTCTCACTCAGTTTTAGGCCTCTGGGATTTGGCGCTTGACCTTATGGCTCTGTCAATTCCAAGCTTGCTCATCCCCCCCGGGCATTTGTCGGGCATTTTCTTACTTTCCCTTCCCAAGGGTGGGGCATTTGCCAAAACAGGTCAGCCCGGGGGTGGGGCATTGTCAAAGCAACGTTATTTTTCGGATTTTAAAAGGCGTACTTAACACGTTGTTCATTTAAAATTTCCTGATTACCCCCAATATAATAATATTGAAACTGAGTTGATAAACGTCGTTTGGGTCGATCCCACACTTTTCAAGTGAACCGGAACCTACCCCCACACCCACCCCTACATGTTCACCCGTTCCCAGGTCCTAACATTGTAATTGTTATCTTTAATATGTCCAATAACTTTCGGATTATTTAGATTGTTTCGTAATCCTGAAAATCCAAGCTGTCTTTGTTGTTTGATACTCCGTTTGGGTCAGTGAGCCAATAATCGCTTTCATCATTAATCATTAAATGAAATTTTGATCTTGTCCCCTTGGTCGGGCGTTTGAAGCCTCACCGTGGGGTTTTGTACGTATGGGCTGACCCCACCGTGGGGCATTTGCAACATTTTTTTTTTAAAAGGACAAATGCCCTATGGGGGGGGGGGGGTGAGCGGGCTTGGAATTGACGGAGCCATTATGTCCAGGTTACCTTACCCCTCGTCATGGTGAATTTCGAAACTTGGAGGCGACAGTGGAGTTGCTATTGAAAATTTTGCTCTGTTGCTAAACAGGAGCGGAAGGAGGAAGACACGTATTTTTCGCGTTCGTTCGTCCTGTCCACCCACTATCCAAGCACCGGTACGGTAACATGCAGGCCGCCCAGCTCTGCACTTGTTTGTCACAGTGTTCAAAACAAGCAAACATGCCAATGATGTCATCATAGCTTCTTACGGGTCACGTATCGCATTCTACCGAGAAACAAAACCAAAACAAAGATTTTTAACGTTCACTACGTTCATGTTGTTGCGTCGTTCTCGTTGTAAACGATAATTTGGATTGTATGTTTCTTGCTAATTAATCAAAGGACGCCAAAAAAAAAAAAAAAAACAGGGCTGCGCGTAAAACACCGGATGAGCTGAGCTCACGTCTGGTCACGATGTCTATATAAACGGAAAAGGTTTATTTGACAAGATTAGTGAATAATGCATCAAAACTTCAATGCTTTGGCATGCTTGGGATGCTTAATGAATCATGTCGCCAAAATCGTGTTCCATAAAACTCCATATTTCACTCAATACCTTATCTTTATTAGAGATAAGTTTGTTCGTACGCAATGAACGAACCTTTTGTTGTAATGAAAGACTCTGGTCTAATTTCGCGTGTTTATATTTCACTTTCATGCGAAGATTGACCGGTTGTCCCATTCAAAACCCAAATTACCATTTCAATGATCAAGCGTAGTATTTTCACACCCTATGTTTGTATTATCCGGTAAAAGATTATTAAAATGATATTTCGTTAATTTTTGCGTTGATACAAAGAATGCTCAATCTGCGATTGGAGTGACTAGGCATACCAGACGCATGTGTTCAGTTTCTTGTGTCATAATGACCCGATTCACTCTTGCTGTTTTGATATGCATCACACAGTGTTATTATGGTAGGTCAAATACTAAGGCCGCAGGAGCGTCATTATATTCGGTTCAATTTTGTTTCCAGCTCATTAGAATAGGAAGTTTTTATTTTCAGTGTAACATTTGGAGATACCTCTGCTTTCTACATTCACTGAATGAAAACTTAACATTTGAGAGGAAAGGTGGTTTTCGTGTAAGTAGGTGATCAGCCCAAAAAAAGCAATAAAGGACCGAAACACGCAGGGAATATTACTAAGTCGGTTTTCCTTCTTCAGGTTTTTATTTGTCTTAGTTTTATAATTATTACGAGTGTTTCATTAACCGACCCTAACTCGTTTTCGCGATCTTCCAAAGATAACTCAACTTTAATTTCGTGTTCTGCGAACAATTTATTTCGTATTAAACTGGACTGCGATGATTGTTCTCTGTGCGTAATGGACATAGTACCGAACAAGCGAAGGGAAGTTAATTCGTTTAACGCTGTGTCCGCAATAAAAGGAAATTAATTAAATGATGCTAAATCGAGATTGAAGCTATATTAAAGAGTGAAGCAAGAATACGAGCGAGTGTGCAGCAATTGCCTATGTATTTTTTTTCCTCATCTTTTTATTGACATAAAATAATTTTGGTTTTTGTTTTTTGTAGGTTGCAACCGAGCCCTGGGAATGGAGAGTGACTACATCAAAGACAGCCAGATCTCAGCCTCCTCGCATTCTCATGTGTACGCCAAGCCGTCGATGGCAAGATTAAACCACCGTCAAGGGTGAGCAGCTCGGGACAGTTCACTAGCTGAGCGTTATGAAAAGGTTTTGCCGATTGTTTTCGTTTACGGATCGGCAGGCGATAACTAGACTGAAATCAGCCTTACAGCTGACACTGCTTCGTCTGATATCTCCTACTACGTTAATTGCCGCTTGTGGTGAACAAGTTCTTTGGTCACAATCTCTGAACTTATTTTAAATTCACCTGGGAAAAAAGATAACTTTTTTCTTGTCATGGGCGAGATTCGTGTTTGGACTGTCCTATGACAAAAACGTAAGCTTGTATAGCAAATCCCTTCATAACTGCGGCTGGCCTAGCCTCCCACGCAGTCGTTTTTAATACGACTCCCCTAAAAACGACTGCGTGGGAGGCTACGGCTGGCCTTGCTTCTAGAATTCGAGAAGTTTGCAAGAAAGGAGATTTAAAATTGTAGTGAAAACACCAGGAAAAAATTCACACCGCGATTTATGAAAACGTCTTCGTGATATTTTAGTTGCGACTCGTTTTGTGCTGAAATGGACAGAGACGAAAGTCTTGCTCTGCTTATCCCATACTGAAGAAAATTTTGATCAGAAACGAACGATATGACAAACGTGCTTGTGATAGCCAGATTTTGGTCTACTGTATTTTAGTCACAAGCGGATTTCACGAACTCAGTCTTTGAATATTTGTCTAATCCTTAGATAAACAAGGCCGCGATCCTGTTTACTTTGATTGTTTCAGAGGAAATTCTGGATGCTTCTCGGTCACAGTATTTCGAGATTTTATTATCTTGAGAAAAGAGAACCATTGTAACCAAATTAAAATCGATTTTTGGACAATAGCGCGAAAGTGTTAAAGCGTGGAATAATCGTTTGTATGGCTGATTAATTAAGAAATAGACAATTTTTGTCATCTCTCAAATCTAACTACAAGTTTAGCGCAAAACTAGCAATATTGTGAAGTAGAATTCAACGCAGGCCTAGAATTTTTCAACAGAAGCAAAACTTTTAAACAGACCTCAAAGAATCTGACATGACAACTTTACTCCTTTAGAAGAAAGTAAAATCCAATGCCATTATAGAATCATCTCTTTTTGTGACAAAGTTGTTATGAATGGCCACTGTTTAGTGTAGTGAATCAAGTGTTAAGATTTTTTTTCGAGAAGTATAACTTACGCATAACAAAAACAAACTAAAGCTTTCTAAGCCGCAGTACTTCTTTCAAAAGTTTGCTTGTGTCGTTATTCCTTGGTATATATGTATCACAAAAATAATGAGTGATTTTACTTTGTTTTCTTAGCTTTGGAGGCTGGTGCGCAGACGATAAAGATGAGAATCCATATCTTCAAATAGACCTCCTTACTCTTCATACTGTCACTAAAGTGGCGACTCAGCCAGCCCAGAGCAATAGAATTCAAAAATACAGTTTGTCGTTTAGTTATGACAACATTAGATGGTTTAATTACACGGTCAATGGTAAACTCCAGGTAAGTGAGCTTGTGGTATCTGTTTCTTTTTCCTACATACTCACCGTGGTCTGGTGTGAATACGCGAATCGTTTTGGTAATTAAATTTGTAGCCTTTTGATTGGTTCGCCGCACACAGGTTTCAGCGCATAACCCTGCTTTTTGCCTGGTAGGGAAAATGGATGACATGTCAAGTGCCTCGACATTTAAACGTTTCGCCTTTCGGCATTTAAACGTTTCGCCGGGCAGCAAACGTTGTCCCAAAATAAGGCAAAAAATTCAGCAACGATTACTGAAGTTAAGAAACAAATGAAGCAATTATTCCACTCGCTGTTGTTGGATATGGGGTGACCATCGCCAACTCGGCGCCTCGTTGGTTCTTTATCACCTCATAATCAGCGCGCGCTCGTGAGGATAATTATTAAAAACTGGACTAAGTATATTGGATTTCTAGCATTTTGATTGGCTCAACGGAGCTAGGCTATCGGCTCATATACCTGCTGCGCCCAAATATGGTCAATGAACACTCAACAACAAAGTGAGCTGTGAGTTTTTTCCTCGCGAGCAACCCAGCGAGAAAAATGGACTTGGCAGCGAATAGCTGCAGGGAATTTAAATTAAGCAGAAATTCTAACAGCGTCACCAACAAGCATCACCAACAGCGTCCTCTAACACAAGTCAAAATTGATTAAAGAAACTGTGCAGAAATAGAAATTTAAGCATTAAGCGTGGTGTTTACAATTAATTTCTTTCATCGATCGTCACGTCGATCATTGAAATTAAAAACGGTAGGTTTTATCAGAAAGGATTTTCACTTCAAAATATCAAGACAAGACACAAAATAAAAGACAGTGAAATGGGGCAGAAGCATGTAATAAAAACTATCACACATTCATGGCGAGTCGGTGCGAAAATCATGGAGCAGTCTAAACAAGTACTAAAAAAAATACAGCTGCAAACTGCCAAGAAGGAAGGAAGGGTGAGACTGTTTTTCGGCTTTAACACGCAAAATTGACACTAGTTTACCTGCACTCGTTGTAGCTCTGTGTTCCAATAGGTCCAAGTGCTCAAATAGAAATCGGATGCCATGTAAACGGAGTTGAATCGCTTTTCCAGTTGTTTGAATGTTTTTACCATTCCGTCCGCAACCTCTAAACTGAGAACTGCATTTTGCGCTTTGCGCTTAACAAACTATGATGGTGAATTCTAATGTTCCTCGCTACAGTAATCGTGCTTATTAGCTGCGTAGAAATAACCTCTTCAAGGTCAACTGTTCAAATTTGTTCTGTCTTCAGTTCGATCAAACCCGCACATGATGGCTCCGTTGTGCGAACAGCCGATTACAAACTTGTTCAGTTTCAACTCCAGTAGCTATATGGTGAAATTGTACAGCTTCAATCCGCTTTGAACGATGATTGCAACAATGTTTCAGGAAAAATCAAACATGTACCATATTTCAGAGCCAATAATTAGAAGATTTTTTTCCAAAACGTGTGCTACTTTGTTCACTTTCGAGGGTTTTCATTGATTCACTCAGCTTTGCAATGAAACGCTACAACACGGCGCCTTTTTCGTTCAGTCATGTGATTGATTCTCGTTCCGTTTAAATTTCTTTTCTCATTTTTCCCGTTCTTTCTTGATTTTTTTTTTAAATAGTGGTTAAGTTTTTAATAAAACGATTATTCTACTCGGGCTTGCTGGATATCAAATGATTATAACCAACGAGGCGCGTAGCGCCGAGTTGGTTATCTATCATTCGATATCCAGCGCGCCCTCGTAGAATACTTGTTAAACAATTATTAAAATCTGGACTAGGTATATTGGATTTCTAGCATTTTGTTTGGCTGAACGGAGCTAGGCTATCAGCTCATATACCTGCTGCGACCAAATATGGTCAATGAACACTCGACAACAAATGAACAAAGTCAGCTGAAAGCAACCAGGCGAGAAAAATGGACGAGAAAAATCAGTTGCCAGCGAATTTAAATTCAGCAGAAATTCCAACAGCGCATCAACAAGCATCACCAACAGCGTCATCTAACAAAAGTCAAAATTGTTTGAAGAAACTGTTAAGCGTTGTGTTAATTAATTTTTTTCATCGATCGTCACGTCGATCATGAAAATTGAACAAACGGTAGGTTTTATCAGGAAGGCTTTCCACATCAAAATATCAAGACAAGACATAAAATAAAACAGTGAAATGGGGCAGGAGCATTTAATAAAAATTATCACACATTCATGGCGATTCGGTGCGAAATCATGAAGCAGTCTAAACAAGTACTAAACAAACTGCAGCTGCAAACTACCAAGAAGGAAGGGAGGGCGAAATTTTTTTTCGGCTTTAACACGCAAAATTGACACTGGTTTACCTGCACTCGTTGTAGCTCTGTGTCGCAGGAGGTCCAAATGCTCAGATAGAAATCGGATGCCAGGTAAACGAAGTTGAATCACTTTTCCAGTTGTTTGAATATAGTTTTAACCATTCTGTCCGCAACCTCTAAACCGAGAACAACTGCATTTTTTGCTTTGCGTGATGGTGAATTCTAATGTTCCTCGTTACAGTAATCTTGCTTCTGAGCTGCATAGAAATTACCTCTTCAAGTTCACATTAGTTCTGTTTCAGTTCGATCAAACACGCATATGATGGCTCTGTTGTGCGAACAGATTAGAAACTTGTTCCTTTTTTCAACTCCAGCAAGTGGTGAAATTGTACAGCTTCAATCCGCGTTGAACGATGATCACAACAATGTTTCAGGAAAAATCATACATGTACCATATTTCAGAGCCAATAATTAGAAGAATTTTTCCCAAAACTTGTGCCACTTCGTTCACTTTCGAGCAGTCTTCATTGATTCATTCAGCTTTGCAATGAAACGCTGCAACACTTTGCAAGGTTTTGGCGCCTTTTTCGTTCAGTTATGTGATCGATTCTTGTTTTGTTTTTTCTCTCTTTCTCATTTTTCCCTTTATTTCTTGATTTTTTAATAAAACAATTATTCTACTCGGGCTTGCTGGATATCAAATGATTATAACCAACTCGGCGCTACGCACCTCGTTGGTTATCTATCATTCGATATCCAGCGCGCCCTCGTAGAATAATTGTTAATTATTGCACGTTGAATTAATGTATATTTTTGCGGGTTTATCAGATTTCCAGCGTCTCTCGTTAGTATTCAAAGGTTTAGACAGATAACTCTTTACCTGAAAGAACTTGAAAAGTTACGCCGTCGTTGGTTACTTCCATCCGACACTTGCGTCTCCAAACAGTGTAAGCTTGACCGTTGACTAAACAGTCAGTACTATTTTTTTTCAGACACTTATAGGAAATAGACGCGCAATTCGGACGGTCTGGAATAATCTGACAACGCCACTGACTGCGCGGGTGTTTCGTATTCATCCCATAATAGTGGATAAAGACGTGTCAGTCTGCGGCAGGGTGGAGCTTTATGGGTGTCAACCATCCGAAGGTACGCATATGAAGGCTGCAAGCGTGGGTCCTACAAGTTGTACGAAAATGTTTCTCGTATTAGCCGTCCTAAACTCTAGTTTGTAGAATTACATAGAATTTTCTCTATTTCCTCTCCGGTAAAACAGATTGTAACACACCAGCGGGTGTCGAGGACCGTACGATTACCGACCAGCAGATGAAGGCCTCGTCTCACTGGAATGAACACTTCGCCTATCATGCGCGGCTTAATAACAAATTCAAGCAGGACAGCTCCGGCAAAAGCGTATGGGGAGGATGGTGCACCGATAAAGACGATTTAAATCAGTACTTACAGGTGAATCCTGTTCACTTCTACTGTCACACCATGACGGGTATGGGTGGAGGTCATGATCCACAGAAAATAAACATCACTTGCACCTTCGTGTAGTAGCTGTTTTCACAGATAACTTTGCTCGTTTGGATTACAATGTAACTGAGTGTGAATGTGAGGCAGTTTCAGTCAGAAACTGCAAAAGTGCCTGAAATCTCCTTGAATCCACATCGTTCTTGGCACTAAGAAGTGGTAGTGGTTACAAGAAATCTTGGCACATACACCTAATTGAAATAACGTTGTCATACAAAAATGAAAAAAAGGGAAAAGAAAATACCCAAATAGGAATAAATTAGGTACGCTAACTACATTCAGGGAATTGCTCAGACGAAGCATTGAGGCTCAGAAGGTTCTTTAGGTGGCCAATTTACCTTGTTTCAACTCATTTGACATCAAATGTCAAGAAATAATTTGCATGACTAATTGATTCCTATTTGGCTTTTTTCTTTATTCTTTTTTCCATTTTCGTATGACAACGTTATTGCAATTAGGTGTAGTAATGAGTTAGTAGCAGTCATTTTACGGCACCAAAATATGGGAATTCCCAGGTGACTTTCTAGATTGATCTGGTGTGTTCTTATCTGTTATTGTTTACGTGAAATCATAAAGTGCGACCAATCAAGCAGTTCTTTCGTTTGGCGTGTGCAGTTTTCATTTTTTACACGCCTAAATCTTGATATCCTAGTTGATAAAATTAGTCTACCGTACATTTTCTCTTTTGCGCTAATATCAGCAGAAAAAAACATAGAAAACACACATTAGTGAAGTCATAACGGACGTTGCGATTGTTCATTCTAATTGGTGGTATTTTATTGTGCGGTTTAGGTTGATCTTGGTCGGGTGCGATCCGTTTCTGGTGTAGCTACCCAAGGTTACATGCTGGGGATGTATGTATCTCAGTACAAACTGAACTACAGTACTGATGGCTCAACATGGCAGTCCTATCGAGACAGCGGGCCAGACAGCGGGACCAAGGTACCATGTTATTGACTTGTTATGTACTCTATCTGCCAAATTAAAAATCCAGCGTTGTAAGAGAACAAGGAGAGTTAACGAGATCTTAAACTCGGTGAGAGTGTTAGAGAGCCTTACGAACGGTGATCGAGGGGTATGGGGGTAAGCCAGAATTTGAGCAGATTCAAACGCCACGAAAGAGTGCACATGATAAAGGGGTATGGGGTAAGCTAGAGTTTGAGCGGAATCAAACTCAACAAAAGCGTTTGAAAGCAAGTTAGCAGACGAGAGCGAAGTTCTGCCAATTGTTATGAAAATTTGAGCAGATTGAATTGACTAGATGGGAGCTAACGGGGGTGGTGGTTTTAGGTCATGTCTCTCCGACACTTGCACTCGTTTCATATTGTACCCTTGGATGAACTGATGACTTTAACTCACAGCATTTGTTGTGATACATAAAGAAAGATGGTAAATTTTAAGCTCGGTGAGAGAGGTATTATATTGTGTGTGTCATGTCAGTCCTCGAACCCATGCACGACCTGCCGTACACCGGTCAGGCGTTCTAACCACTGAGCTACTGGGACACTCGTAGTGAGCGAGGTTGTATTTACTGGGTTCATTATGACACACGTCCTGCATACTGTTAGGATCAACAACGTCGAAAGCGTCTTGTGTGATGGTAAATAAAGGAAGGTAGTGGTTATCTTTCTCGTTAACTTATCTTTCTCATTTATTCAACGAACTTAATTAAAAGTTACCATCTTACTTTATTATATCATACAGGACGCTTTCGACACATGTTGCTGATCCTAGTAGTATGCAGGACGCGAGTCACAACGAACTCAGTAAATATGAGCTCGCTCACCACGGGTCTCCTAGTAACTCTGTGGTTAGAGCGTTAGACCGATGTACGGAAGGTCATGGGTTCGGTTCTTGTAGGGTACTGAGATTTTTTCTTTGTCCCGCGCTAATGACACACAGCCAGAATATACACCTTTCCTTGCAGTTGCTTTGATTTGAATTGTTTGCCGGTTAATTTTTATTTTTGTCTCGTAATCGTTATTATAAATTTACATAATCCGAAGCAAACGAATAAGAAAGAAGTGGAAGTCAAATCCGGGCGAAACAAAAATTGAAAATAAAGAATGAAACAATGATTAAACTCTATAAGGTGGGCTCAGATTAAGCATACAAGTGCACTTGTCCCTTATGTGAACCCACCTATTGTTAAGTTATTAAAATATAAACACAAATTCTTTTCCGTTTTCAGATATTTCAAGGCAACTGGGACAACGACACTGTAATAAGAAAGATGTTTCCTCGCAGAATATTTGCGCGTTTTATTCGCTTCAATCCTATTGCATGGGTTGGCGGTTACATTTGTATGCGAGTTGAGATTTATGAATGCCTTCCCACTGAAGGTAAGAAACAAGGATTTGACGGCGTGGATTACAGTAACGAATTTAACTGAGTCAAGTTAAAAACGTAGGTGTATTCCAGAATGTTTTAATTAGGTTGAACGGTATTTTTTTTCAATAGAGCTTTATTTCCAGAACACTCAAAGCATTTTAAGTTAAGGCAATTTTGCGGTTTCAGCCCGAAATTCCCTCACATCCACGTTCAAATACGTTGTAATGCAAATGAGAAAAGTTGACTCTGAAAATGGCTATAGAGCTAAGCCTAAACTACAAAAATAGCACAGAACGTTGGATTTATCAACTGAGTTGATAAGGTAAATTGGCCACTGTAAAGAGATTGAAAGCTGACGTTTCGAGCGTTAGCCCTTCGTCAGAGCGAATCAAGGACTTGTTGGTTGCACTTGATTTCGGTCTTCTTGTGTTCATCTGTGGAGTGAAAAAAGGCTAGTGGTCGCGGTGACTAATCAACCAACGGTGGAGAAGTGAAACACAAAACTTTTGATTCATCAACTGAGTTAATAAGGTAAATTGCACATTACTGACACATTGTTGCTTACATTACATTAACCTACTGCTTGAACCAAAAACGAAAAGGAAAATTAATAATTATAATAACAGTTATTATAAATAAAAATACTATAAGTAGTGATAATGATACTAAAGGAAAACGTGAGAGTGTGATGGGAGCGCAAACAAATCAGACCGTGCAAGAAATAAAACTGCTTGAAATAAAGGGATGCCATTTTTTATTTAAGTCCGTGATAGTGTTGTTTGGGGTCGCTACAAATTTTTCCTTGAGGGCTTTCTCGTGCAACTGTTATTTATAAAGTTCGAAATCCAAAGATCCTTCCGAGTTTAAAAAGCGCTTATAGGTGAAATATTTTGCGACGGTACTAGGGCAAGGTTTGTTAAAGTTTTATGCTTGCAAGGGCGAAAGTAACCATAAAGGATTGACACCCAGGATAAGTTGATAATTACTTTTGTGTCAATGAACCACCATGTGCGAAGGGATCTCCAAAAACATTGGACAGAGGGACAGTCTACGAGTATGCATTGGTAAAATATGCGTGCTAAGTTTACATGAGTAACACGTGTGCTGGTGCTCATTTTGGTAGTTTATCCCCAGTGTAGACGATGTTATGATTTATCTTAAATTGAAACATTGCAAGATTAACTTCTTCAGTCGTGTCGAAGGGGCATCTATAAAGTTTTGAGAGCTCCGAAACCTTCACACCTTGATTTAGTATTCCGTCTTGTTGCGTATTCGGGGGAGGGGGGGGGGGTACGAATTTATTGTTGACAATAATTTTACGAAGCAATGTGTAAGTAATGTTTTTGAAGTTATCGTACCAGTTGTGGGCTTGGTGCTGCTTTTCAGTGTGGCCCATTCTTGTCCTGAGTGAGGTTACTGCGTGAGTCCATAATATTTGATGAAAGTGGTTGTTATTTTACATTCTTGTGTGAAGGCGTCAAAAGTTAAAATCCTGTTCTGGTCGTCTAAGAGATGAACTAGTTTGGTAACACCCCTGTGATGCCAAGATTTGTAACAAACTGTTTTTCCGTCCACTTTGATGTTAGAGTTATTCCAAATAATCACATCATTGAGTGCTGGTGTATTCTTAGGTACAGTGATATGCTTGAATTCCTCTCAGTACTGTTATTTTTATGTGACATATTAACGTGAAAAGAGTTAGCTCACTAAGTTGGAGTTCATTGGTTTTCTAACTGCAAGATAACAAAAACTTAACCGTCCGAGGAGTGAAATCGTGGAATTAGTTTCCACGGTACTTGATTTTCGTCAAAGAATCTTGCCACCCAAGTCGATTTGAGCGATTTATTCATGGAAAGAAATTCGACCATCTTTGAGCTACCTTTTTCTTTGTCGCCAATGATAGGCGATTTAATTGATTTCCATCTAGTTTGTCGGCTTGGTGGTAAGAAAAGTGAATTCCTAGCGAATGGATGGAGTCTTTCGGCCATCAGAACCCGAACGGAGTGTTGCTACCATCAGCCCAGCTACCAAGTCACGTGGCCTCCGTCTTCGTTTTATTTGGCTCTGAGCCCAAACGATATTTAATACTTCAAGTAGGGAGTGAACGGAATTGAGATCTCTTATCAAAAAGGTGGTGTCGTTGGCTTATAAGGTAATTTTAACTTCTTCTTCACTGACTCTAGTTACTTAATGTTACGATTTGCCAAGATGGCTAGGTTTTATTAGTAGCTCTATTCCGAGGACAAATAGCAAGTCTGATAAGGGACATCCTTGCCATACGCGGCGATTCAGCGTGACAAAAGGTGACGCGAAACCATCGTTGATAACACAACTTGATATGCCAGCATACAAAATTCGGACCCATCTTTTCAAGTCCTCTTTGAAATTGGAAACGTCCAGTACTTGGTTGAGATACAGTCCCATTCAATTGAATCGAACGAAGATTGCGACACCTAGTAATTTTTTAAACTTTGCAAAGTTCAGAACGTCGTTAATTAATCTAATCTTTTCGCCTATGTATCTTTTTTTTTTAATCTATCCGGTTTGGTTCCCGCGAATTATTTGAGGAAGTAGTTTTTCCAATCGTTTTGCTAGTGCTTTGGAAGCGATTTTGTAGTCAGTGTTAAGGAAACTGGGCGTAAGTTGCTGAGGATGTTAGTGGGTTACCTTTCTTTGTAATGTAATGTAATGATACCTCTCTTTTGACTGATCGATAATTCATCTTTGTTGAAGGCATAATTAACGGTCGTTACGACGTCATCGGCGATGTCTTTCCAAAAAAATTTGTAGAATTCTGGGGTGAAACCCGTCCAAGTCGGAACCCGGAGATTTGCAATTTTCCATTTCAGGAAGGGCTTTGCCGCACTCTTCTTTCGAGATGCGACCTTCGCATACGTTAGTATTTTCCTCGCGGAGCGGAGAGATAAAATCAGTTTGGAAAAAGACGTCGTAAATTGGGTTTTCTACGTTGTCGTTGTTTGATGAATAAAGGGATTTTGAATAATTTGCCTGTTCCTTAAGGATGGAATCCGGATCATCTACTTCAAGGCCGTTATCCAGCTTGAGGTTTAGGATATTGGTGCACTTCTTAGAAGATGGCGCACCACCTGCAGCTGAGAGGTGAAATAATGCAAATCGTGGGTACTTTTTATTCGACAAACAATGTCCAGTACTTTGGCCTTCAAAGAATATAAAAGTAAATGTGACTTGTCATTTTGTCGTAGGTAGTGTACCACGTGTGAGTCCTCCCAGTGGAACGGTGGAGCTGAACCGAACCAGTTCCGTAAACCTGACGTGTCTTGTGTCTGGCCAGGCTGGGGTCCACATGGAATGGTACAAGAACAGAAGACACATTCCCGCACTGTCACAAATCCGGCGCATAAGATACGCAAATGACAGTGTGAAAAGCGTGTTAACACTTAACCGAGTCAAGTACAAGGACAGAGGCTCCATTATATCCTGTTCGGCTTGGTATCCGACACTATCCATCAACTCCACACGAAATGTTCTGCTGCTTGTGCATGGTAGGGATACATGCTTTATTGAGACACTGCATATTTTTGATAACTGTCAGTTCAGTTCCACACTTCATGGTGGAGAGTGTGGCCTTAAGAATAGATCAGCTTTTTTAGGGTTTGGACTTAAACATTGCGTAGTCTGGGCGAGGGAGTTAGCAATTCAGTGCTTATAAGTTTCCGGCAACCTAACAGTAGCTAATGAAAGGGGGAAAAGGATACGCAGAGCCAAGGAAGAAAAATAACTGTCCGTTAGAGAGATGTTCCCGACATTAGGTTTTCACAGAGCTGCGAATTCACTTTGTGCAACTATTTCGTTCCCAGCTCCCCGACCTGTCCTGGTTATTTCTGATGTGCAGTCGCGGCGAGTTTTGCTTCATGTAACAGACCCGACGCCTGCAGATACCGCTCAGTACGTAGTGCGATTTAAAACGGACATAGGACACTCCTCGTGGCTGATGGAGAAACGGAACAAGACCAGCCAAGGTGGCGACGCGTGGATAACGTTACATGGCGTACATCCCTACACAGCCTACAAGGTGGAGGTTGCTTCTTATTATAAAGATGGCGATATAGGACCGTACAGTGTGGACAAACGGTTTATCACAAAACAAGCAGGTTAGATTGCCGCTATACATACAAACTGTATCCCACTCCCCGCCACCGCCATTACGACTTGTTTTGTGTTAAATATTTAATTAAATATTTAATAGTTTGTAAAAAGACCAATTCCCAGCCTCTATTTCTACGCGTCTTCTTGTGTAAAACCTTTCATATAAGAGTTTTGTGCTACCTTGGGAAGTGAACAAAAAAGACATTGACCTATATAAAAACTTTGCCGTAGGTCGCTAGTTGAGGCCGTTATTTAGAGTTTAATTGACTTAGAGTTTGACTGACATACGCAGCCAGTGATTAAGTACTTTCCTGTGGTGGTGGTCGTTTTTGGAACGTGTACTTTGGTTTGAGCTCGGGAGCTTTTGGGAGTGATGCGTTCAAAAGGAATTTTGAAAAAGGCTTTCTGTATTCAGTTCACTTACGCTTGCTTTTTACCGTAGCGCTTGCCTCTTGCCTCTGTAAGCTATTATGTTAGTATAGACATCTTTAGACCACTTCAGAGGTCTTCAGTGCTTATCTAGAAAGGTTGGAATTTCAAATTTGCGGTTCTAGTAAGATATATCCCCATCTAAACGAATTTATGTAGCCAGAAACTTACTGGTAGTAACGTTTAGTGGAGTAAATTTTTGCAAGACTCTTATTCTTTCATCTAACCTCTTCACTCTTAGAGTCCTCGCCTCTTGCGATGTAGTGCTGACTTTAAAGTCTGTGGATGAAATCCTAAAGTGTGACTGTCCAAATGAAAACTACTGAGCAATACTTTCCCGTGTTACGGTTTGTTATGCTGTACAAGGTGGTTCCAACCTTTCAGTCTGTGGATTCAACCCTAACGAGTGATCATTCAAATGAAAGCTACTGCGCAGTACTTGCTTGTGGCTACTTAGCAGCTACTGAGCAGTACTTGTTGATTACATATAATCGTTGCAAATGTGAGGCGCTTTTTAGAGTTAGACGGTTATGGCGTGGAAAGATCCGCTCATACTATTTGGTATACTTTGTTTGTAGCCCCGAGCGGCCCGCCCCGTGATGTTTTGGTAATTCCGCGTGGCAAAAATACCATCAGAATTTCCTGGTCCATTCCCAGTGCGAAAGACTGCAATGGAAAAATCACCAAGTACGAGGTTGTTTTGTACCAAGGAAATGGCGACCCAAAAACGTACCTGACCGGAGAGAAGACACTGTCAAAGGATATCAGTGGACTGGGAGCTAATCAGCCATACTATATAGGAGTACGCGCTCACACAAAGGTGGGACCTGGGCCCTACAGCAGCAACCACAGTTATTCTACAGGTAAAAACAGCCAATAAATGCTGCACGAGATTTTTTTTTTCCCTTTTTTTTCCTTTTTTTTTCTTCAAAGCAGTTTAAGAATTCAGGACACACGTTTTGTGATTCCTTACTTGGTTTTGTAAATATTTGTAATTGTAGTTGATATGATTCTATTATGACCTGTATTGCTCACGAAGCTGTTGTTTTTCAATTATTTTCCAATTCTTTTTTAACTTAGAACTCAGCCAAGAATCGCAAATAACGCAAGCTTTGGAGAAACTTAACAAGGTAAGGGGTGTCAGTAAAACGCGGGGTCGGGGTCGGGGTCGGGGTCCATTGTTCTTTTGTTTCGTTTTCGGTTTTATGTTTTGGTTAGGGCAAGACAACAGAAAACGAAACAGAAGAACAATGGACCCCGACCCCGACCCCGACCCCGACCCCGACCCCGCGTTTTACTGACACCCCAAGGTAAGGTTAACGAATTCTCAACTATGAGCATTTTTGCTAGCCGCTGACCAAACATCTCTTGTGATTGTTCATTCGCTGGTTTTGTTTCATTCGTTTTGCCAAATGAACGAGACAAAGATGTTTTACGGTTGTTTGTAGTAAATGCCCTGGACTTAGTTTTGTTTTAATTACAGAGATGGAGATTTTTTGGAGGACTCGCCCACGGGGTGGCGGCAGGGACAGTTCAGGGAGAATTTTGCACGGTGGAAATAAAACTGAGTTGAAATTAGGTTACATACACAGTAAATCTGAATATGAAAAAGCTAAACGGAAAACAGGACATTTATTCAGGACATAGCAAGAGATAATGAAGCCCGTAGTCTTTTCTGTAGGGTCCTCGTTGAGTGAATTCATAGAGTGAAAGCAGTACAAAGTTACGACACTGTTATCAGTCGCTCGTGGATGTTTGTTTTACTTATTCCTAGTTAGACATCTCCTATTAAGACTGGACCTGACGTAGTATTCTTTTTCAGGTTCCAGTTACGGATACTAACGCACTTAAAGTCATAAAGGAAGTCCGAAATATTACCTCGAAGCCGTTTAAGTTGTTGCAAAAGGATCTGTCAATCACAGCAAACATCCTGGATAATGTGGTTAAGACAAACGTCACTACCGCTGACGTAGGAGATCACATGTTGTACACAATAAGTCACGTGATGGATGCCAGGCCTGAAGTATTAGAAGATGCACATCGAAAGAACAACAGATCTGCTCAGTAAGTAACGTCACTGAAAACTGATTTGTACTTGCTGCATATCGAAGATCAAGCTGTCTTCATCATTTACCGGCCGTTCTAGAATGTAGGAGGGTTAGCCCTGGGCTCGTCACGCATTTTTCCCCTATTAAGACGTTGCATGACGAGCCAAAAGTACTTCTACATTGGTTGTAGAGAGTTCTGCATTATGTCAGTGGAGGTAGAGGTGCAGTATGATTGTCAGTCATTTCGTTGCATGCGTATCTGCAGTTCATTCATATTATCTATGTTTTCATCTTTAAAAAATCGTCTTTTTCTCCTGGGTGTGTCCCACAGCACCTCAGGTGGTAGGGAATTATAGACTTCAGCTGGTAGGAGATTTTCACTGCCATAGGGTGGGTGAAAGTACTATAGACACTTGTCTATGTGATTTATTTTCTGTAGCGGTGAGCCATAGCTAAGTTTGGTAAATTTTTTAATAAACTACCCATATCACCTTGCGGTCTTGTCGCGTCGGCTTTCCGGCAACGTTATTAATTGAAATAGCTGTATATCCCGTTGACACATTGTCAGTAGCTATGTTTCAGACTTAATTTAATGTGTTGGTAGTCCGTCTTGTATGCGACGCCGATGTGTAGGCCAATTCTAGGCGTACATAGTCTCTTCCAAGTCGGGAAACGGAAGTCTGTTGTAGCTTGTGCTGACTATGCTGCTGCCCAGTGTTAGTTTTGCGCGGGTACAGAGAATTGAATGCGGTCAAAAAAAAAAAAAGAATCTGTATTCAACTCTTGTTCGTTTTACACACTATTCGTTTTTAGGTTTGTGCAGATTCTTGAAGATTACATTGACCAGGGAGGAAAATTCAGCAAAGATACATCCAACATTGCAGTTCGCACTCAGCTCATCACCAAACATATCAACATTGATATGTTTGTTGAAACCACTGAGGACAAAATAGCCATTAACATCACCATAAATTCCACAAACGAAGATAGTGATGCAAGTATCACCGTACCCTCTTCAGTTTTAAACGCTAACGACACAGACAATACTACATTGATCGTCGTTTACTATCGCACCAGCAAACTGTTTGCACCAGAGTATCGCAAAACGGAGGTTTGTAAGGACAGCTTTACGACTGAAAAAGTGGCCAGAGTAGAAAGATCGGATACTTCAAGTTATACCATGGAGAACTCTACAGGAAGCCGAGTCACTGAGAGTAGCCCAGTGCTTTCTGCAAGTCTGAGAAAAAAGCACGTGGCTAACTTAAGTACTCCTGTTATCATCAAGTTCAAAATGCCTCACGAACAGGTACAACGCGCAGTCAATATTGTGTCATGTGTAACGCATAAAATACGACGTATGCGTTTTGTTTTACAATGTGTACAGTTTGAGAATAGTGATATTTCACGTTACCGCTCGACAACTGAATTATAAGCACAGGAATTATAAGCACAGGAACTATAAGCTCCTGTCTTACTAATAAGTGTTATCTGAAACAACAGGTTGATGCTACAACAAAGGTGGTGAAGAGAAAATGTTAATTTGCTGAAGATAATGGAGCAAAATGATAAGATTTGTTGCTTGTCAGGCTATTAAGCTGTCGTAAAAGAAGGAGAGAATTACAACCTGTTATGACAGTGTCCAGTGACTGTAGTTTTATTTCACTGAACAGGTGATCCAGAACAGCACCAGGTGTGTTTGGTGGGATTTCAAAAAACGTAAGTTCGCTTTTCATATCTTTTGAAGAACAGGAGATGGAATATAGGGTTGCTTAATGCGTGCTTTAAAGTTAGTAGGCAGAAATATATAGCACACAAGAACGTACCCAACGGAATCTTTTGACATTGATGCGTATCCTGAGAGTAGCTACAAATGCATGTACCTGAAATGTAGCTCGAAACCGCTTTGTAAGAAAGACATGTGACTGTGTTTAGTCTTCATGCGCCAAAAATGTGTTTATTTGAAGCATTTCGCTATTTGTGACCACCGAACCCCAACCAGAATTCAAATAAATTCCATCTGGTTTGAATTCGTGCGTCAGGGGACAAAATGGCCCGCATTTGCGTTATCACTTCGTGACGCTATTGTTGCGGCCTGTCATGCGACAACATAAAAAGCAACCAAACTGAAAGCGTTATTTACTCGAGATCCCATGCACCAACATCATAATCTAGGATTAACAAAGGATCTCAGTGACCTGTCTCCTGAGGAGTGCACACAAGGCAGCTTATCGCTGCCTGTTGCATAATGTGTCTCGACCTTTTCCACAATGTTTCCCTTTGGTTTCTCTCAAGTGGGCGCGAACCGGGACAAAAAAGGCATTGTATGGGAAATTTGGTTTGTTAACATTGTGTTATTTTGTTTGGTGGTGGTAGGTGGATGGTCCACTGCCGGTTGTTCTCTCCGTGGCATAGTTAATGACACTATTGTTTGCGAGTGCAATCACATGACCAACTTTGCTGCATTAGTGGTGAGTAATTTAAAGGAGGTATTGCTGAACGTTTCCCATTTTTGTTCATCCTTTTGCGGTGATAACAGTCAGTAAATGTGTTTCCGAGCAAGGTAGGTTTCCATGTACTCGTTACAGCAATAGTGCTGCACTTTGTTATCTCGCAGGGTGCTTTCGACATTGCTGATCCTAGCAGTAACCAGGAACCTATAGAGCAAACTTGCCACGAGTCTCTGAGTAGCTCAGTAGTATTAGCGCCCGACCAGTCTACAGAATTCCCATCGGGTCTTAATTTTTTTTTCTTTGTCCCACGCTCCAAGACATATTAAATATTACATGTTTTGGATTAATGGATTAGCGGACATGTTTTCGTGCTGTTCTAAGGATAGTTTGATCAATCGTTTTACCAAGTGTCCAGCGGGTTTGCCCACTATTGACACACTGCTTGTGCAGGATCAAGACTATGAGCTATCCGATAGAATATGATCCATAATGCCAGAGCTAATTTTAAGTAAGCATCCGTGTTTGTAAACGTGTCTATTGTTATGATCACAGGATGTTGATGGTCCGTCATCCAAAGCTTGCGGCAAACACTCTACAGTGCTGTCTCTCATCAGCTATATCGGCTGTGCATTTTCAATTTTGGGACTAACGCTGACAATCTTCACGTTCGGATTTTTTAAGTAAGTTTTGCCTTTTATGTAACTAACTGTTTTGGGAGTGCATACGTACGCAATTTAAACTTACCTATCGAACATGGGAAGAAAACAATTGCTTCTTGTCAGTCGTCAATCTTGTAATATAAAATTTTTGCTTTTTTCATCATAACGAAAACCTAACCCAGTTCCTGATAATAACAATAAGCATCCAGCGTTTTCCAAATTTATTTTCTTATTTTGATAATTTAAGGAGACAACTTATCCGTGTAACGTTTTGTTTAAAATGTGCTTTCCTTCCAACGTCCCTTCTAAATGAAAGCTACTAGGTAGTACTTTTCTGTGATAATGTTTACAGACTGTATTACAAGGTGTAGTACAAGGTGGTTGTAAGTTTTTTTTAAGTCTTTGGATGAAATCCTCAGGTATGACCAGTAAAATAAAACCTATTGAGCAGCTTTTTCCTGTGATAATGTTTAGACTTGATTATGTTGCACAGTTAAGTTTTGAGCTTGCGAATGAATTCCTCGTTTGTGTCCATTCAAATGAAATCCACCGTGCTCTTGTTTCTACAGTATTGCTGTTCTTTTCTCAATTTTCCCTATTTGGGCGCATTTCCGCCTTAGTACTGTTAAAAAGGATAATGAATTAGCTGAAGTTGGTTGTTATGTTGTCACAGGAAACTCCGAAAGGACCAGATCGCTGCCAAGATTCTTCTTCATCTGTGCGCCTCGCTGCTGTGTGTACTAATTGTGTTTGTCTCAGGAGTGGAGAGGGGCAGTGTGTCTGAAGACGTGTGCCGGATTGTGGCAGCACTCGTGCATTACTTCCTGTTAGTAGCATTTCTGTGGATGCTGATTGAAGCATACTTCATGTACCAGGCGTTTGTCAAAGTGTTTAGAGATTATGGAGATTACGTCATGTGGAAATGTTCTGCTCTGGGGTGGGGTAAGTCAGTGGCTGTTCTTACAGTTGAAAGTGGCACACAAAAACATCCAATCAGATTTTGAGGATAGCTTGCATGGGACCAGTCCAAGTACATGTGCCGCCTTCATGTGGTTTTATACGCTCCACTTCTGATTGGATACAAGATGTCAAATTGTGGCCAGTGTGCTTCAAAGAAATTTCACAGTCGTAAAAATGTGGAATAAGCTTATCAACTGTTTTATTTCTAATCTTTCTTTTTAGGGCTGCCATTCATCGTTGTTGTTGTCACTATTGCAGTAGATAAAACCAGTTACGGCGGAAAGCACTAGTGAGTATGACAACCCAGTTGAAACAAACTAATAATAATAATAATAATAATAATAATAATAATAATAATAATAATAATAATAATAATAATAATAATATACAAACAAACACAAAACAAGAACGTTCGTACAAACGCAGAATGGACCTCCTTACTATCCATATAGATAGCTAGATGGTTAGTGAATCATAGCTAGCAGAATAGAAAAGGAGTCTGTTTTGTTTACGGAACGTACTCTATTGATGGTCATCAAAGAATCGTTAAGCCTTATTCTTGCTAATTTCCATGCGTACTTATTTTTGCGATTTTCGCGTTTTGGAAAAAATCGCGAAAACTAATACTCACGCAATACATTAATTTTAAATGTTGTGAGTCACGGGCTTGTTGGTAATTGTTCTGAATTAAAACTGCCATTTTCTGTCCTTGGAAATATATTTTTCCGGTCTTGTTTTCGACTAGCACTCTTACTCCGATTCACTTGTAAATCAACCAAAACCTCCTTTGTACAGTCATCAAATTTTCCATCTGCAAGTTCCTTGTAGTTAAGTGTAAGCAGGCCTTTGTATCTTCACAGTATTTACTTGATCTTTGACGCATGATCCATTTCAACAATGAGAAAAAGGCGAAATTAAATACAATTTTGTTTACGTTTTTTTCTTCAATCGCGAAAATTAAGTGCGCGCGAAAATTAGTAAGAATAAGATAGCTTCTGTGGACCATAACGTTTGTGAGACAACTTCATTTCAACTGTCAACTGACAGGGATCCATATTAGCAATCGTCAGGTCGTCCGAGACGAATATAAAGTCCTGTGGACGAGCATCAAAGATTACAAACTCGTCCGGCAGACGAGTAAGTTTTAAAGTGCCACTGGGACCAGAATTTTGGTATTCCATATTTTTACATTTTTGAACATAGTTTGTGGTTCTTAGTTACCATGCCAAATTTCAACTTATTACGACGACTAGAAGTCGCTTTTTTCGGACGGTTTTTGTCGAGATTTTGCGGCCGCCATTACTGGCCCTTGTTCCGGAAGCTGGCGTGCGAATGAGCGGAAGTGACGTCAGAGGCTCACTTCAAACCTAGTGCCTTCACATGGTTACTTGCACGGGAAAGTAAATTGTCCTCGAGGAAAGATTTCTTGCCAAGTGTTTGTTGCTCGACTTTGAAATCTTCCTTGCTGCGGCAGTAATGACAGGTAGCACTTGTGTTGTACAATGCTACAAAAATAAATCCAACCACCGAGCTGGTATTTTGCTTCATTGAAGCCCTGCAAACGGACCCGCAATGGAAAAAAGGACAATGTTCGCGCTCACACACAGTGCGAATTTCAACCCGAGAGGCATTTTGATCATTTCACGGACGAGTTTTTCCAGAGGGCTGTTCATGTCGCAAGATCCCAGAGGTCGATCATGCCATTGCCCATTCCAACTATATGGAAAAAAGAGCCGGAAAAAAACATTATCTGCGCGAACAAGACGAAAGGTAATTTACCTAATCTTATAACGCAGTTGAAGTGATAGTTTGTTTCTTTTTCAACGCATCCACCATTGTGCAAAACTGATTTTCTTTTAACGTATTTTGATATTTATTATCGTCGAGGAAAACCCTTTCAGTTCTGCCGTCTGCTAGCACGAAGATCCTCGGCGAATGCAATCCTGACCGCCTTGATTAAGCTGATATAGTTTGTACTGCTTATCTTTTCCTTTTTTTAATTCCGCGTGTGTTAATTTCAGAGCAGTAATCGCCTAGAAGCATGGACATTTATTTTATAACATACCATCCTGAATGTGGAGAAACTTTTCTCTCTTTATTCCCTGTCGGTGAACAGTCGATTGACATTATTGTTCGGGCAGTAGCAAAACTTAGGTTAGGTATTATTACAACCTATAAGAATTGAAAATGGCAGACATTCCACCCCTAAAATCCCTGAGCATCTGAGAATTTGTCAATGCTGCAGCTCAAATGAAGTTGAAAACGAAGTACACTTCCTCTTATCTTGCAATAGATATGATCCAATTAGAAAATATTTAATGGACGATATTATTAGTAAATATTCCGATTTCGATTCTTAAAATTGTATTTCTCTTAGATAGCATTGACGCTTTCACTTGTTAAAAATTAGATTACTTCATTTACGAAGCTTTTTTATTGGGAAATGGATCAATAGACACAGAAATAATTGTAAATTAATCGATTTTGCAACATTTTTCTTTCTCTTTTCTATGTGCAATGGCATTTGTAATTGGGAATGCAAATAAAATGTCGTTGTTGTTGTTCGAGATAAAGGCTTTAATAGATCGGATCGTCGGTGCGTGGAAATTGAAGTTGGGAAAAATATGGGTCAAATATCACACGCCATTATTTGCCTAAGGGTTTAACAATGTTATTTCTTTTACCTATCATAGCAATCTTAGTAAATGAACTACTAAGAAAAATGATTAAATATCAAGTTATTATTTTTCGCAGCGAATAAGGCAAGCGAAAGCTTCGTTTCCTCGGCGGTCCGCATGTTGTTGTTGAGCAGCGGAAAATTTTCCTTGTGCGCTTTTAATTTTGACTACAAATATTTAGATTCCGGTCACACAAGGCCGGTCAAATCAAGGTTTTGATTTATTTCACTTCTTTCGGCTCAGAAAAAGAATTCTCTAAAAACTGTTTAAAATATTTAGCAGCGCCAAGCACTTGTGTTTCAATGTGTTGAGTGACCACTGTACTAAGATAGACACAATAAGCTGCCTGGCAGCTGACTACAACAAAAACGGTTTTTCAAGAAAGATTCCCAGACTATGCCAAGAATGGCCAAAAATCTCAATGCTTTTTTATAATATATAATGAACATAAACAACGGCAGACAAGGTATCGCTTATTTTATTTTCTCCCACACCAACAGCAACATCGATCGACCCAAGGTTGAGAATTCGCGAGCATCAGTCTAAAGTTTTCATAGGTGTTTTGTCTAGATTTCCACAGCTTAAAAGATCAGTTCTTCGAATAGCCATGTCTATTTTGCCACAGGTTTACTGTGGATAAAAGTTACACAACCTACCTTGGAATGGACAACTTTATGATCGCTGTATAGCGGCTTAACAGCTGGCTGGAGAGCGCTATCCAAGCTTTGAACAACCGAGATGAAGCGATAAATTTTATCCACCGGACAGCGACTTATCCGTTGAAAAAGAGTTATCCACTTTTTGAGCAACTGGGGCCTGAACTACAATCATTGTCTAAGCATATTTCGCTTATGTTTTGAACTCCCGCCAAATAACTCAAATAATATTGTCAACAAACCGGTTTACAAGATTATTAGTTGAAACCTCACATCAGTTCTTACATCGTACAGTGAGAAAAATTCTTCATTTGCCGAATGAAACGAATCCTCAGAGGCTTTGGAAGTTAAAGACTGTTCCGAATCGTAGAAATACTCTTCGGAGGTTTCGCAGTCGACGGTAGACATCTTCAGTCAAAACACAAGGAAACGCGACTGAGGTGAGCCTCTGACGTCACAAGCTATTAAATTGCGCAATCACCCAGGAACACGTTTTCAGTAATGGCGGACACATTTTACGCCACTTTGGAGCTAAAAAATATTAGGATGGAAGGTTTGTTGTTCAGTTTTCTGGGGAAATATGAACAAAACGCGATATTCTGCAACAGAAGTTGGCGGAAATAAACCTATGAATTTTCGTCTCAGTGGCACTTTAAGGAGCAAAATGTTTTCTTCAATTTCTCACCAGTCAATGTACCCGTGTTTTGAACCTCCACCAGCCATTCAGTGATTCCGTACTGTAGTGAAATGTAAACTTTGTTTTGTTGCTCGTACGACACGTTACGCGATATTCTGAGGAAGTGAAATGTTTGCGGGCTCAACTTTTTGTTCTTGAACGCTGATGTACTACAGCAATATGCAAACACAAAGACTCCCGCTCTTTAGCCGCACGCGAGCTTTACAAATTGTGGCGCTACTTTGGCAGTGTCGCCTCCACTGCGGAAGAAAAAAACCGGAATCTTCCAAGCAAAGTTCCAAATACGAAAAAGAGCAACAAAAGTGCGCATTTTTACCATCGTGCAGTGTTCCAGTTAAGTTTTTTACGCAAGGGGTCATGAAAACCATCCAAGGGGTCACCAACTTGGAGGGCAGTGGCCTTGTTAGGGTGGTAACTCGTGCCTCAAATGAGACGCCTTATAATTTTTATTATTAAATTTCTGCTTTGTCTTTATGGCACGCTGAAAGAAAGCCCGCGTTCCTAAACACAAAAACAAAACCGTGCAAAATGACACACTAGTCAGCACGTGACCACTATTCTGTACGGATGAACTAGCGCACGGAACAAGGTTAAAGAAAACAAGAGAAAGGCAGTAAACGGATTGAAGTACAGAGAAACGTTAAAAAGACAAGACTAGCAACGTGCGGGCGAACTTAATTCAAGAAAAGTGAAAAAAGCCTAATATCGTAAAGTTGACGATAGGGGCACGAGGCTGTGTCTTTTCCCGCGCGTGCCACTCAAACGGGAAAGAAGTTCATTCCAGGTTAATCAAATGCCATTTATTTTATATATATGGTATATTTTTCGTCAAGAAACTTTCCTCTTTCCTGTTTATATCATTAATTAAAATTTTCCATTTCATTTGTCGGGTCAGGGAGCCTTCTTTATCGGGTCATTGACCCGAGACCCGTCTCTTATCTAGAACACTGAAAATTCGTGACTTGGCTTAAATACCTGGATGAAAGTTTCATCAAAATTGAAAGTTTGATCGAAAGGTAAATGCACAAATCAAATGTTAAACAGTGAACGTGTGACGTGCAAAGAAGGTCTATCTTTGTCATTAAAGATGTGTTCATTGTTCATCGTGGTGTAAGATAGGTAAGATGAACGTCTATTCGTTTGTCTCAAGATGGAATCGCTTTGAGTTGTTGATCGCGACGTTTCAACTGCAATACTGCTAGTCTTCATCAGGCGATGAGGTCAATTGTTTACGTGTCGCTATTTGTAGCATGATGGTTCGCTGCTATTGGTGCATTTCGATCCTCATTATTATTCCGACTATTAGATGTTGTTTCCTCACAGGTCCGCTTTGTGGTTGGTCGGCTGTTATGCTTTCTGATCGTAGGTATCCAAGCTTCTGGAATTTCGATTCCACTATCTCTATTGATGTTATTAGGATGAAGTCTTATATGGATAGCCTCTTTGACCCTACGTGTGTACCAGTGAGGGTCACGATCAATAAACTTAACTTCTTTCCAAATAGGAAGATGCCCCGTTTCGTTAGCGTGTTCCGAAACTGCGGAGGTTTGCGTACGAGCAAGCTGTATACCTCTGTCGTGTTGTTTTATCCTGTCTTGCATCGCTCTCCCTGTTTCCCCGATGTATACTTTGCCGCACTCGCATGGAATTTTATAGACGACACCGTCTTGTTTAGTTGGTTCAAGGGTGTCTTTCTGTCGCACTAAGTGAGACATAAGAGTTGTGTCTGATTTGAAGACGGTGCGTACGCCTTGTTGTTGTAGGCAGCGGCGAAGAACCTCTGATACACCTTTTATGTAGGGTAGAACCGCACTAGATTTAAATTCCTGCGTAGGTTCTTTGTTGGCTGTTGGTCGAAAACAAAACGACCGCGATCAACAACTCAAAGCGATTCCATCGTGAGACAAACGAATAAACGTTCATCTTACTTATCTTACACCACGATGAACAATAAACACATCTTTAATGACATTGAACTGAAATATGGGCGCACAGCCCTAAGGTTGATTCGTCGCCACGAGCGTTGCTCACGTAAGCTCGCTCGCTACAACAACCATCTCACCTTTCTTACAAGGTGTATTAAGAGCCACATTATTCCGCGAGACCTTCGGGTCCAACCATCAGTTCCAACTAAAGGCGCTCGCAGAGTAGCCGAACTAGCCTCTATGAGGTTCCTTAGGGAGAGAATACGACTCACTCAGAGAGCTAAGGGAGATGCGAAAAAAGAAGCTGAATCCACTGCCAGGGACATAACAGCCGCCCTCACGGCAGACGAGGTCAGTGAAATGCTTGAAAAGATCGGAGTTAATACCCAAAGAGTATTTACTGCAACAAAAGATCGGCAAAAACGGAAGTTTATGAAACTTGTAGAAGAGGAACAAGCTTCTGTTTCTAAAGCACTCATGTTGACCAAACACCTCGAGTCGACAAAAATAAATGGGTTTTTAACTTATCATCACGGCCCCTCAGCGATGCTGAGGTATCATTACTAGAGAAAGGGTTGAATTTCGCCGTAACACCAACCAACATTCCTGCCACTGAAATAGTCGCGAAAGTTGCATCGGCCATAAGAACGCTTGACTCAGAACAAGCAGACATCGTAAGGAGATCTGTTAACAACATCCTTCAACAGGCTGAACCGCCCAAGCCTAACATCACGAAGGAAATGCAAGAAGCCCTTAATAACTTGAAACAAGACGACTCTATTATGATTCTACCAGCGGACAAAGGTCGCGCCAGTGTTGTCCTGAACACCGACACATACCATGATAAAATGAAAACACTCATTGAAACAGGTCATATCAACTCCTTAATAAAGATCCAACGGACCGACTTAGCCGAAAACTTACTGAAAAGCTTCTTAGCTTAAAACGAAGTGGACATCTTTCAGAAACTGTCTACAACAAAATCAAACCTAGGCACAAACAGTCACCTAGGATATATGGTCAACCTAAGATACACAAGCCCGAGATACCATTAAGACCTATTGTATCGTGTGTAAACACCTTCGCTTACGATTTGTCGGCTCACTTACCTGACATCCTGTCCCCGTTGACAGGCAAATCAGACTACACGGTTACCAACTCTTCTCATTTTGTGTGTACCATCAGCCATGAGCGAATACAAGAAAATGAAGTCATGGTATCTTGACGTAGAATCGTTTTTTACGAACGTGCCGATCGAGGGTGCCGTAAAGGCCGCTTTACGCAAACTAGAAAACGATCCCAGTCTTGCCGACCGCACAAACCTTACACCTACACAAATTGCCGACCTTTTAAACTTTGTGTTAAGATCCACGTATTTCCAATACAACGCGTCGATTTACGAACAGAAAGACGGAGCAGCCATGGGGAGCCCTGTCTCCGCGGTTATTGCTAACCTTTACATGGGAGAGTTTGAGGAACGGGCGATAGCAACAGCGACCTATAAACCTAAGATCTGGAAGCGATATGTAGATGACACTTTCACAGTCTTAGGTAAAGACTATGTAGACGGCTTTTTACAACATCTAAACAGTCAAGAACCTACTATTCGTTTTACCATGGAAATCGAGAAAGATAACACTATCCCCTTTCTCGACACGTCAGTTTCAAGGGATTCAAACGGTTTTCTCACCACCACTGTTTACAGAAAGCCCACCCACACTGACCAATACATTAGCTTATGATTCACACCATCCTCAGTCAGTGAAACGTGGTATTGTTAAGTGTCTATACGACCGAGCCAAACACCTCACATCAAAACCATCAGCTATCTCTAAAGAAAAGGAACATTTATCATCGGTACTTGTTTCGAACGGATATCCTTCTTCATTTGTACGAAAGCTCACAAAGACAACAAGACCAACAGCCAACAAAGAACCTACGCAGGAATTTAAATCTACTGCGGTTCTACCCTACATAAAAGGTGTATCAGTATGCGGCAAAGTATACATCGGGGAAACAGGGAGAGCGATGCAAGACAGGATAAAACAACACGACAGAGATATACGGCTTGCTCGTACGCAAACCTCCGCAGTTTCGGAACACGCTAACGAAACGGGGCATTTTCCTATTTGGAAAGAAGTTAAGTTTATTGATCATGACCCTCACTGGTACACACGTAGGGTCAAAGAGGCTATCCATATAAGACTTCATCCTAATTCCAGAAATTCCAGAAGCTTGAAATTCCAGAAGCTTGGATACCTACGATCAGAAAGCATAACAGCCGACCAACCACAAAGCGGACCTGTGAGGAAACAACATCTAATAGTCGGAATAATAATGAGGATCGAAATGCACCAATAGCAGCGAACCATCATGCTACAAATAGCTACACGTAAACAATTGACCTCATCGCCTGATGAAGACTAGCAGTATTGCAGTCGAAACGTCGCGATCAACAACTCAAAGCGATTCCATCGTGAGACAAACGAATAAACGTTCATCTTACCTAGGTCTATCTTTTAAGTCCATTGTTGAATTTTTTGTATTTGTTGTCCGTTGTTGAATTAGTCCGTAGTTGGATTAGTAAAATGAAATTGACAGGAGCCTAGCTGTGGTGCTGCTGCAGTAACAAAGTGGAAATAAAATGCAAGCTTTCCACGTACTTGTTGATAACTTTACGTTTTTGACTGTATTTTAATTATTACGTAATTTGAACGGGCAAGTAAACGTTTGTCAGGGCAAGTATCTTTTCTGATGTACTTGCGCGGTTGACGAGTTCGAAAAAAAGCTAATATGGATCCCTGCAACTGCTATGGGAGACCACATTTAGAAACTGTGCCGTTGTACTCGGAGCATGGTTAGATTTGGCATTTCAAGCTTTGCCTGTTAGAAATGCATTTGCATAATGTACTCACAAATTTTACTTGTTTTGCAGTTGTCGCATTGGAGACCTAGCATTTTTCGCTGCTTTCGTTACTCCTGTGGTGTTTGTAATTCTCATCAACACGGTGACTTTCTCTCTGATTATGTACAAACTTGCCACACGTCCGCCTAACGCCGTTGACCAAGACCGCGGTAGTGAAGGGCTTCTTAAAATCAAGCGAGCTTTTGGGATTCTTATTCTGGTTGGCATCACATGGATGTTCGGTTTCTTTGCGGTCGCTGATGCACGTCTTGTGTTCCACTACTTGTTTGCTATCTGTAATAGTCTTCAGGGTTTTGCTATCTTCGTGTTTTATTGCGTCATTCAGAAGAAAGTGCGCGAGTGCTGGTGGGCATTGCTGACGTGTAATCTCCGCAGTCTCCAGAAGTCTAAGTCCCTCTACACTGACTCCTATGACCGCCGGCGCCTGTCATCCGCCAGCAGAGTTCAGTTGGATGCCATGCGCGGAAGAAGCAACACAGGGATCTCTCAGGTTTGTGGTAGACTCTGTCGGTATTTTTAGTACAATGTTGCTTCTTACTGTAAAACGTGACGCAGATGACGCAGGTGAGATGTCAATGCATGGAGAAGGGGTTGTATTTGGAACGCCGTACCCCTTCCCTCTTTCTTTTGTCCGAGAGTCTTTGCGCACGCCCATGGTTCCATCAGTTACAAATACTGTCGGTCTTCCAGCATATTTGCTTGTCATAGCTATGCAGTCTTAATTCCGTGTCGTTAGATGCATTTTGGCTGTATGTGTTATTACAGGTTCTTCAAATGCCTTTACGTGAGGTGGGCACTGTTCCCCCGGATGTGGTTCTGGATTGTCATCACCATAACAACCAAGTATACGATGAGAAACGAGCTCCGCCGAGAGTAACAGTCGAACCAAGTGATTATCAGCTAAATGATTTGAGCGGAAGCCAGACGATAGAAATACACGAGTCTACACACGAACTTGCCACGGGCTTGCCGTCATACAGGTCTGGCTCCAGATCACCCAGTTTGAGGTCGCACACTGCAGCTCAATCCCAGAATCCCAGCCTGCGTGGATCCCAAGTGACTATGAATTCTGCGCAGTCCACACCTAAAATATTACGGTTACCGCGCATCCGTCCAGTTAATATTCCTACGAAAGAGACTCTGAAAAGAACGGCCTCACATACGCCCGAGGTAACGAGACCGGCTAAGTGCTCCTCACTCAGAAGAACTAAATCGGCCAGTCATTCGTTTGGAGAAGATACACGATTTAGTGCCGATTTTAGCATATGCAGTGACCAGACATCGTGCGAGTCGTTAAGCTCAGAAGCTGATTCTCCAACAAGGAAACAGCATTTGGGTGTTCCAATGGACAATCTTGGTGAGTGTGAATATACCAGTAGCATTAGGGTATGTTTACAAGGAGGTAGGGTAACCCTAGCAGAAAGGTTACTCTAGCCCTTAGACGTTTCTTCTTTTTTACGCGTCGGTTTTACATGGCAGCTAGGGTAACCCTAATACTGGGGTTACCCTAGCTGCGTGCTAGGGTTACCCTAGCAGGTGGGATAACTTTTTTCCTTGTAATCGCTTCATCTAGGGACAACTCGCCTACCCGGGATAACTGTTTACTCGCTGTTTAAGTCAAAATCTGAACTTCTTACAGACTAAAGTGGATAAATCTGGGGTTTGGCGCAACCTCGTCCCCAGGGTCTTCTCCTCGTTCAAAATGGCGGTCGGAGAAACCCTGGCCAAGGCTGCCAACGTGACTCCAAAAGTTCGTCAGAATTTCGTCACACAAACACGATGAAATGTCTTCGTTTTGTTTGAATAACTGTTTCCGATTGCAGAGAACAAAGAGGGCCGCTAGACGCTGGAAACAACCTCCGAAAAAGCCATTACATTATGTGTCACGTGACAAAATACTCCACGATTTGTGGAGTATTTCAGAAGCCTTGGCCAGGGGTTTCTCCGACCGCCATTTTGAACGAGGAGAAGGCCCTGGGGACGAGGTTGGCTTTGGCGCTGAATAATTTTCCGTTGTCAATTTTATTCACCGAGTGAACTGAAGCATGACGCCCGTGTAACCCTACGTGAGAAAGTTGCTTGTAAACCTGGGACAGCTTTGTGTTGGCTGCGAGGGTAACTATAGCACTGGGTTTACCCTTGTAAACAGGCCCGCACAAGGTAGTAGGACTGACTTTAACAAGACAATTTTGCAAAGAAGTTTCTCGAAATTAAGAAAACTAGCCGAAATGAAAATATGTCAGGCTAAAACAACTTAAGTTGAGCTTCAAAAAAGTTGATGTCCGAGGTGACAATTTTCGCACCTCGGGTGATATTTCAAAAAAGGAGTTCGGCGTTTACGGCAAGGATAAACAAAAATCCTCGAAAACAGTAAAATTGAAATTTTGTGCGATCCAGATTTCACTTTGAAAAGCAAATACCAACGTCTTAAACTGCAAACGAAATATACAAGAATAAAAGAATTCTGTATGTTTGTTTTGAAGTAAATTTCAAAAACATTTTCAACCGTAGGTTTTGTATAGTAATAGTAAATGCACCGAAAAATAATCAATGCCTTCATGAAATGGCTAGAAAATACTGTTAAAAAGTGTCTTTTACTTACTATTTTACGCCTAGAAAGGACGTGCTGGACGATGTGACCAATCTTAGTATTGAGTCTTATTAACATTGATTCATTGGAACACTTTTAAATTTAACGTTAGAGAGGACGTATGAACCGATGGAAAACCTTGCGCTACATATTCACAGTTGGCAAGTACCTGCTAATATATTCAAAGTAATGCGCAACGCATTCCTCCGTGATTTTTACTTTTCGTTGTAATCTACAGTGCAACAAAGAACAAAGAAACCAAATAAAAATCACGAAGCAATGAATTACGCATTACTTTGAATATATTAGCATTTACTTGCCAACTGTGAATATGTAACGCAAGTTTTTCCATCGGCTCATACGTCCTCTTAAACGTTAAATTTAAAAGTGTTCCAGTGAATCAATGTTAATAAGACTCAATACTAAGATTAGTCACATCGTCAAGCATCCGTGTTTAATGTTTTCAAAAAAATCTATCGAACCGTTCTTAAGATTTTCGGAAAAGCGCTCCTTTTGAAAAATTACCACACAATTATTACGCCAATGATCTTAGAAAAACAATTCGTTCTCCAGATCGTGAACACGAGTTTCAACAAAACTTTCTAGGCGTAAAATAGTAAAAAAAAAGACATTTTGACAGTATTTTCTAGCCATTTCATCAAAGCATTGATTATTTTTCGGTGCATTTACTTTTACATTGCAAAAACTAAGGTTGAAAATGTTTTTTGCGATTTACTTCAAAACAAACTTACAGAATTTGTTTGTTCTTGTATATTTTGTTTGCCATACACCACAGTTTAAGATGTTGGTATATGCTTTTCATAGTGAAATCTGGATCGCGCAAAATTTCAATTTTACTGTTTTCGAGGATTTTTGTTTACCCTTGGCATGGAAATATCAATTTTCACAGAATGTAAACCACGCTAAAGTTCAATCCAAAACCAACAAGTATTGCAAATTTCACGTTGATCTGACAAGGAGAAGACTGTCTTAGAGCCGATCCAAAAATTAAGGTATGGTCCCAACAAAACTGTATCGAAACACCTTAAGTGGCTGTAATATCGAGTGAAAAGCGGTGGGGGTAAAAGGTGGCATGAGTTTGCGGAATGGCATAATTATCACTGAGGAATGTAATTTATGCGGAATGACAATAAATTACGCCTTGTCTGAAATCCTCGAAGAATTTTAACGAAAGGCTCATTCAAACGTCCTAGAAACATTCGATATTTGGTTAGAACTGTAAAGCAATTCAGAAAAAGTATTCCGGTTTTGTACTTGTAGCTGAACCAGAGGAGCGCATATATTAACCTGTTCCATTTTGCATATATTATGACCTCGGCAAAATACAAGGGTTTGCATGAAAAATGCAACAAATACGCTTTAATTTCCACGAATGCGAAGTAATTCACAGTAATAAATGGTTCACCTTGTTTCTGTGATGTATTAATTGCTATTTAATGGCCTTTTGGGGTGATTTGAAGCGTTTTGAACGAGAATAAGCGTCCTTAATTATTTGTCCCTAACACTTAATAAGCGAAGTGAAAGGTAACACACTGTTGGCCGTCACGTGACCTATTCAAAGATATTTATTTGCTGTAAATCTCGAATTTTGGCACCTCTCTCCAAAATTCTTTAAAAGACCAATGGCTTTATACTGTAACAACAAATACATACCAAAAAAGTCCAACATTCGCGTTCTTTCCCTTAGCAAAATCGTCATTTCAATCTCTCCACCACAGCGAACCATCCGTGTAACGAACTGTTCGCGAATGCAAATTTCTGATCTCTTTCCATTGGAAGACTTGCACAATAGGCGCTCAGGACAACGGCCAACAGTGTGTTACCTTTCGCTTCGCTTGTTAAGTGTTAGGCACAAATAATCAAGGACGCTTATTCTCGTTCAAAACGCCTCAAATCACCCCAGAAGGCCATTAAATAGCAAGTAATATAACACAGAAACAAGGTTTACCATTTATTATTGTGAATTATTTCGCATTTAGGGCAATTAAAGCGTATTTGCTGCATTTTTCATACAAACTCTTATATTTGGCCGAGGTCATAATGTATGCAAAATGGCACAGGTTAATACATGCGCTCCTCTCATAGTGAGCTTGGGCTACCTGTGGGTGAACTTGGAGAAAAGTTGTGGTTTGACCCGCCAGTAGTGAGATTTGCACAGAAATTCTCATTTAAACCTCCCAGATGTATTCGATGTTTGTTTGGAATAACCAATTTGGTTTTGTTGTTAATGAATTTTCCGAGCTTTAGCATATCAAGCAATCGCTATCTTGTTAACGAGCTGTCACGTCACCATAGTGACATGTCATGCAAACTGTGTCGTCGTCGTTACCCTGCCGATAAAGATGCCACAAAACCACAGGTGGCCCAAGCTCAAAATGAGAATGCGATCGAGTTATATGACCTTCGCTATAAGGCTTTGTATGGGAAATTCACTTTGGTTTTCAACAGCCTAAAATAAAGTTATGAATGTGGAAATATAAACTTCACTTACCTTAACATGGGGTTGTCTTTGTGTCTTTTGTGTAATTTGGGCGCAATTCGTGGCCGTTTTAGGCGAGTTTCTGGTTCGGTGTTGTTCGCGGTGTTGTTTCTCCACTTAAAACGAAGGAAGGCGGGTGACTGCAGACGACCGAGTCCAACAAATCGCTCTTGTATCACAACGCAACGAAGAGAATCGCCATAAGAACACCATAAGCCACGTAATTTCTGCATCCCATCCAGCCTTTACGGTAATCGAACGGCAATCGTGGTCTGAGAAAACGGCCGTTGTGGGCCGCTTGTTGGCGGTGACCGGTGGTTTGAATTGACCAGTGAGAGTGCAGAATGTAATCTGAGCTCGTGCAGCCTGCAACTGCCGTGTCCACATCAAAAGCCCAGCGCACGGGAAGATCGCCGATAGCTGAATGCTTTACGAATTTTCTCAGACCAGAATTGCCGTTCGATCACCGTGAAGGCTGGATGGGATGCAGAAATTACGTGGCTTTATGAATATGGTGTTTTCATGGCGATTCTCTGCGTTGCGTTGTGATACGAGAGCAATGTTTTGGGCTCAGTCGTCTGCAGTCACCCGCCTTCCTTCATTTTAAGTGGAGAAACCACCGCGAACAACACAAGAATCTCGCCTAAAACGGCCACGAATTGCGCCCGAACTACACACAAGACACGAAGACAACCCCATGTTAAGGCAAGTGAAGTTTATTTCCACATTCATAACTTTATTTTAGCATTTTGAAAACCAAAGTGAATTTCCCATACAAAGTATTATAGCGAAGGTCATATAACTCGATCGTATTCTCATTTTGAGCTTGGGCCGCCTGTGACAAAACCACGATAGTTTCAAATCACTTGCGCCCTCATACAAAGAGAGGATGCTCGTGTTAAATATTAGGGTTTATTATTCCACTCTTGCGCCATTTTACAATATAAGGTCAAGAGAACGCGCAAAATATGCCACGGTATTACACAATAAAATTGTGTATTGCACAAGGACTGGAAGAACGAAAATTTGAAGTAATTTTTTTCAAGTGGAATGATAAATCTCTTATTCGATGGCTTAACATATAATACGCACGGACATTTTGCTCATTGCTTGTATTTTTCCTCGCCCCTTTGGGACTCGGAAAAATACTACGCAACTCGCAAAATATCCGCGCGTATTATATGTTAAACCATCGAATAAGATGTATTTATTCTATCTCAAACCAAGGTTATTCTTCGAAACCAGGGCGCCAGGCATCTAGCTTATTTTTGGAACAGTGTCTAGGGATCCGGGCAGCTAGGCACGAGTTTGTAAAAGCTGTTCAACCCACTTCTTACTTCTTACAGAGAAGCGCTGTGAAAGTATAACGGCGTATAGTTCGGGCGGAATGAAAACTAGATAAATCACCGCGAGACTTGTCACGTCAGACCTCAAACGATATAAACAAACATGCCGAGTACTGTAAATACATGCAAATGTTTTCCGAATCTTTCTAGTACGCAGCCTGTTCTTATTATTTCATCCATCGTTCAACGCTAAAGAATAAAGCAAAGACGAACTGCCCACGTTCCCGAGTTTCCGAAGTGGATTCACATTATCGGAGGACTTGAAACATTTTTCAAATCACGAAGTGAGCCAAGGTGTTTTTGAGACATTTTTAGCCAATAACGTAACGTTAGTGACGTCATGGCTGCTGTAGCCTGAAAATCAACGCTGTATTGTATGCATGCATGCTGTTTGTCTTTCTTCTATGAGGTCGGGGGTGTATTCTGTGATATGTTGGGAGGGGGTGTGCCACCGATGCACTGAAACCCTTGGGTCAACGGCGGCACATACCCATACATCTTATACTATGGGAGTACGACCCGCGGGCTTTGAAGTGGTCTGTATTCGCTAGTCTGGATATACTTCGAATGCTCAGGATTTTATTCGCGTCGTAGTCTTGCGTTAACTAATCCGAGGTAAAAATTTCCACGGCAGCAAACACGAGACGGACTCGTCAATTTGAGATTTAGTATGAATAGAACGTCGTGGTCGCAACGAACCAACTCGACTTATTTCGCGAATTGTTGTGTTCTGCTGCGAAGCAGAAACACTTTGTAAACCGAAAAGGTGTGAACCATAACTTGTAATGTGAAGTAACAAATTCCGGCTAATTTATACCCGCATGAAAACCTTCTCACCACCAGCTACTACCGCATGTATCGCCCGAAGATATTTCAAACTAGATATTTCACTCCCTAATTAAAATAAAAACAATGAAAGAAACAATATTTAAAGCCCAAGTTTGTAACGGTAGGGAAATGTGAGACCCAAAGGTTTTCCTCTTAAATTTCACCATATTGCGGAACAAAAAGTCATTGGCTCTGCACGCATTGTGTGCCTATGTTTTTAGTATTTTCGGCCGTACGATCTACGGTCGGATGCTGTGCTGTCGCTGTTTTAATTACTTGGACTATACCCTCTCCACGTGTGGTATCATGGATATTAAACTGTCGTGCTTTGGAGAAACTGGCCGAAATCTTTTCGCAAAATCCGTTAAAGGAGAAGGCCACTCCAGAAACGGTGAATTTTTTGAAATCGCCAATAAAAAGGTAGCACTAAGTTGAGTTACTTACCGTGGTTTTAGCTTCTAAAGTGCATCCGGACCCACTGAAATTCCTCTCCAAACAGGGCCAAAATTCAACATAGCGGGCCTCCATTTTGAATCGTACTTAGCAGCCTGGCTGCTTGTCCGTGACGTCATTCCGCCCAAGGTGAAACAGGCGGGAAAACTAAACACAGCTGGTATGACCTGTAGGTTGTTGATACTGTTACAAATCTGCTGCATACGTTTCGTTTTGATTTTGTGAAGAGAAAAATGCCAAAGTGGTCAATTCCGGATTGTAACAACAGGTCCGAAAAAGATAGAATAAGAGGGATTACTTTTCACAACTTACCTGTGAAGAAAACACGATTGGCAGTGCAAAGCGGTGGCTTGACCAGCCTCGCCATGACGAGAGTTTCGGCTTACTGAAGCCTGAAAATGTGTACGTGTGCGATTTAAGCAAACGTTCGATTTAATGAAACGATCGAAAAGTCTTCATGTTTTGTGATGCAAGAAATCCCTGCATATTGTACCGCCAGGCGGTAAAATAAAAGTACACAAAACAGGTTAAAACCAAATTATAAGGCTCTTTTTAAGCCTACTGTTTTAATTGAACTTAGAAAGCGATTTACAGGCGTTAAAATAATTTCTATTCAAAACTAAATACGATTTGATCGGTCTAAAAGAGACAGGTAACAAAGAGATCGGTCTCTTTTGAGTCAATACCAGAATAAACAGAATGTGCTATTCAACCGCTCGTCCATTTCATTATTTTCACTGTTACCATCATCAGCGACATCGCGGACACGTCTTGGTTCAAAACGATAAGGTTCAAGCTCAGCCATCTCCTCGGATATAAACATAAACAGGACAAACGCCGAGAAGACCTGCCACGTTGGACGGAATGATATCACGGACAAGCGGCCAGTACGATGCAAAATGGCGGCCCGCTATGATGAATTTTGGCCTTCTTTGGAGAGGAATTTCAGTGGGGTCGGATGCACATTAGAAGCTGGAACCACGGATAGTAACTCAAATTAGTGTTATCTTTTTTTTTTATAAGAACAAAGGAACGGATAATATGCATCGTTGGCAAGTTTGGGTTGGTAGTCGAGCCCGCATCATCACAAAACAGCGGCTGCTCTTGCAAATTGGCGGGGAAAAAGGGCGGGCTTTTCAGTTTTTAAAATTTCTTTCTAAAGAGTTATTCCACATATATTTCATTTCGCGTAATTATGCCATTCCGCAAATCATGCCACATGCCATTCCGCAAACTCATGCCGCCTTTTACCCTCAGCGAGTGAAAAGCCGTGTCTGTTACGGGCCCCCGTGAAGCGTTTCTCGCACTTCATTTCAATGAGCTGCCCAAATTTCATACGGATACGATATTTCTACGTCTTTATTTGTAAAATACTTTTCAATGCAGTCCGTACCGACCCCTAAATTTGCCATTTTTTTCGCCGAAATCTTCTGGCAAGCAGCTCATCATCGACCGCCACTTGAATTCTCTTTGGAAAGCCGCTGTTCAAAGTGTTTGTGTTAACAAAGGGCTGATTATAGGTCGAAGAGTACCGGGAATCCACGGTATTTCTCATGTACTGTCGATGTCGGAACTCAATATGGCGTCGTAAACAATCAGAGATGCATAGCAACGCGAAAGTTCTCCGCTTCTCTTCTTCGCTGAGTCATGTCTGCGTCGCAAAGATCGGATATCAAAAGTTTCGCTATATGGGCAAATAACATAGACATAACGTTCAATAAGTATCGTGGACATGAGAAACGATTGCCAGTCACTTCCAAAACTGTAACGCTAAAGAATTCCACTTCCTTGGGAAATGGCTCGTCGAAACGTCGCTAGTCGAAAGATGAAATACACAGCTGTCAACAGAAGAACGTATTGTATCGCATTTCAGAATAATATGTTAAACAAGAAAACCTGTGGTTTGTCAAAGGCGGCCCCTTTGTAATGTTGGGTCTGCAGTTCGAGCCAACCGAAACCTAACCGTAACAAATATTTCCCATTTCCAACTCAACAAATTACAAATACGACCCCATAACATCTCTAACAATGTGATCACTACATCGCACTGCAACAATTTATTCTTGCTAAGTGCATTTGTTGCAATCTGCTGAAAAAAGCTAAAAACCAACAATAAAATCCCAACTCAAAAACAAAGAGCTGCCTAGCGCAGGAAAACGCTTATAGGCTCCTGCAAAGATCTTATAGGCTCCGCCCACCCCTATCCCCAAGAATACAATGGTCACACCCACCCGTCCCAATATATATACATACCAATCAATCACCCGTGACCTTTAAGAACCTAGCAAAGGGAAGGGATGTGGACTTACATTTTTGAAATTTTTTACCTCAGAACTAAGGGCGGCCTCGCCCGCTACGCGAGGTGGGGCGCCTAATAAAACATTGCAAAACAGCGCTCGTAAGAACCAACTTTGGCCTTCGTTATCGCTGGGCCAAGCTTAGGAGAAATCCTCATCTCCCGGATTTGTCAACAACTTAATATGTACTTTCACATACTTGAGTTTTTAGGCATGTTTTATTTTGACCGAAAGTCAGTCCTACTACCACAAATCTAGTTGAAATATAGATGAAAAACCAGTGCAAAACTGTCTTTTTTCCTGTTTGAGATATCGTTCGCGGAAACATTTCCGGGCATAATTTTACGTCGAAACGATTTCTTGTTTATACATGTACCGATTAGTGCAATATCAAGTAAATGCTAAGTGCTACACTGAAAAAGTCCACTGAAAAAGAAAATTTTCAGTGGCTCAGGTGGGACTCGAACCCACGACCTTCAGGTAACTGGTCCACCGCTCTACCATCTGAGCTACCGAGCCACAGATGGGAACGGAGCGTGGATGAATCCCCGTGATCTTACATGTGTACAGGAGTTTCCTGCAACAGACATGCGAAGCATGCAAAGATACAGGAGCAACTAGAATACAAGGCTGCTCTCGAAGTAGTGTTACTGACGTGGCTCGGCGGCTCTTCGGTGGAAGTATGAGATCAATGAGGCATTCAAGTCTGGTTTCAATTAATATACATATACAGGACAAGGGTTATGTTTGAGTAAAAGGTAGAGAAAGGAGATAGGTGTACATTGCAATGACTCGGCGGCGGCTCCGTGGCTCTTCAGTCGACTTAGTGACTTATAGAACGAGGAAGGTGTGTATTTTTGTAGCTCGGCGATTCCGCGGCTAGTCAGTCGACTGGCGCAGAGCCGCTGAGCCGCCGAATGCTTGTTTTATCTGACCAGCGAGCCGTCGAGACACTTGAATAAGGAACTCTGGAGATTAGTGGCCCGATATTCTATAGTTTAACGAAGATACAAAACGATACTTAAATACAAAACAATACGTAAATTTCTAGCACTTAATGAAGCAGGATCACGTACTCATGCATGGTGTGATGTTACAGTAAACACCATTTTTAAAAGTAAGCGTTTTTCTTTTCACTTTAGGTGCACAAATCCTGGGTCCACTGAGAGGTTCAGTTAGAGGATTTGTCGGATATGTGGAGACCACTGTTGAAAACTTTGACTTGTTGATTGACTTGGAGAGGCAAAGATCAATGTCCTCTCCTAGTGCTTCATTCGATAGAGTTTAAGTACTTAGCAGGGTTTTTTTTTTACGCCATAAAATTCAAGATGGCAATGCCACTGATGGCTCATCGAACTCCATAATGGTGCGAAAAAAAAATGTCTGTTCATGATCCAATCAAACAGAATTACAGCTTGTAACATGGCGATGAGTTGTACAAATTATTATTGTTTCCATTTGTTAACGCGGTGGAAGGAGAAGAGAGACGACTGTCCAAGTTGCGTTCAATTTGTTTCAGGATGTTTGGAACATTTCTGAGATGCGTACAGCTATCATCATATTGATGTCAAGCAGCCTGATTCATTGCGGGCTTATTTTCCGTTAGCTACACAAGAGTCAGATGGTCTGAATTTTATGTGTTTGTAAGGCTAGAAAGACGGTGCTTGTAAATATCGAATATATATAATGTAAGCTACATTATTAGACTCGCCAGTATAAATGCTGGACAGACTTGTTTTCTGCGTTGAGGTAAATATGAAGGAATAAAATGTAATATAAACTTCATGGTAAGTCATCTGGTTTTTCTTCCTCAACCGATAATCTATTTTATTTCGTGAGGGTCAAACAGTATGTGTTCTATGGGATACGAACGTACGTAGAAGGCCATAGCATATGTTCTATGGGATATAGTGTCGCGAATGTACGATGTCACGAGGCGGGAGGCATCTACACAAGAAAAAGTGATCCCATAAGACATAAACGGTCACCCTCTTCCGTCTTAGAATGCGGTCGTGCCGGTCATATGTACAAACAATCTCATCTTATATCAGTGTAGAGTGTTTCTACTCATGAACGCGTGTTATTTTTTTTTCTCACTCTTACTAACGTTTCGCGTTAAGATTTTGTTTACGGTGTTGTTGGATGCAAGCGCTTTTGTTTTAAGTTTTAGAACTGGTTTTCCGGTGCCCGCTCATTTGCTTATATTATAAGTCATGAGCCAGTACACTCAAGTGGAAGAACTGAAAGCCATTTTGCCATCGACGGGCGATGACTGAGAACGAGATTGCCTCAACCTGCAAGCGAGGAACTAGAAGTTAAAACGAAAGAAATGCTCAAGTCGAAAGTTAGATAACCAACATGAGAGATCAAAGGGCTCTGTGAGCGAAGGAGATTGAACAAGAAAGCCCAGTGGGCATTTTAACCGCCCGTTCTGACCTTCCCCACCCCTAGGTTTAACAAATGTTAGCGCAATCCTGTATTTATACGAACCGGCGTGACGAAAAGTGTGATTGTGTGACAATATTTTGACTATAGCGTTACTGGAGGACGTAATGTTTAAACTCTGATGACTCAGCTTACCTTTGTTATCGCTTTTATTTCTGCTGAAAAACGCAAATTCACTCAAACGTTGAAAATCGGTATAGATTTGCCCACAACTGAGGATGCTTACAAAGGGATGACGAAATATTTACTCTTGTGGCCAGACCGTAAATACAAACATTGAACATAGCAGTAGAATCAAAATACAACGCTTCTTAAACACGAGCTCGAGCAGATCGTCAGAGTCTGGGGCACGGTAAGGCATATCTCATGACGTGATGTTTAAATGCGGTTTGCTAACCCGGAAATCCCCATGCCAAGTAAACAAGTTGAGTCGGAACGGCTATGTATCAGACTACGCACTTACAAAATTACCTCAAACCCAACCAACACCACTCGCAAACCACTCGCGTTCAGTTATTTTCTAGCTTAAAGACTCGTAACAGCTACCTTATTAATTGATCTCCTCATTAATGACCGATTCCTTCGTCTTTATGCAATTAAAATCAACTTCTCGCCTCAAATAAACACTCATCTCTCTCCCTTCTCAAGAACTATGATGTATCGATGGTGCAATCCACTAATTGCATCATTATACTAGTGCCAATACTAGTACTAGTGTCTCTTCGTAAGCCACCGTTCCTTACCGCGCTAATAAGCTGCAAACACAGCTATCGTTTCTCTCCTCTGCGAAATGCAGGTTACCCAATGAGAAAACTTACAATCCACTTCGGAAACCGTCCCCCCCCCCCCCCCCATAAAACGCCAAGGGAAACTGCCTCTTGCGCAGCACAATGTTACACCCCTGCTATACAAAACGCAACTTTCAAAGCAAATCACATTTACAGAAACGTGAGATGCTCCTCACATTCACAAATCCTTCCACTCCCACACTTTTACATCCTTCAAAATGTCAATCCCATAACAAAACTCCTGCGTTAAAAAACTTTTCACCATAACCACTAACTAGATCAGACAACACAGCCAATTTCGCATTCAATCCTATTAGCTGCTTTACTCAGTTGCGCATGTTATACAAGACAAATACAGAAACCCCAAACTTAACCTTCGCCGTTCATATCTTAAATACTGTAAATTAAAAGACAAGAACACACGAAGGTAACACTCAGCAGACTAATATGCGCATGCGTCTTATATAACAGTACCGCTCTTGAGTACCCGTACCACAACAAGGGGAATTGTTGTGGCACTATGTGGCACCAAGCAGATTGAGGCTACTATGCTAAGAGTACATTCTACCAATGAAAAAGCTGTTTAGAATCCGCTTACTGAAGCTGAAGGTCAGACAAGGTTAAGCTTACCAGACATGTTGAATGTACACGGGGACGGAAATGATCAGTGCAAATGTGCTTTTCTACCTCTTCCTTTACAATATTTTTTGAGTGAAGGGTTGGTGTGGTGGAATTGATGGTAATCTCCAAAAACTATTGTTATGGCAGGTAAAATTGAACTTTGTCGTGGCCAACGGTGGAACGTGACAAAAACAACCTCGTTCCAAAAATAGACTTGTTGACGAGAAACTAATTAATTTGTTCTTTTATGATTTGAGTTATGACACAGCTGTTTTGGTTATGTATCTTTGAGCAAGATGCTGGTTGAAAATATTGAATCTGTGTTTGATGTGGATAATTTTGATTGTACTTTGCAAGGTTTTTGAAACAGCTTTGTTCGGTAATTTGAAATTTATAGCGACGTGTTTAAGATAATTAATTGTAAAGAAGTTGACCTTTGGTCGGAGCGGAGCGCGAATTTGCGTAGAGTATTTGGAGGCCCAGTCAAGACTGTGTTTGTGGATATGAATTTCCATGAACATTATGTTGAGCAACATTGTGACTAATTTTGACCAATTTTGGCTAATTTTGAGGCCTATGTGATTTGTAGTCCACGTGACAGGTGCGTGAAACAAAAGCCAGTATAATCTTGAAGCGTTTCAGTCTCCACTTTGCATAAATTAGTTTGTTCATTCAAGCGTGTCTGTAGGTTTTAAAACCTGTTTTCTATTCCCATAATAAGGTTACGTTTTAGTTTACGATGTTGTGTCCATGATTTGTATCAGTTATTTTCACAGATTTTCCAGCCGACATAGAAATGATTTCTTTCTTGGTTTTATCATATACAGGAACATATGGCAAGAAAATTTGTTTGGAAAACGACTTTTGCCCTCTTTTGGTCTTCAGTTTGCATAACCAAGTTTGTGCAACTGGGAGTGTCAATGGCTGTCCTCTCCTCAGATTATTATCAAATACACTTGTTTCTTTCACCTCTTGTTGTGACCTCGATTTACTTCTTTCAGTAATATGTGGACAATTATTAGTTGACCTTAACTGAGGTTTCAGTTTTAGATTTAATTTGAAATTTCTATGCAGTTATTTTGTTTTAGAGTCAGTTTGACTTTTCAGTCTGTGGCCTACTAGCCCTATGATTACTCTATCTCCCAATCTTGGTCCGACTGGGTTTTTAGCAGGATTTTGTTTGGCATTCCAAGGGTTTTGCTGAGTAACAGATAAAGCTGTTTTCAAAACAGTTACTTTCCATCAGCGCTCATATGACCAGTACATGAGTTGAGAGGAACGTAATGCAACAGTTGCAACAATATGCACTCAGTGTACTATAGTGGAGGGGGAAACACTTACGAGAATGATCGCGTGTGTTGTTTTGTCCTCAGAGTATGTCTTAAAAATCATAAATAAGCCTGAGACTTGTCATTTCAACATAGGTCAAGCACGCGATGCGTGCCTATGTTTTAAACCGGCGGTCGCCATATGGCGACGGCCGGTTAATAAGACACTGGTTGCCAAATAAGAATCGGCCCGCTATTAAAACAGCAACGACGACAACAAGGTAAACATTTTTTTTTAATTTAGGCAGCAGTTTTCTCATGTTGTCACGCGGGTGAAATTAGACCACAACAGGGGATTTGTGTTTGTGTTTGTGTAGATCAGATCAGATTTATCTGCCTCTCGTAGGGCAGCCGTGTATAGTTTTGCAAAAGCAAATGGTAGGTTCTTGAAGGTCAGGATGATGGATTGGTACGTTAATGATATATATTGGGACGCAAGGGGTGGGTGTGGGATAATATTTTACAGAGGAGGGGATACGTTTTATTGAGCATCGGAATTTTCTAGGTGATTGTACAAGCCTTGAGGTCTCAAGACGGTTTCTCCATCTTCTCGGTTGTAATTCAGGAAGGTTTCAAAAAACAATTTGTAATGGTAGGTGTCTGATTGAGGACTGATCAACATGCCATTCAAACGCAGGTCAATTTGCTTGATGGGGGTGTGAGCCAGATTGTTAACGACCGATAGTTTGTCAGCTGCATCAAAGTTATTGTGATCGCCCTTTTTTTTAATTGCAGTTCCATGGTAAAGTAACTGCGCCCCAAATCCACACAGTTGGTCAAAGCAGGAATCACAAATTCCATGGGGTTGATTCCTAAGGTGGTGGGTTGAACGGTACTCATTGATGCTGATGTCGGTGGGAGACACCTTGAACATTTTCAAAGAGGGGTTGATGGTCCCCTCCGAACGAACGTGGGCGGGTGAAGCTTCAACCATGGTGTAACGCTTCGTGTGGCGTTTCTTTGAGAAGAACAACCTTTGTTTTTATACCGTGGTCGACGTTGTAACAGTTGAGCCAAGTCAAACCCAGGGGGTTCTCATGACACTCCCACTGACCCATCCACCGCGTTTTCTTTTTTTTTTTCTCATCCAAAACGGAAACAAGCCACCACATAGCGGCAAACCACGAAAGCCTCGTGCTCGTGGTAGGGGCTTCTTTTTTCTCTACACACCAAAAATGGTTTGATACTTTTTCACTTGTCTGGCCACGGTCACGGTCACTTGTTTGGCCACGGTCACGGCCTTTTTGACGTTTTTGTTGGAGAGTGCTTTCTTGGCTTGTTTGTTAATTTCCTTTTTCAAAATTTCAATTGCTTTTCGTTTCAGTCCACGTGTCAAGCCTGTTTTGAATCTACCAAGGATGTCACTGGGTAGTTTCAAGGGGTTTCGAGTGTTTTTAAGACCTTCAAACCCCCTTTTAACATGTCCGTGAACACCCGCGACCCATATTGACTCTTGTCGGGTAGAAATCCCGTCAGACTTCCTCCACGCATTTTTTTCTTCATTTTGGTAAATGACGTCTTAAAGGGGACGTCTTGGGTTCGAAACTGCAACATAACAACGGTGTTACCTTCTCCAAACTTGGTCAAAACTTCCGCCACTTGCGTTTCAATGTTTTCAATAAATTCGTTGTGAATGGGAAAGTATTGAATGCGCAAGAGTTCAAAGTACGTGGTCCCACCTCCCTCGCGTTGGTACATGACTTCCCACAACATATATGTGGTTGATTCCCTACAATGGTACTCCCAGCCACGTCCGAGTACACGTGCAGAGGACGGGTGGCGATGCCCGCCACCGATCGAAAGGCATTGTTCAACTTAGAGAAACGCCATTTGCAAATCAGACTCAACTACAAAAGGTGGCTGAGAAAAGGACGGTCGGTCCAAAACACAGGATTTCCATCCGCATCGTTCAAATCGTTCCAGTCACAGTTGTTTTTCATGTCGGAAACTTGATCCCCAATGAATTCTTGTTGCAGGCTGGGCCTCGAAATGAGAAATGAGACCGCTGGCAACTTTTTTCAACAACCCTATGCTGAGAGCTAACTTGTTGTTGATGTCAATGTTTGCGGTCGTGGTCGTTCCACAATGACAGACGCCTTTGATATCGAGCACCAGGTCCTCTCCTTCCCAACGAAACTTGACGCTGGTGTGTTTGCTCCCGCTAGTCACAAAGCGCTTGTGGAGCGGATTCGTGACGTTGTTATTCCAAGTGCGTCACAGCTGCTTTCATGAAACTCACTCCGTCCACTACGCAATCCAACCCTTTGATATCTTGGACATCCACCCCCGTGGAACCTAGTTTCTTCTCGGTCCCTCCACCTGCTTTAGGCGTAGTGATGTGCCATTAAACAAGGTTGACTAGGGAATCTGGCAAGAAAATGGCACTCAATCCCACTTGCCATTGACTGCAACGGATTAAAATGTGACAAATGCAACGCTTAAGGTAGTCGATTTTTCATACTGTTGGCTTGGTTGGTCGGAAACTCAGTTCTGTTTGCGTGAATCAACAAGGCCACGTAAAAGGATGACGACGAAGGCAAGGACATCTGGCCAGTTGTTTCAGGTCTTTGCTAGAAATTCAACTATTGTACTTTTCAGGCCACCCTTCCACTTGACCAAGACTTGTCCTTTCTTACGCTTAATAACCTTTTCAACACGAAACAGAGCGCTGTTGGGCACATGCACTCTTTGTAAATCTTATTCGTAAAACGTGCCTTCCACAGGGGTGTCATCCCACTCCTGAATCTTATAGGTAGGCACCAACCCTTCCATCATGTGATGCACCACAAACACTTCTTCGGTCCAACCAGGCAAATACCCTCTTTAAAAGGTCCGATGGATCTTGTTGAGACGGACCCGGTCCCCTACTTTGAATTTGGGCGGGGTCTCTTTTGACTAAACGTCGCTCAAAGAGACGTTTTCACACAGCTTCTTCGTTGTGCCTCGTCACGTTTTGGGGGGCAATACCGATACTAAGATAACGGCCACACAAGTACATTCATGATGTTAAAACTAACTTTTATTCTTTCTTGTTACGACTCTCTTTTATAACTACAAGTCAAGTCAAGGAGTTGAAATGCCGGCGTCCCCACCAAAACCCTCTTTTCCACAGCCCTGTTTTTTTTTCTGTTCTTGGACAGTTCAATGCGCACATCCTTTTAGACAGTCACACGTGACACTACCGGGTTTTTCTTTTTGCCATGCTTTCAGACTGCTACTGTATTTGGGTGGAGCTGGTGGTAAGTGGATTTCTTGAAGTAGTTCCTTTTCATAATAGGTCCTTCGAAGTAGTTCCTTTTCATAATCTGTCAGGAGAGGGTCTCCTTGTTTGTCCTTTGGACGCAGCTTGAGTGGTGGGCCTGGAATGTCATAGCCATAAAGAGGATACCCCTGGGAATCGCGGGTGGGAAAGTAGCGGTGGCGGCCTTTGTTGTCTTCGATCCAATCCCAGTTCTTTTGGCTCAAAGGGACGTTTGAAAGAACCTGAAAGAACTTGCACTGTTTCTTTTGACACCCCAGATACATTCGGTTGGGGTTGTTCGGGGACTTGCTTTGTAAAAGCGTCACAGGTTGAAGACAAAAGGAGCACAATTGTTTCCACATGTCTTTGATGCCTGCATGGAGCTGACGGTGCACTTCCCTCATGTAGGAAACACTGTTCTTTTTGGATGACAACAGCATGCAAGGGGTTTCGGGACACATACTCTTTGATGGGTACTTGATGGAATAGGCAAAAAGGTTGTTGTTGTTGTTGTTGTTGGACTCGGGTTTCTCAAAGAAGGTCGCCAACTTCACCATTCTCGAAAAAGGTTTGTCGTTGGACTCTGGTTTTTGGTACCCGTCTGCCAAAAACAAGGACGGTTTCTGGAACGCCGTTTGCGTGGCTTTGTCCATGACACTCAACTCTTTTACCATTTCAGTGATCAAAAGCATTACATAAGAGAATTACAGTTCACCCGATGGAACGCGAAACCCATCCTTCACCAAAGCAGTGTTGTGGTTCGTTCCAGAAATATTGGAGCGGATACCCAGAAGGAAATCAAGACCTTGTTCAATCGTACTCTTTGTTTGCCGAAGGACGTAGAACTATTGAGAGTCATGTTGGAAAAAACAAACATGAAACAAACAAACATGAAACGTGTAAAAAAACAAACGTGAAACATGTAAAAAACAAGAAACGTGAAGAAATTCAGGTGTATCACTCTGTTATGCAGGGACATGTTTATCTGATTTAAAGGGGTTATGTCACGAGGTTTTTGCTATTTTAGGTCAATTCTGTGCTAAAATCATAACCTAGTGCCTTTACTCATACACAAAATGCTCCTGTAAAACTATGAGGAAGATATCAAATGAATTTTTTTCAGGGGAGAGCTAACCATAATATTGTTTTGGTGATTTTCCACTTCCATCCTTGCCATCGGTAGCAACAGACGACAGGAAACAGTTTCAGTACCGCAAAATAGTCTTTAATAACAAAGCTAGACCCTTATTTTTGGAATTCAATTGATTCGAAGACACTTTTGAGCTATTTAAAAAGATACTAAAATCGCGTGACATAGCCCCTTTAAGAGCGCTTGTATGTAAAAAGCAAGCATAAAGTGGAAATTCGATATTTTTCATATTTTAATGTTAGATTGGTGATCGTATCACTAAAATCACTGCATATTTTTTGGCAAAATATCCGTTTATTTCAAAGAAAAGTGCAAATAACAAAATTCGTTAAAATCGCCATTCGTGTGCAGAAATAAATCCCTCCTTAAATCTTCTTTTGTGATCTTTCAAGAGCTTCAAAAATGATTTTGATAAAACCTGCGTTGTTCTTTGTGTTTCAAATATTTAATTTTGAAAGTATACATTTCTCATCAGGAAAAATACTTCGTGAATTAAAGTATTTTTCACCATGTTCTCAACCTATTCAGCTTCTGGCTGTTGAATTTAGAAAAGATGTTCTCACAATTGCTGTAAAAATTTCTTTGAGAAAACGATTGAGATCCACGCGAGAGCTTTTCAAATTTCGTTAAAATGCAGTTACCTGACCCTTCCTGGTCAACATTTTATTAGCGAGTCACGTACATGTTTTAATATGTTTCTACCCATATGAGATCGAAAAGTCAAAGAGAGAGAAAAAAAAAATTTTCATGTACTCTAACCTCATTTGCTGTAGGGGACAGGTCCAGAGGATATTTTCCTGTGATTCTCTTGCCGTTCGTCGTATTTTAGTCCTGTTTATTACGTCAAATGAACACCGCCAACTCGTTCAATGCATTTTAAACGGTCGAACAGATAACAACAACAACTTTTGTTCTTTGTTACATATGCTGATGTTTTTCTCGCTTTTGCGTGCTTTTATTTTAATTTGCTATGTAAATTTCGTTCTGTTCATTTTACGTTAAGTTTTCTACATTCCGATCGACTTCAGTGTAACTTCTACTGTCGTTCATAACGTATGTAGTTTTTGGTTCCCTGAACTCCTATCTCCAACATTTGGTAAGCCGTCTTTGTTCGTTGTTTGCTCTTGTATTTCGTTCATTTCTTCTGTTCTTTTCGGTTCATTGCTATATTGTAATTCATTTTATTTTATCCTAGGAATTTACTTTGTTTCTTCAATAAAAGTTAATTCATTTGCTGGTACACTTATCGGAGCGGTCCTTCGCCTCTTCATCGTAAATTCCAAATGAGAGTTTTGTTTGTATGGTGGATGCTACGACGGTCTCAGGCACTCGCCCAAGTTTACGAAGGAAAATGTTGAGCTCTTTTCAAGAAGGAGCCATGAACGAAGCTTTACACACCCTACGAAAGTCGCGTGCAGGACATGTTTCGGCTATGACTAATGCCTGCTCACAAATTGACATTCTTCTCGTCGATTACGCGAATCTAGTCAAAGTTAAGTCTCTTCAGTCAACTCTGGATAAGGCGTGGCGTAACTTCCAAGAAAACGTTACACGATGTAAAAGTCTCCTGGACGAAAATAGCGACGAAATTTACGAAGTCGACACTCAATACGCTACTCAAGAAACGAGAAAGTATCACTATGATCTGAAGATTGAGCAATACGCAATTGCCGCCGCCACACATTTCAACGAAAAAGTATCTCATGATCTTGCCAATTTTGGACTGGCATCGCCAGCAAGATCTCTCCGATCTGCAACCAGTCGTGCTTCTTCAAAGCTTAGTGAGGCAAGCGCAAGACTTCACGACACGAGGGCTACGGCGGCCAAGGCTGAGTTAGCTGCGAAACAAACTGAACAGGAACGAAAAAGATCTATTGAAATAGAAATGAAACGTTTAGAAATGGAAATGAGCCAGAAACGTGTCGAACTAGAGCTGGCGAAGCTGGAGGCTGACAGGGACGTCGCCGAAGCAAAAGAAAGGACTGAAATAGCCGAGTCAGAAGCCAAATTAGCCGAAGCCGAGTATTCGGAACTTATGTTAAATGCACAATCTTCATCGCATTCCGGTTATGTTGTGTCAGGGTTGGCACTCGGAATTACCTCCAACACCTCTTCGTTAACGACTCTTCCTGTCAACACGTTTCCTGTCATGAGCACTCAAGCTCACACGCTTCCAGCCGTGTCTACGCAAGCTTACGCGCTTCCAGCCGTGCCCACGCAAGCTTACACGCCTCCATCCGTGTCCACCCAAGCTTACACACTTCCAGCCGTGTCTACGCAAGCTTACACGTTTCCAGCCGTGTCCACGAAAGCCTACCCGCTTTCAGCCGTGTCCTCGCAAGCTTACACGCTTCCAGCCGTGTCCTCGCAAGCTTACACGCTTCCAGCAGTGTACACGCAAGCTTATACGCGCAACGCAAGTTCCAGCTGTTCCTACGGTACTCTCCTGCGTCAGTGCGTCTCCAGTCACGTCCACGCAAATTTCCTTGCTCCCAACCTTTCCCTCGCAAATTCCGAGGCCTTCAGAGGCAGCTTCATACGTGTCTTCATTTCCGTCGGGCCTGCTATGTTTTCGGTCCCGTCCTGTACCGCCGACTTTTCCCGTGCGCGTGTTGTACCTCGTTATGATCCTGTGGTTCCGCCTCACCACTCAGCTCCCGGTTTAAGTGCCGCTGCCTCAAGTTACAACTATACTTCAGTTTCAAGTGTTGCAGATGTTCCACAGTGCATTTTACCTACTCCACAGCCTGTTGGCGAAATCTCCTCGCAATGATCGCCGCTACCATGTAGAAAATGAATGCTGGTCATGGCTTACCTGCATTACAAGTTGTCGAGTTCGATGGATACCCTGAAAACTACCCGATGTTTCGTCAAAGGTTCCGTCAAATAGTGAAGTCAAAGGCTTTGGACGAAACGACAAAAATGGCCCGACTGTTGCAATTCCTCGATGGCCCCGCTCTATTAGCCGTGCAGAGGTACGAGTCCGTTCCGGGTGGCTTGGCAAAGGGACTCCAAGTCCTTCAAGATCGCTTTGGTCAACCGTTCAAGATAGTGCAAGCATGTGTTGACACCTTGGTTAAAGGCCCTGTCATAGCGCCTCAAGATGAGAAAGGCTTACAGCGTTACGCAGATAGAGCACAAGTTATGTACGACACGTTGGAAGCTATGAACTGCCTAGGAGAAATGAACACGGACAACCTTGAGAAAATGATTCTAAGATTACCTAAGTGGGCGCAAGCCAAATTTAGAGAACACTTGAAGAAGCTTGAACATCAAGGGGGCATCATGCCTACTTTCAAGGACGTCGCTAACTTCTTGAAAGATCGCGCTGATGTGGCAAACCACCCGTTCTTCTCAAGTTCTTCAGCCGAAACAAAGCCTCCGAATTCCAAAATGCCGAATACAAACGATCAAACTAGTCCTCTTAAGCTTACTACGCTGACTACCGAAGGTACGAAGAAAGACAGCAAGGACAGTAATCCTGAAGTCAGTAAAGATCGCAAAACCGGAAACTGTCCAATGTGTGGCCGTTCTCATCCACTTTACTAGTGTGAAATGTTTAAGGCGAAGCCTGTTGAAGAAAGAGCCGAGTTCGTCAAGAAGAAGTGGTTTTTCTTCAACTGTATCAATTCGGTTGCACATTTCTCAAGATCATGCAAGTCGTCAGTACGCTACAGGGCACCAGAATGTGGGAAACCTCATCATACTCTGTTACATCTTCCGCGGCCCAGTCCTGAAAGAAACGTTGTTCACCAAGCCAGTAATGTTGAAACCATGGTTATTCCAACCGTTCCTATGGCTCCCCCAGATGGTCAAAACGCTATCGAATACGTGTGCTACAGCAACTACGGCGGAATCCTCCGAGATTCTATTGCAGATCATTACTCTCAAGGTTATTGGTAACAACGGAAGGAGTATCACTACTTACGGCCTCGTAGATTCAGGCTCCGATGTGACAGTGATTGATCCATCCCTTATCGAACAGCTCGGGATTCAAGGTGAAGCCAGTCACCTTTTCCTCTCCACAGTAAATCAAATAGAGAAAAGGGAACAAGGTGTGAAAGTTAGCTTTAAAATCGAGTCAGTTAATGACCAGGATCCCAGAGAGATTGCTGTTTGTGGCGCTTGGGCTGTGAAAGATCTCACTATTCCCACTATTCCACTCAAACACGTCTCGGTTCGCAAGAGAATAGGACAGTGGCCACACCTACGCCAGGAACCTTTTCCTGAAGTCGCAAGAAACAAAGTGTCTGTCCTCATTGGCACGAATGTTCAAGAGCATTCATCCCACTTGAAGTCAAGAGAGGGGAACCAAACGAGCCATTTGCGATAAGATCTTGCCTTGGCTGGAGTATCCTTGGCGGTTCTGTCAGCTGCAGCGATAAGCATCAGTTCAACCTTAACCAAGTTTCCTGTGAGGAGATTTCACTGAGTCGTCAACTCGAAGACTTCTGGCAAGTTGAGTCCTATGGAACTGAGAAGCAGTCTTTAAAATCAATGTCAATGGAGGATCACAAGGCCATGAAGATTGTTGATGATACCATTTCAAAGGTTGACGGTCATTATCAGATCGGCTTACTTTGGAAGCAGGAAGTCCCTAGCCTTCCCTTCAATCGGGCTGCCGCCGAGGCCAGACTTCAACATCTGAAAAGGCGTTTCTCTCGAGATCCTGACTTGGAAGCCAAGTATAGAGCTGTCATTGATGATTACGTTATTAAGGGCTGTGCAAGAAAGTTGACTCCTGAAGAGGCTGCCAGGAAATCCAATATCACATGGTACTTACCGCATCATCCTGTCTTCAACGTCAACAAACCCCAAAAATGCCGTGTGGTTTTTGACGCAGCTGCCAAATTCAACGGCGCCTCCCTTAATGATCAGTTATACCAAGGTCCAGACCTCGCGAATAGTTTAACTGGTGTGCTCATCCGCTTTCGTCAGGATAAAGTTGCATTTATAGCAGACTTAGAAGCTATGTTTCATCAGGTCAAGGTTCTCCCCAAGGACGCCGACGCCTTGAGATTTCTTTGGTGGAGTGGCAGTTTGATAAATCCCCCTGATAAATCCCCCCTGAGCAACCTTGGAGCAACCTTATCGCCTTGTTGCGCTAACAGATCAGTACGGCAGACAGCAGATGATAATGAAGATCGGTTAAGCCCAGACGTAATCAACATAGTGCTTAGAAACTTCTGTCGATGACGTTTTGAAGTCTGTTCCGAACGAAAAGAGTGCGATCCGGCTGGCTGAACAGCTGATCTACTTAATGAAAGAAGGCGGTTTTCACCTTACGAAATTCGCGAGTAACAGCCGTAAGCTTCTGTCCATCCTTCCTGAGGAGGAGCGAGCAAATCCTGCCCTAAATCTAGATCTTGATCAGCTACCAATCGGGCGTGCACTTGGGCTACACTAGGATGCAGACTCGGATACTTTCCTGTTTAAAGTTGTACCCACTAACAAGCCGCCGACTAAACGTGGCATTCTGTCGACGGTTAGTTCTCTCTTCGATCCGCTTGGTTTTGTGAGTCCTTTCATTCTTTCAGTAAAGGTTCTACTTCAAGAACTATGGAGAATGGGAATCCAGTGGGATGAACGTGTACCAGAACCGCTGCTGACACAGTGGCACAGATGGGTTGAGTCCCTTCCCTTTGTTGCAAAAATCAAGATTCCGAGGTGTTTTAGGAACCCTTTTCATGCCAGTATCACCAACATCCAGCTTCACTACTTCTCCGATGCATGTAACCATGGTTACGCTACTGTTAGCTACCGGAGACTCGTTGATGAGCAAGGAAACGTTCATTGCGCTTTCGTCATGGGGAAAACAAGCAACACACCGTTAAAGCAATGGTCCGTTCCGCGTTTGGAATTACAGGCAGCTGTGGTCTCTACGCGTCTTCACGTGCTGATTCACGATGAGTTGGACCTGCCCGTTCATAGTGTCACCTTTTGGTCAGACTTCCTGACAGTCCTTCAATACATCACCAACGAGAAGAGACGATTCAAGCCCTTTATTGCTAACAGAGTTAATGAGATTCATAATGTTTCCACCCCTGAGCAATGGCGACATATGCCGACGTCTCTCAATCCTGCTGATGAGGGCTCTCGAGGGATGGTAATACATTCGTTTAAGCCGAATTGTCGCTGGTTGTCTGGACCAAAGTTCCTGTTACAATCCGAGGAACAGTAGCCTGTTAGGAAAATCGGTAAAATTCCTGATGACGACAAAGAAATTCGACTTGAAAGTCACGTTGCACTCATTTCAGATGGATCTTCGCTGGACCTGTTCCTAAGACGTTGTTCTTCTTGGTCGCGTTTGCAGACACTCATGGAATGGCTATTGCTCTTTATTGACTACATCAAGAACAAGAACGCTCCCCTCAAGTTAAGAGGGATAAGCATTGAAGAGACCCGAAACTCTACGCAGAAGATTGTCCAGTTGGTTCAACGCCAGTATTTCCCTCAAGAAATTGAATCCTTAAGTAGTGGACGTCAGGTCAAAGGCCACAGCAAACTTGTTAATCTCTCCCCTGTGCTGATCGAAGGAATTCTTCGCGTGGGAGGAAGAATTCGACATGCCTGATTTCATTGGATGCCGTCCATCCAATGCTACTTCCTAAAGATCATCCTATCTCCACCATAATAGTGCGTCACTATCACAAGTCCTTGGGCCATGCTGGTCGTGAGCACGCACTCTCTGCCCTGCGCCAGAGATTTTGGATATTACAAGCAAGATCACTTGTCCGTCAAATACTGCGCAAGTGTGTTAACTGTCGCAAGCGAAACGAAGCTCCTATTCAGCAGTTGATGGCCGACCTGCCTAAAGAACGTCTTATCCCTTACGAGCCACCGTTTACCTATACTGGGGCCATTCTATGTGAAGCCACCGTTTACCACCGTTTACCTATACTGGGGCCATTCTATGTGAAGCGTGGACGGGGTTCAGACAAGGTGTACGGATGTATTTTCACCTGCTTTACCAGCCGTGCCGTTCATATCGAGGACGTGAGTTCTCTGGAGACTGACGCCTCTATCCAAGCTCTCCACAGGTTTATTTCAAACCGTGGCTGACCCTAAGAAATCCGGAGTGATAACGGAACCAACTTTGTGGGGGCAGACAAAGTAATTCAGCAATCCATTCGAGAGTGGGATCAAGACGAGCTGAATAAACGCCTGATTAAAGATGAGATAAGCTACCATTTGTGCCCAAGATCCGAGTGGAAATTCCAACCACCCGCGGCCAGTCACATGAATGGGGCATGGGAAAGGCTTATTCGAAGTGTTCGTAAGCCAGTGAGAGCGATTCTTGAAAACCAAAACGCGCTAGTCGGTCTGGAAACTCTACGTACTGTGTTTGCTGAAGTTGTAACCATCCTGAACAGTCCTTCTCTAACCCCAAGCAGCGACGATCCAAGTGACTGCGAACCTCATACTCCAAGTCATCTCTTGCTTCAGCGGCGAAACCTTGCACTGCCTCCTGGATCATTTGTACGTGAAGACCTCTATCGAAGCAAGCAATGGAGACAGGCTCAATTTCTAGCTGACTGCTTTTGGAAGCGATGGATCCGTGAGCACGTCCTGGCGTTGCAACAACGTCAGAAATGGGTACGCGAGAAAGGCAATTTGGCGATCGGAGATCTTGTCTTGGTTGTGGACGACAATTCCCCACGAGGACGATGGCTCCTTGGTCGCGTTATCAAGTCTTTTCCGGGCCCTGATGAGCGAGTACGCGTGGCCGAGATCAAGACTAGCACCTCTACCTTGACAAGACCAATGTCCAAGCTATGTTTGCTGGAAGAAGCACCTTGAGGAACTATTTAACGATTTAATGCGATTGTCGCATATTTGCTGAACGTTACATATGTTGATGTTTTTCTCGCTTTTGCATGTTTTTATTTTAATTTGCTATGTTAATTTCGTTCTGTTCATTTTACGTTAAGTTTTCTACATTCCGATCGACTTCAGTGTAACTTCTACTGTCGTTCACAACGCATGTAATTTTTGGTTTCCTGAACTCCTATCTCCAGCATTTGGTAAGCCGTCTTTGTTCGTTGTTTGCTCTTGTATTTCGTTCATTTCTTCTGTTCTTTTCGGTTCATTGCTATATTGTAAGTCATTTTATTTTATCCTTGGAGTTGACTTTGTTTCTTCAATAAAAGTTAATTCATCTGCTGGAAAAGTTTTATGTACTTGTGAGGTCGTGCGGTACACTTATCGGAGCGGCCCTTCGCCTCTTCAACAACCTTTCCTGTAAAACGTTCGATATCTTCCTACACTGTGGCATCTTACTCGACGGTTCAGTCGCTGGTGAGCGTTGCTTGGTTGGTAGAGCACACACAAAAAAAAAGATTTTTATCACTACACACATGTCGTCGCTACCGTGGCCAGAGTTTCTACGTAGCGCCTAAAGATAAGATCGACCTTATTTTAGCCGAGCATCAAGGTTATTTCTTTTACTAAAAACGAACGTTTGAGTATAATGACGATATATCTTAAACTTGGAATAGTGTGGACCAGAAGCTCCAGCACAATGGGCAGGGTCCCAGACAACTGTTAAGGGAGAGGAGGATGGCCAAAAACTGAAAGAGGACTGGGAAAAGAGATTTTAAGTTATCGAACGCAAGACTGGTTCGTTTGTAAACGTTGGATCAAGCAAGTTTTATATTCGGTTATAGATGGGAGCCTCACTTCGTCTCTTTGTCGCCATTCAAAGAGATAGTAGATGTTGAAATGCAAGATCCTCCGGTTTTAGAGGTGGGCGTTGGTTCCAGTATTAGTGATTAAATGGACAAAATGACATCGATGAGTATTAACCACAACGCTTCTCTAGTCTTGACGACTTTAATATTAAAGATTGCTTCTCGTTAGTTACTTGATTGATCAGTTCTCCTTTTGATTCTATGAAGAGTAATGGCACATCATGTGGGAGGTACGAGTCTTAAACTCAAAGGACTCCTCTGACCAAAGCCAGAAACAGTATCTCCTTGAAGTCTTTCAAACCGGCGAACTTCACACCAAGCTTTTGGCTTCTTTTCAAAACGCCTTGCCACAATGAAAGTTGTTCTGTTTGAACACGATGGAGAGACTGATATAATTTACAATTTAAGCAACGAAGTTATGACAGGAAGTTATGGCAATATCCAATCATGCATGATACGTATAACAATATTTGCGAAGTAGTTACTTGCTCTCAGCTTCCCAAGACTTCTTTACAGGTGCTGAAGGACATGTGCAATTTTTATCAGCTTGGCATTTCGTCACTAAACATTACACCGAAGAAGCTCTGTGTAGATCTTTTGACGACTTTAGTTGACAGCTGCAGCTCCAATACTCTACTTTAAAGTGCAACAGAAAAATGGCAGTGGTAAAGGCTAGGAGTGCATAATGACTTCAGAAGCAAGATATCATAAAGAGCAATTATTACGTTGCGTTAACCACTGGAAATCCAAAGGTGATGATGTGAACTTAATTATGATGCCAGTGGCGAGAATGGTCAGTAAAGGGCAAGAAACGTGACGTATTTCTGTTATGATACCCACATATCCATTACGATAAGTGTGCCGGCTGCTGTGAGAGATCTCACCCACTGGGAACCCGTCCCTATAAGAATCGAATACAGAAATTCAGGAACAGAAGCGCTCTTTGTTACCATGGTTACGCACCATATTCCACAGTCTAAAAAATAGCCTTTGCGTGTAGAAGCCCCACGTATTAGTCAGGAACACCCTTACACTAGTGTAGACTATGCCAAACAGTTCACAAGAGAGTATAGTTAACAACTTCGATCACGCCCGTTTGTCATGAAGAGAGCACCATTCCTGTAGTGAGTGTACAAAGCTGACCTCCACTCTCTGAGATAACTGTGCCTTGCGTCTGCGCCAGCTGAGAACCAACAACCCTTCTAACTGGTCGAACGCTTCGTCGTCTGCATTTAAAACTGCGATGACCTATGCTGTGCTCGAGCTCTGGTAACGGCCAAATCCAAAGTAGACAACCATTCCCAATAGCGTTCTTTAAGGATGGAAAAAAAGATATGAAAAGAACAAGCCCTTGGCTTCCATGGTGAATTTGGTCTCCTACCTCCAGGCCCCTGTAGGTGCGATGAGTTATCTCCGCTTGGTTTAACACCGTCTTACTTTGATGACCAGATAAAGTTAGTGCATACTGACAGAGCTTACCTCGTGCGCAATTTCGGTCCTCTCTCGGACAAGCAATTAGTCCTGCTGCACGAAAAGGGTCATTACCACGTCATTACCAGTCTCCCTGGATTTTTCAGTATTAATTATATCTGCTTCCATTGCTTCACCCCTGCAATAATCAGGGACAACACCGCTGTCAAGACCAATGAACGTGTCGAGCCTGTCTACAACCCCATTGCCGGATTTCCTAAGAGCCTACCAACTAGGTGCCGAAGCCACCCAACGTTGTCATGCCTGTGGACCAAATAAGATATTCGTAAACCTCCTTAACACACACACAAGGCCACCTGTGCCAATCGACGCAAATGTGTAGGCTGTCTCAAACTAGAAGTCGGTTAAAAAAACATTGAACGTCACCGATGTGGGTACATCGATTGTCCTTCCTGCCTATAAAACGTCAACCCCCAAACCCATCGCTGTTACATATAAAGAGCCCTCACCCCCAAAGAAATCCAAGAATAAAAAAGGAAAGAAAACGTAAAGGTCAAGGGGGTCCTCCCGCCAAACAGGTAGCCACTGCAGGACTAAAAACCTTACGGACCAATGAAGAAGGGCTCGAAGAACATCAAGACGATGAAGACCGACCACCATCGCCTCAACTTTATGTGTTTTTCGATGTCCAGGCCAATGCAACCCCAACAACAATACGTTCCCAATTTGGTAGTGGCCAAAACCGATGACCCCAGACCCTTTCGTGTCAAAGGAGAACAATGCATGCGGGATTCTCTGACCGTGCATGACACGCGTCAAGTCTATGTCCTCGCCCACAATTTTCAAGGGTACGATAGCTATTTTGTGGTCCATGAATACCATGGCCAAAACCGTTTCATCCAACAACTCCGAAATGGTGCCTCACTCCTGGAAGTACTCTACTGCCGTATCCCCTTCATTGAGTTCTTGAGTTTTTTCCACATGCCTCTAGCTGCTTTTCCCGAAACCTTTGGTCTCACTGAGCTGAAAAAATTCTACTTCCCTTACTAACCTGCAATCAGGCCGAAGTTTAGCATCGCTCTCATATTCTCTTACGTTGGTCGCTCCCTAAAATAGGGCCTGATACAATCTCTCGCAAGACCTTGCTTGTTTACCATTTACACGGGCAAACCGGTCGGTTTACCGTTTGGGTCGGTTTGGGCAAATGGTAAGCAGATTTCCGTATTGGGAAAATTCCGTTCGGGACTGGCGCTTACCATTTACAGAAATCCCTACCATTTACCAGAAAAAATTTGTACGAAGGCGACAGCTAACGAGAAGGTCGCAAAACAAAAGCTTTGATTAACAAAACAACGACTCTGCACGTGCGTTATTTTTGGTATATTTCTATGCCGTTCTGTGCACAACTACAACGTGAAATGACCAAATTCAACGTTTTCTGTAGAACGCAAACACACGACGGTTAATTTTCGTTTTTATAATAATAATAATATAATAATAATAATAACTTTATTCACGTGTCAAGTCATCTAGCACCCTGTAAAGACAGGGCGCTAATTGGGGACACAGCTATTTTGTAATTAATTTTCTAAATAAGTTCTTCCTGAACTAATACGCCGTCCTTACAAATTCAGCTCCTGAATAATTCGACTGCATTAGACAGGTTAAACGAGTCGGAATAATTGCCAAGAAGTTTCAAAGATTGTGAAGTCATTTTAAAAAGTGACGTTTTCCTTCCCGTTAAGCTCTCTCGCGAGAGCCTCCAACTGGTAGCAAAGATTAGGTTTGAACAAATGGTACAACGGAAGAACAGGACTACCTTTTCAGACGTTCCGTTGCTCCCGGAAATTTTCCACTGGAACGACCCAAAAAGTCCTGCACCATTTACTTTCCAACCGCAATTTCCGGAAAGTTGTTGTAAATAGTAAACAACCCTTGTGTCGGCGGCCAAATTTTGGCCGCGGGAATCTCGCAATCTGATTGGCCCTTTAACAAAAGAGCTGTCAACGGAGGTAAATTGTCTACGAGACTCGCTCACAATTTCGATCCGACCGCCATCGCCAAGGAACAACCGAGGAACAAGCCTGCTGAAGTAAAATGTGTTGCTCTAATAAATTCTCGTCGTTCTAGGAGAATTGTCACCATTTCTTTCTCTCTTGACAATGGCGTTCGGTTTGATGCAAGCTGTCTCTCACCTGGAGCAGAGAAGTGCAGCAACAGTGAAGTATGTATTCCGTTTTATCGCATCGTGTCTCGGAATTTTTATTTGACGGCCTTTACCTAGTATTGATAATATGAACACAGTAGTGGTTGTTTCCGCGTTTTGCGAAACAAAACGAACAGCAGACGAACAAGTATCTTTCGCCAAGAATGATCAACAAGTCAACCGATAATTCGGTAAACTTAACGGTAAACTGATGTTTGGCGAGAGCCGTAATCAAGTCGCAATAACAATTTTCAGTTTATTCATCCAGTGTTTAATACTTATGTCGTTTTATTGATCTCTGACATTGACATCAAAGGATCTGACTAGTTTTATAATAAATCTTCTTCGCTCTAAAATTCGCTGCTGTTTAGAGATAAAATTCGCTGCTAATCTCAAATATTTATCACTTCTGGAACGAAATTAAATTACAAAATACTCGTTCGTTAATAAACGGTTTTATTTATATCTTTATTCTAAAGAACGAAACTAAAGGATTTCTCTTAATTGCCCAAGGTTTTTTACGCAGAAAATCGGTGACAAATGCGAAGAGAATATTTCCGGATACCACCTGAATTGGGAAAGGATTGAAGCATGCAGTAGTATACCCGGGGTTTAACAAATACCACCTGATTGTCAGAGGTTTATTTAAGAATTTTAAAGCTTCTTTCATAATATTCAAGCTCCGTGCGTCACTTAAATATTATGAAAGAAGCTTTAAAATTCTTAAATAAACCTCTGACAATCAGGAAGTATTTGTTAAACCCCGGGTATACTACTTAATCAAAATAAACCGCCCAGCATAAAACATTTTTTAATTAAAGGTTTACAAATCAATGTTATACCCGAGTTGAAATGACTGCACAAAACATAAACATTGAAGAGCTATTGAAAGAACTTGGTCCAGAAACGTTACAAGCTTTAGAGCAATTACTTGCAGAGGACGCTCCTGCAGCGGGTCCTCTCCGCGAGGTTGTCCAAAACATACTCGATGAGCGCAATCCCCTTGAAGAGCGCCTACCCAAATCTCTGCTTCCGCGAAAGTACCTCCCAAAAGCTCCCCCTCGTCAAAGAAGAGGAATAAAAAGGCAGACAATACTGAAAGAGTTTGATCCTATTCAAGCAATAAAGAATCGAGAAAAGAGTTATGAGAGCATGCTTGCAAATTTGTTTAAAAGAGGTGAGGAAGAGGAAGGTGTAGAAAAGGAAGGCCGTCGTTATATCTTCTGGAGAAAAAGACAAGGACTTGAAAATAACCTTACAGAACATTTTATAGGAAAGATAAGGGAGAAGGTCAGAACAGCAGCCTACTTGCAACATAACTATTCTTATTGGTTGGAAAACATCGAAGACGGGACTATTATCCTGTATTATAAAAACTCAGGAGGTTCACCTTGGATAAACAGGTATGTTGAAGCAGAGAATTGGTTGAGAGAAAAGGAGGATGCGCGCCTGAACATTGATAACATTGAAAGACCAAACACAAAATGGGTGTTTAGGGGTTATTCTGATGTTGATGTAAAGGTTGTTCTTGATCGTAAACCTCTTTTAGGAACGGGACCATTACCAGATTGGCTGCGTAACCTTGCACATAGTCGTAATATGCTGGCTTTAGACACTTACAAAGACAATTTATGTCTTTGGCGGTGTATTGCGGTTTATCGAGGTTCAAGACCAGATCGAAGTACAACGGCAGCAGGAACTTGCAAAGGGTTTCTTCAACCTTAAAGCTATTCCACAAAACTGCCGAAGAACATCTTTAGATGAACTTGATAAGGTTGAAAAATATCTTAATGAAAAACAAATTTTAAAAGATTGGTTGGGTATTCGTGTATATATGCCTGAACTTTTGAAGGATGGTGAAGTGGTTTGGCATCTTTGGAGGAAACCACCAGCCAAATTAACAAATATTTTGACAATTGGAATTTACAAAGGGCACGCTTTCATTATAAAAGATATATCAAAGCTTGCAAAAATTTATGCATGTGTTCATTGCTGTTCAAGATTTACAAAAGCTTGCCACCTTCAAAGGCATTTCGAAAGGTGCTCCCAAGGAAAGACGGTGATTGAATGTCCGGCTGAAAAAGTTGAACTACCACAAACATCACTTGAGAAAGCCTTTTATCCAAAACATTCATCTTCTCCAGAATCTCTTCGTTGGCTTGAAAAAGAAGCAGCAATTCGTAAAATACACATTCACCACGCAACTTGCGGTCACGGGGGTGAAAGATGGGTTCCAATTTACTATAGACATGGATATGAAAAAAGTGTTGTGCAATATCGTGTAGACGGTTATAACCATGAAACGAAGACTGTTTGACATGGTTGTTATTGGCACGGATGTCGAAAATGTTTTCCAAATGATCGAAATAAAATTATTACTCATCATGGTCAAACAATAGAAGATAGATTTAAAACAACTGTTGCACGTACACAAAAGCTTCGAGCTGCTGGATACCATGTAGTCGAAGCATGGTCTTGTGAAGTTGGAAAAATAAATATAAATTTACCAAAACCTCAAACACAAAGTTATCCACATGTAATTATATATGACTTTGAAGCATATGGAGATAAAAATCAACGAAAAGAACCAACAAAAACGTTAATTATCGAAAATGAACATGTACCAGCTTCTGTTAGCCTTGTCGATACTTTAGAAAGAGAACCAACTCATATTTGTGAAAGAGACCCTGCGGTTTTGGTTAAAACGTTTATGGAAGAACTTGAAAGGCGTGAAGAAAACATAAGGGAACAAGTAAGAGCAGCCTTCAAACCTGACGATATAAATATGCTTACAAAAACGCAGCGTTTTAAAATAGAAGAATGGTGTAATCAGGTGCCAGTTCTTGGGTTTAACTCTGGGAAATATGATTTGAATCTTATCAGAAAACATTTTGCAGAACTTGTAGCTGAGACAACAGATAAAGTAAAAGTTGCAAAAAATGGAAACAAAATTATGTACATTTTGACTAAAAACTCTCGTTTTCTTGATATCATAAACTATTTAGGACCGGGCACAAGTTATGAAAAATGGGTGAAAGCCTACGAATGTGAAAGTGAAAAATCTTGGTTTCCATACGAATGGTTTGACAGTATTGAAAAGCTTGATTTCAAAGGGTTTCCTGACTACGAACATTGGTATTCAAAGTTGAAAGGGTGTTATCTTCTCACAAAACCAGAATTGGAGGGTTGTAAAAAGTTGTTTGAAGAAAAAGGGATGAAAACTTTCGAAGATTGGCTGCGTTACTACAATAATCACGATGTAGTGCCTGGTCTCGAGGCGATGGAAAAGATGCGTGCATTCTACAGCGATAAAGGAATCGATATTTTAAAAGATGCTGTAAGTATCCCAGGTGTTAGTTTACATTACTTGCTCCATGGATGTGTTGAGAGGGGCGCAGATCTTTACAGCCCGTGCAAAGAAGCGTATGAGATGTTGAAAGCAGCTGTTGTTGGAGGACCAAGCCTTGTTTTCACAAGAGAACATGAAGTTGGAGTTACGAAAATAAGGTCTCATCGAATAGCGGAACCTCGTTTTTGTAAAAATATAGTGGAAAAGGAAGGGTCGTGCATTACAATAGCGAAGCCGCCGCTCCCATACTGACACAAAGGCTCAAAGAAGAAAAATGGTTTGGATTTGCAGAAGTTGATATAGAGATCCCTAAGCACTTATACCCAAAGTTTGAGGAAATGTGTCCGTTTTTCTACAACAAAGAGGTCCCTGTTGAAGCTGTGCCGCAACATATGCTTGACTATCTTAAACGCACAAAAAGGAACCGCGGAAATGGAAAGAAGTTAGTGGGGGCATTGTCTGCAAAAAAGATATTATTATACGCACCTCTTCTTAGATGGTATCTTGAACATGGAGCAGTGATCACAAATGTTTATCGGACTATTGATTACCAACCATCAAAAATATTTACTTGGTTGTGGAGCAAGTGACTGAAGCTCGTAGAACTGGAGATAAAGAAAAAAGCAAGGCGCTGCTGGCTGAGGTATTCAAACTGTTAGGAAATAGTGGGTATGGAAAGCTCACCGAAGCCTTGGAGAGGCAAAAAAACACAATTTACACAAAAAAGAAAAGATTGTCGACCAAGCTTTACGAAGCGCATTCAGAAATTAATGAAAAAAATTTTGATGAAGATATATAATGGGGTATATTAACAGCCAAATAGGTGGAACTAGCCAAACTACGACGAGTGAAAGTGGTGGAAAAGTGGGTCCTCCTGGCCCAGGTGGTCCTCCTGGCCCTGAGGGTCCTCCTGGACCGAACGGTGATAAAGGCCCTGGAGGACAACAGGGTCCAAATGGTCCAAGAGGAGAAAAAGGGCCCGCTGGACCACAAGGTCAGGAGGGAGCACAAGGACCACGTGGTTTAAAAGGTGACAAGGGCGATAAGGGCGACAAGGGAGAAAAAGGTGATCCTGGATCTCAGGGTAGTGTCAGCGGTTCTGCTGACATTGACATGCAAAATAAGTACAGTATCTTGCGATTGAAAAGCAACCCATATCCTGTCCGCGGCGATTTGACAAAGGTAATAAACTATCAGGACTCGAGAAATATCTTTCTTTCGAAAAAGGAAGGCGGAAAGATAGAAGCAAGCATTGATATGAACAATAATACAATTTATAACGTAAAAGACCCAGTACAAGCAGATCAAGCCACAAACAAAAAATATGTCGATAATCAACTTGAAAAAAAACTGGATAAAGGAGCTGATATTGATATGAAAAATAAATCAATTATCAATCTTGATCTTCCATCAAACCAAAGAGACGCCGCATGTGTCGAGTTTGTTAACAACAGAATTGATGACATGACACAAAAAAAGTTTCTCAAAGTTGATGGCACTAACAATATGACTGGAAACTTGAATTTAAATAACAATAAAATTATTAATTTACAAACCGATTACAGAGATTCTAAATCCACAGTTAATGTTGATTTTGTGCAAGAGGAAATATCAGATTTGAGAGATCTTGTCACTCAAAAAATTCGTGAATCTCAGATCAATAACTCAGGTCAAAAAAGGGACGCCTTCAGATACTTGATGGAAGACACTGATGAATCTTCGAGTGAAAACAATATCGAGGTTTTGGGTATTGTTGATTTTCCCAATTCTCCACATCAAATTAATAAAAAAGCTTACCAACTTAAACTCTTGTTTGAAAAAGGCTCGCCCAACCAGTACCGGTCACGCCTCGGTTTTAACTTATATAAACTTCCGGTCGGATATTACACAATGGTGGTTGAATGGTTTCCGCCGGAAATGAATATGATAGGTGTAACAGCTCAAGGAGCAACGACTTCAATTGCTGATGAAACAACCAAAACATTCGAGAAGTACACCAAAACAGTTATCCACTTTCACAGATGGGGTAGATCACCCCCACAACACCTTTATCTTGATCTGCACGGTACAGTTAGTAATCCATCGTTTTTAACATTTGGTTATTTAATTGTCTATGGTGTTAAAGAAACAATTTCAAATGTTGCCCAAGTGTCTATGACACCGCTTTTGTTATTGAAAACGGGAAAATGGCTATGCAAACAGATCTTTCTTTAAACGGACATAATTTGAATGATTCCATTTATTATTTAAATGGCTATTTAGATTTGCAAAATTCAAAAAAAGTTTGTTTTTTACATTAAATAGTTATGATGATTTACTCCTTCCAGATAAAAGTGAAATATTAGATGTAACAGTATTATATAGAAGAAATATAGGTTCTTTTAGACCAATTTCTTTACAAATACATCAAAGTATTGGTGATGCAAGTTTCCATTCAAAAACAACAACTAGAAAACAGAAAATAGATATTAATTTAGAAATAAGATATGGTCTTTGTTCAATTAAATTGATTTCTAGACACTCAGAACATGAAAAATTCTTAATTTTAATTAAATATAGAGTGCCATAAATATTTTTATATTTATTATATAGCACAATGCGGGACATTTTCGAATTCAACCATATCGACCAAACACTTTCTGAAGAGAAGGTTAAACTTCTGAAAGATTTATATACTCATTACCACAAGAACATTATGGGTATGAAAAGTTGCACCGCGGTTTTCGAAGAAAAAATTTTGTTTGTAATCTTTCAGCTGGGAAGTTAATAATAAGTGCCGCAATAGCCGGAGGAATAACACTGAACCCTGCTGTCATGGCAACTTTAACTGGTGTTGGTCTAATTTTGAAAGCAGTGGCAAGCCTTAAAAAATTCGATAAAAAAATGGAACGAGCAAATTTGGCCCGTATCGAATACCAGAAAATCCTTGACGAGATTCGCTTTTACCTCCGAGGCGAAGATTTCGACGAGAAGGTCTTTCTTGATAGCTTGAAAATGAAAGATAATTTTATCACTGATCATTGTATGGAGATTCCGCTTTCTGTTCAAAGAAAGTACGATAAAAAATTCGCTCAATTGTAGATTTTTAAAGTAATTATATACACACAAAAAATGATTGCACTTTTTGTGACTATTTGTCATTGGTTTCTTGAACTTCTCACTCCTCCTGATCTTAGACAAATACGATACATTACTCGTGAGTGTGTTTCAAAAATAATGTCGCCAAATCATGAATGTTCTTCGAAAAAAAGAAAATTATCAACTGGTGATGAAGACGGCTACCCAATTTCAGGCTATGATGTGGTTCCATAACCGATTTTTCCTTATAAAACTCTTATAAACAACGAAAAATGTGTGATAGTCACGCGTGACCTTATGTGACAAGAAGCGTGACATTGTGTGACAGCAAACGTGACAGTCACGCGTGACATTGCGTGACAGGTCACATAAAAGAGCAAAAACCCTAATCGGGGGTGCTCGTGGCTGTTCTTGCCTAGCCTCAGCTAAGACTTTCACCTCACCGAAGCGAGGATTTAACCGCTGACAAGGCGGTTGTCATTTCCACATTTTACCTCTGGGAGCGAGGTTGAAATCCCGAGGGAGCTCTGAGCACCCCACTGTCACCAGTAGGGCCGAGGCGGGCTCACCCGAGGGTACTCTCCCACTGGAAGGAGTTCCCCTATACCTCGTCATTCACCGCATGCAAGCCCTCAAACAGGGTTCAGATGGTGGCCAACCATCACCCCCCTAAGGCTTTATAAATGAGTGAACTAATTAATATTGATCAATTTCAATATATATTAAACACATTTTTCTTCTTCTCTTCCTTATGGTACCCTTTTTCTGTCCTTCACCTTAATGTCACAATAATAAGATGTTTTTACGCATGCGCTTCACAAAATTTTAGGTAAAGGTAAATATGGGGATTCAGCTATTTTAACTTTAAAAACAAAAAAATGGTGATGAGTTTTGTGTGTGGGCCCCTAAACGACTTACAGAAGACCTGATGGAAGATGATTCTTATCAATTTGTCTACAAAATAGGTCTCAAAACGTCTGCTGACGGTAATGAATATTTTGATTATGAATTAATGTAACCTGTCTGTTTTTTCAAGCTTGAGTTGTTACGGGAGTTTCCCTTCAATGTTTGTACGAGAATATTAATTACGTCATTGTCTGCGGGTTTCACCAAACCACGAAGTCACGCACCGTTAACACAACTTAATGGCTGTGGTCCTCTTCCCATATATCAGTACAAAACTTAATTAGGATTAAATCAATTATATCGGGGACAGAAATGGTTATTTCATGTAATATTTCTTCTTGTTTATAACAAGGAAAACAACACCCTCCCTGACAACAGTGCATATAGGCAACACACACTATAATATGTACAAGCCGCTCCATTTCAGGACAGAAAGGTTGTATTAAAAGCTCGTTGTGAACCAAGTTCCAACCCAAAGCCTCTCGCTCTTTCAGTTTTATAGCGAGGTAATGTTTATAAATTATCTCACGTAACTCTGGTGGTAGGTTTTGTATTGCTTCAATACCCTGACAGGTGTTTAATCCGGCAACCATCAAATTTGACTCACAAATATCTAATCAGTTATGTTTCGTTTTTTTTTTAATTGGTGGTTGGTACTCTTCACAAACAAAGCACACCGAGGTCAACCAATTCCTTAAAATCGTTATATGCGCTGTGCCAGTCGTAAGTATCAGAGCAAATCTTTACTAAAGATAAATTCTCAATCGGAGGAGTGTACAACAGTTTATGTTTGATTCCTTGCTCAAAACAAGGATAACAAAGCCCTTCCCAGCGGCAGTAATAATCATAATCTAAGCACATTATTATACGCACAAGTTGCTGTCTTTTATGACAGAAAGGTTGTTTTAATAACTCATTGTGTACCTCTTTCAATTTTGCTATTTTTTGAACAGCATTATGTAACGTTTCTGGACCAAGTTCTTTCAATTGCTCTTCAATGTTTATGTTTTGTGCAGTCATTTCAACTCGGGTATAACATTGATTTGTAAACCTTTAATTAAAAAATGTTTTATGCTGGGCGGTTTATTTTGATTAAGTAGTATACCCGGGGTTTAACAAATACTTCCTGATTGTCAGAAGTTTATTTAAGAATTTTAAAGCTTCTTTCATAATATTTAAGCGACGCAAGGAGCTTGAATATTATGAAAGAAGCTTTAAAATTCTTAAATAAACCTCTGACAATCAGGTGGTATTTGTTAAACCCCGGGTATACTACTCATGCAGCATATTTTGGTACATGACAACCTCGTCGTGTTTTGAATTTTCATTCAGTTTCAGCTCAGACAGAGCAACCATGTACAATACGGGATCCTTCAAGTTAGCAATCGTGAAAATTTGAGTGCTAGTGCCTAGAAGATATATCGTAGCCTATGATTTTCATATTTTTGCCGACAATTGCGTGACTTTTTGCGAATTGCCGTTATGGGAAATTTGTATACTGAGGATCGTGCAAGCAGAAGAAATTTTGATTGACTGTTTTGTTGAATGTCACTCAATCAAAAAAGTGGTCGGTAGACGTTCCGTAGAAGAACTGTATCAGGCTCTATTTTTCGTTTCTCCCGTCCCGCCTGAATGTTTCACCGAGCCAAAGGCAGGAAAAGAATATCTTTCAAAGATTGTAATGTGAGAGGAAAAGGGGGAATTTGTCTATCGTAGGATGAGTACATCGTGTTCTACAGGTCCAAATGTAAAGTCTTGCGACTAAGAATAAGCATAGGCACGCATTGCGTGCTTGACCTATGTTGAAATGACAACTCTCAACCTCGCTTATTGGCGATTTTTAAGACATACTCTGGGGACAAAACAATACACGCGATCATTCTTGTAAATACTTCCCCCTCCACTATAGCACACTAAGTACAAAAGGCTCGGTTCAGACGGCGTACCTCTCATGTGCCGTACCAAGTAGTACGTAGTTTTTGGCAGTTGTAAGGTGTCCAAATGAGTTTTTTTTTTGCAAGATTTCAATTAGGCAAGCCAAAATCTCAGGGTACTGCAAAGCTTGCCGCTTAATTACGAAATAGGAGCGAAAATGTATTTGGTACGGTACGTGAGAGGTACGATGTCTGAACTGGGCCTAAAACAGCTTTTTCGTTCACTCAGCAATACCCTTGCAATGCAAAACAAACTCCCGCTAAAACCCAGTTGGACCAAAACTGGAGATAGAGCAACCATCGGGCTAATAGGCTACAGGCTAAGAAGTCAAACTGACACTAGAACAAAACAACTGCATAAAAATTTCCAATAAAATCTAAAACTGAAACCTCAGTTAGGTCAACTAATAATTATCTGCATATTTCTGAATGATATAAATCGTTTCTTTGTCGGCTGGAAAATCTGTGGATATGACTGATATAAAACAAGGACACAAATCGTAAACTACAAGTTAACCATATGATGGGAAGAGAAAACAGGTTCAAAACCTACCGACACGCTTGAATGACCAAACTAATTTATGCAAATTGCAATCTTAAATTTCAAAAACCATCTGTTCCCGTATATGATAAAACCAAGAAAGAAATCATTTCTATGTCGGCTGGAAAATCTGTGGATATGACTGATATAAATCATGGACACAACATCGTAAACTAAAACTTAACCGCTTCTTGGGAAGAGAAAACAGGTTTAAAAACCTACAGACACGCTTGAATAAACAAACTAATCTATGCAAATTGCAATCTTCAGTAAGTCGCCTCAAATTTCAAATTACCAAACAAAGCTGTTTCAAAAACCTTGCAAAGTACAGTCAAAATTATCCATATTAAGCACAGATACAATCTTTTCAACCAATATCTTGCTCAAAGATACATAACCAAAACAGCTGTTTCATAACAAAAATCATAAAAGAACAAACTAAATTACAGTTTCTCGTCAACAAGTCTATTTTTGGAACGAACCGGGTTGTTTTTGTCACGTTCCATCGTTGGCCACGACAAAGTTCAATTTTACCTGCCCTTACAATAGCTTTAGGAAATTACCATCAATTCCATCACACCAAACCTTTACTGAAAATATAATATTCGAGAGGAAAAAGTAGAAAAGCACATTTGCGCTGATCTTTTCCGTCCCCATATGTACATTCAACATGGCCGGTAAGCTTAACCTTGTCTGACCTTCAGCTTCAGTAAGCGGATTCTAACCAGCTCTTTCATTGGTAGAACGTACTCTTAGCTTAGTAGCCTCAATCTGATTGGTGCCACATAGTGCCACATAAATTCCTCGGGGGGTGTACTCCCATGTGAAAGGTGCATGGATGCTCGTCGTCTCGCGTTCACCGTCTCTTTCAGAATAGCTTTAATTCGAATTTTCCGACGAGCATTCCCGCCCATCTCACATGGGACTCCCCCCGGGATCAAAAATACATACATATATACAAACAAACAAACATGAAAAGCGACAAACTGCAGTCTGGCTAAGACCCTATGTTTTTAACATAGGTCAAAAAGGAGAAATACTTGAGAAGAAATGGGTGGGGCCTTAAACCTATAACCAAGGAAGGCGTTAACTCAAGCGAACGTAGAGACCATTTCGTTTGGCTGTTAACGGGTGCTTTCGTTTCTTTTCTACAAGTCTTTTGTATGGAAGTCTATTTGGATTTTTTGCCTTTAAAAACTTATGAAGAAAACTTTTATAGTTGGTGTTTTGGTGAGAGGCGTTTTTCTTAAAGAGTTATGACCAAACGTATTATGGCTGATATTACTCCACAGAAAGATAGAAAGGCAAAGGTGACAAAATATACGTGAGCTGAGAAACAAATAAGCTTTTTAACACTGTAATTTTTCCAAGTAGACTTAATCTTCGAAGTTCCCAGCAGCTCAAGCTTGCCTTGAGTTTTGTTATCTTGTCATCATAGTTAGCTTTTATCGTTATTATTGGGTCGGCTGAGAGCCATACACCTAGAGTTTTGACTTTATTTTTCATCCATTTCAAATCATGTTCGGGACACAATTTTTCTTCGCTACCCGCATTGGCGCCAATCCAGAGCACTTCTGTTTTTTTATAATTTAATCGGAGACCTGATATCAAACTAAAAGCTCTAATACCCGCAGTAAATTTTGGGAAGATGCCCTAGATCCATCTAGAATAAGAGTCATATCGTCTGCATATAAACTGATTTTAATGTCCTGTGCATCAACTGTTACACCAAGGACTTCTGCACATAGAATGAACAAATAAGGTGACAGTGGACAGCCTTGTCTTACCTCTCTTTCTAGTTTGAAAAAATTACTAGACCAGCCATTGTTCAAGATACAGGTTTCTATGTCATGATAAGAGAGCTTAATCCAGCTGATAAAGGATGGGCCAAAATTAAAGTGTTGATAGGTTTTCTGTATGAACGGCCACTCTACTGTATCGAAGGCCTTCTCAAAATCAAGGAAAACTAGAAGCCCAGGAATGTTTTTAGCAGCTGTAAAGTTAATGACACTATCAATAAGTCTCATGTCCTCCCCGATAAATCTAGCTTTAAGAAACCCAGTCTGATCGTTATCAATAAATTTAGGAAGTACTTGTTTGCGTCAATTAGCGACAGCTTTGGTAGCCAGTTTGTAGCGCAGTTTAACAGAGATATTGGACGCCAGTCTTTAGCATAATACGGCTCTGCATCTTTTTTGGAATGAGTTTAACGCTGAAGACCTGGAGGCTCACGACCTGATGGTTCGCACTTACCCTGACTATCCCTATCCCACCAGACGCCATTACGTTCAACACGTGGACAATCAAGTATCACATGCCCGGCACCTATTTCACCGTCGATGGCTTCCATCCTGAAACCAACACATTGTACGAATTTCACGGCCGCTTCTGGCACGGATGTCTTAGAAAACGGGAACGTCTCCGTGTCATAGGGTACACGGTGGTGGAAATGTGGAAATGTCAATGGACTCAACTTAAAACCAGACCCGTCCAGACATCGAAGTCTACGTCACCTCCTTGGAACTCATCGAGCCCCTTAACCCACGAGACGCCTTTCATTGGAGGACGCACCGACGCCATAAGGCTCTACCATCACGTGGAACCAGGACAAAAAATCCATTACAGGCGTGTATCTGAAACGTCATCCCGAGATCATCACTCAAACAGGCCACCTTGACATTGACCCCTACTTTGGTTTCGTCCAATGCAAAGTCAACTGCACCACCCTCTCTGCGCCACCTGTGAAGACATCTAACCTTGAAGAGTTTCTACCAATGCGCCCACCCGGATCATGAACAAATCCTCACTGGTACATGATGCACAACCGATTTGCAAAAGCCGTCTCTTTGGGCAACAAGATCCAATACATCTACGAAGTCTGGCATTTTCCCGAAACCTGTGAAGGGTTGTTCAAAGATTCTGTCAAAACCTGGCTCAAAATCAAACAGAAAGCCCAGCTGGCCCAGCTGGGTAGGAGACGATGAAACCAAACGCCAGCGATACATCCGCGATGATTATGAACACAAGGGCAGTTAATTACAAATGTGATGTGCCGCGTACCGCTCTGTTATGCAATTACTAATTACTAAAGTGTATGTATGAGTGCTAGGAAGTGAGCAACACTGTCGTACATAATTCGCCCCGGCCACAGGCCTTTAAAGAAGAAAATTGCTTTGTATTGCTTGGCCTCTTAGTTCAGTTGGTTAGAGCGACGGTGACCTGATCGGAAGGTCGTGGTTCAAATGCTGCTGGGGTCAAAAATTTTTCTTTGTTCCTGTACTGCACTGTACCGTACCGTACCGTACCGTACCGTACCGTACTGTACTGTACTGTACTGTACTGTTTTAGCCTTAGAATTCCCAGGTGTTCTACATATATTGCACAAAACAATAGGATGTAGAAGAGTCAAGACCAATCTTTAACAAGCCAGTTCCAAATTATGTCTTTTTTCCTCTTGAAAATCGGAATGTCCCGATTTTTGTAGGTTTTGAAACTCAAAAATTGGGTCAGTTCCGATTAAATCGGGACAGTCGGCAGGTATGAACCTGTTTTACAAAATTTTAAGTAAGCCCCAGTTTTAGGTCGTAAACTTAAATATTGGGCGCAATAATTATTTTTGTTCACCGTCCCTCGGTCTTTTCTCTGCCACAAGTATACAGTTTAATTTATTTACATTTTTGCAGAGTTGTCAGAGGAGAGAAAATGTATAGACAAGATACTGAATGAAGAATACATTCACCTTATTCGATGGTTTCAGAGATAGGTTGTGTAGCTGTGCGAGGAAAAATGCGAGCAGTGAGTAAATGTCCTTGAGTATTATCTGTAAAACTACTGAATGATATTTATTATTTCATTACAATATTTACCTATCATTTTATATGATTTATTCAATGAGTGATTTGAAACCGGGACACTACAGTGCAATACGCTTTCTACGGTGTAATACACTCTCATACTCTCATGTATGTGTTTTCTCCTTATATGGTAAACTGATGCTATAGTGGAATGATGTACCCTGTTTACTTTTATTGATGCCCAGGGACTTTTTACTAAAATTAATTTCTTTAAGTACCACTACTTGTGCTGTCATGGCAAAAACTCACATGCATTTTTATTATTTAATTTTTTTTCGAAAAACGTGTGCTTTCCAGGGGGTCTAAATGCATTTTTCACGTGGCATGGCAACACAAGTCGTTCTAGGGGGGTTAAAGAGCAAATTTTGGAAATCCATTAAATGGTTAGTTAATCATTAAAGGAAATCATCCTGATTCACCACTTTATTATTGCCGCCCGATTCACTTTTAACTTCATAATCCCATTGCGTGACGTCATGTTAAAGTAACATAAAAATAATATCTCATTTAATAATATAGAATGAGTTGCAATAACATTCATAATGAATTAAAAAAAGAATATATACTTTGCCCTTTTTGTAATGAAAAACTACAAGAATGTTCAGTAAAATATCACTCGTGTTGTGATATACAAGATATTATTTATGACAATGGTACAAATGTTTGCCGAAGTTGTGGTGTCGTTCATCATTATCAAATAGCAAAAGAATTTATTAATTATTATGAAAATAAATATAAATTTCAGAGGAAGTCTGTCTACCATCGAAAATATCATCTATACAACAAAGTCGATTTTCTGAGTAGCAAAAACGGGGTTCAAATTTCCTTTAAGGATAAGGATAAAATAATTCAGATTTTTAATGAGATAGATAAGATACTTCTACAAATCAGCAGTGGCCGAAAACGCATGATAAGTATTTATTATCTTTTAAGAAATATTTTTCTAATGTTAGATTTGCCAGTTGAAAAGATAAGTATTTCTAAATCAAAAAAACATTGGCTTACTATGAAAAATATTGGATTAATATTCTATTTTTAATTTTCAATAAAATAATCCGAATTATTAATAAGTAAATATATCATCATATTTTTGTAGGTATTTATCGATAACAACACCATTATCAGTGACATAGTTATCAATACTATTCATTGCATTATAAAGACAAGTAGGGTTAAATCTCCTGATCTCATAACATCTTTTATTGTAATTAATAGATGTTGGTAACTTTAATAAGCATATATGCAATTTTGTATCTTAAGATCAAGGTCTTTATGTTTCATCCAAGATTGAATGAGTAATGATAATGTAGAAATTGCAACAAGGGAAATGCCGGACGTAGCTATTGCTGAAGCAAGTTCTCCAGTAGCAAAAATGACGGACATACTGTTACCTAGTAATTTCCATCTCTTGAATCTCTTTGCTGCCTGTTTATAAGACCAACACTTCCTATGATAGGTATGATAATAGGCTTTTAATTCTTTTGTCTGATCTTCAGTTAATTTGTCTGAAATATGGTTCCAATTAAATATGCTTTTACGTCTGTCAACCATTGGAAATGTTATATAGTTATATATTTTTTGATTTTTTTGAAAAGTTTCTTAAAGTTTATTATAAGAGTTTCGAAACTTGTAAGTATTTGTTCGATTATTTATGCAATATCTTTCATTATACAATAATGTTAGATTATTCATTACTTTCATTCCCTAATGAAATCGGTTTGGGAATTCTCAACCATTCATTTATACAACTCATATCCCAACCACTGGGAACTATTTGAAAATATGTGTAATAAGCGAGCATATCCTTATCATAGAAAAGTTCAATGCTATTGTTGAAATTTTTTCCAATAATGCACTTTTACCATTATGATATCTGTCCCATCGTTTGATCCATACATTTAACACAATAACATCTTTCAAATTTTTAACACCATCACCAACGTCTGCTTTATCAAATAGTTTTATCCATGTGTTTATTGTTTATGGAATCTTGAGATATTTACGTTGAATTCTGTTCTTAATCTGTTCGTTTCTGAAATTAAGCATCTGTGTTAAGATTTCAGCTTCATGTAATTGTAATTGTGCTGTTATACTGTTTTGTATTGAAGCTAGCTTATTGTTTATTTCGTTCTTGTTGTATGGATCGTTTTTATTATATACGTAATCATGTAAATGATGTCGTTCATAACTTGTGAAACTGATATATATTGTTTAGTAGTATAGCCGGAGTCTAACAAATACCACCTGATTGTCAGAGGTTTATTTAAGAATTTTAAAGCTCCCAATATAATCAAGCTCCTTGCGTCGCATGATTATATTGGGAGCTTTAAAATTCTTAAATAAACCTCTGACAATCAGGAAGTATTTGTTAGACTCCGGCTATAGTACTTAACCGAAATGAACCACCCAGCAAAAAAAAATTTAATTAAAGAATTACAAATCTTTGATATATCCAAGTTGAAATGACTGCACAAAACATAAACCTTGAAGAGCTATTGAAAGAACTTGGTCCAGAAACGTTACATCCTGCTGTTCAAAAAATAGCTAAATTGAAAGAGGTACACAATGATTTATTAAAACAACCTTTTTGTCATAAAAGGCAGCGACTTGTTCATATAATCATATGTTTAGATTATCAAGACTGTCGCTGGGAAGGACTTTGTTATCCCTGTTTTGAGCAAGGAATTAAACATAAACTGTTGTACACTCCTCCGATTGAGAATATACCTTTATTAAAGATTTGTTCTGATACTTACGACTGGCACAGCGCATATAACGACTTTAAGGAATTGGTTGACCTCGGGGTGCTTTTGTGAAGAGTACCAACCACCCAGTACATAACCAAACACGAATGAAAAATTTTTTTTTTTATCTGATAGATATTTGTGAGTCAAATTTGATGGCAACCGGATTCAACACCTGTCAGATAACGGAAGCAAATCAAAACCTACCACCAGAGTTACGTGATATAATTTACAAACATTACCTCGCCATAAAACTGAGAGAGCGAGCGGCTTTGGGTTGGAACCTGGTTCATAACGAGCTTTTAATACAACCTTTCTGTCCTGAAATGGAGCGGCGTGTGCATATTATAGTATGTGTTGCCTATATGCATTGTTGTTGTGGAGGGGTTTGTTACCCTTGTTATAAACAAGAAGAAATCTTACATGAAATAACCACTGATTTCTGTCCCCGATATAATTGATTTAACCTTAATTAAGTTTTGTACTGATATATGGGAATAGGACCACAGTCCTTAAGTTGTGTTTACGGCGCGTGACTTCGCGGTTCGGTGAAAACCCGCAGGCAATGACGTAATTTATATTCTTGTACAAACATTGAAGGGAAACCCCCTAACAACTCAAGCTTGAAAAAACAGACAGGTTACATTAATTCATAATCAAAATATTCATTACCGTCAGCAGAAGTTTTGAGACCTATTTTGTAGACAAATTGATAATAAACATCTTCCATCAGGTCTTCTGTAAGTCGTTTAGGGGCCCACACACAAAACTCATCGCCATTTTTTGTTTCTAAAGTTAAAATAGCTGAATCCCCATATTCACCTTTTTTATATTTAACTTTTTGAATTTTGTAAATAGCGTCTGAAATATCCCGCCATTTAAAAATTTCTTTTCTTTCAAAACTTTCCTCTGTTGGCCAGTCTTGTGAGATCGTATGTTGATCTGTGCAGATAGCCATAGTAAGAGATGTGTTAAAGATACATTTGTTTAATAGCGTGTACTTTTCTGCTCGAGGGTGAAATTCTGTGAAGCGGAATCGTTGCGTGTCATTTTTTTTCAGAAGAGACAGGTTCAATATATTTAACACATTGCCTCAAACAAGCGATGACGTTATGAGGGCAAGTTCAGGCAAGCTTTCTACTGAATGGTTCTGGAACGTTCTTGAGATGCTTTGAAAATGAGTCATCAAATAAATAAGGGAAATAACCTGTGTTTTTCTATGGAAACAAGCTCAATATAAATACAACACACTTAAAGAAATATTCAGTTGCTACATTTTCGAGGGAATAGACAGTTCTTGTCGTTTGGTTGAACAAAAAATGGACAAGACGCGGTTTTTATCCTTTTCGAACTGATCTTGGGAAGCTGAGAGATGCTCTTGTGAATGCTTCAAACGGGAGTGAAGAGGTTACATCGCTATTCGAAGAGTTGGTAAAGATTTACCCTGAGCTACACCTCACTGAAGAGCTGTTGCCTGATTTGGTTTTAAAGCCCAAAGAAAGAGCATCAACATCAAGCAATGCTGCGAGTGTAAAACAAAAACTGAAAGACAGTTTCAAAGTTCTGAGCGAAAAGTCTGCGTTGAAGTTAGATATCGAAATATTTGTTAAATAAAAATTCTACTGCGTGGTACACAAAAATAGAAGCTGTTGATTTGCATAAGTCCCACGGCGTGGGACACACAAACCAAAAAAATGAAAGCTGGTGATTTGCATAAGTCCCACGGCGTGGGACACACAAACCACATAAATGAAAGCTGTTGATTTGCATAAGTCCCACAGCGTGGGACACATACACCAAAAAAAATTAATAACATAAAAGTTGTTGATTTGCATAAGTTCCACAGCGTGAGACACACACAGGCAAAAAGAATAAAAGCTGACATCTTATGGCATCTAATGTGGTGGCAAAAAGTGACTCAAGCTTTGAAATGAACGTAATTTTTTATGTTTTATTTCAAAAATGTTATTATGGAACCACATCATAGCCTGAAATTGGGTAGCCATCTTCATCACGAGTTGGTAACATTATTTTTGAAACACACTCACGAGTAATGTATCGTATTTGTCTTATATCAGGAGGAGTGAGAAGTTCAAAAACCCAATGACAAATAGTTGCAAAAAGTGCAATCATTTTTGTTTGCGTATATAATTACTTTAAAAATCTACAATTGAGCGAATTTTTTATCGTACTTTTCAGAGATAGATAGCGGAATTTCCATACAATGATCAGTGACGAAATTATCTTTCATTTTCAAGCTATCAAGAAAGGCCTTCTCGTCGAAATCTTCGCCTCGGAGGTAAAAGCGAATCTCAACAAGTATTTTCTGGCATTCGATACGGGCAAAATTTGCTCGTTCCATTTTTTTATCGCATTTCTTAAGGCTTGCCACTGCTTTCAAAATAAGGCCAACACCAGTCAAAGTTGCCATGACAGCAGGGTTCAGTGTTATTCCTCCGACTATTGCGGCACTTATTATTAACTTGCCAGCTGAAAGATTACAAACAAAATTTTTCCTTCGAAAACCGCGGTGCAACTTTTCATATCCATAATGTTTCTTGTGGTAATGAGTATATAAATCTTTCAGAAGTTTAACCTTCTCTGCTGAAAGTGTTTGGTCGATATGGTTGAATTCGAAAATGTCCCGCATTGTGCTATATAATATATGTAAAAATATTTTGGGTTTCTATCTATATTCAACCAATAATAATAAATTTTCTTTTACATATGTTAGTTGTGTTTCATCCGTCAAAGACATTGATATTACATAATAAATTCCAATACCATGATTAATATCGAAGTTTTGTTCTTTTTTTCTTATATCAGTTGAGTTGAACCGATGTACAGAAGATTTTGTTGAACCATTAGGATCTTCCTTTCTCAAAAAAAGACTAATTGTATTATATTGACTTTGGTTTGTTTCATATATTATTTTAGCTTTTAATAATACATTATTTTTATTCATTATTATTTTTTTAAAACTATTTAATGAAAAATCACCATTGCCTTTTTCTTTTTTATGAAAACAATGAATATAATGAACGGGGCCAATCAAATTATGTCCGTTTAAAGAAAGATCTGTTTCCATCACCATTTTCCCGTTTTCAATAACAAAAGCGGTGTCATAGACAATTGGGTCAACATTTGAAATTGTTTCTTTAACACCATAGACAATTAAATAACCAATTGTTAAAAACGATGGTTTACTGACTGTACCGTGCAGATCGAGATAAAGGTGTTGTGGGGTGAGCTACCCCATCTGTGAAAATTGATTACTGTTTTGGTGTACTTCTCGAATGTTTTTGTTGCATAATTAGAAATTAAAATCGTCGTTGCTTGCGGGGTTACACTCAACTCATTCATTTCCGGCGGAAACCATTCAACGACTAAAGTATAGTAACCGACTGGAAGTTTATATAAGTTAAAACTGAGGCGTGACCCGTACTGGTAGGGTGAGCCTTTTTCAAACAAGAGTTTAAGTTGGTAAGCGTTTTTATTAATTTGATGTGGAGAATTGGGAAAATCAACAATACCCAAAACCTCGATATTGTTTTCACTCGAAGATTCATCAGTGTCTTCCATCAAGTATCTGAAGGCGTCTCGTTTTTGCCCTGAATTAATGATCTGAGATTCATGAATTTTTTGAGTGACAAGATCTCTCATATTTGTTATTTCATCATGCATAAAATCAACATTAACTGCGGATTTAGAATCTCTGTAATCGGTTTCTAAGTTAACAATTTTATTGTTATTTAAATTCAAGTTTCCAGTCATATTGTTAGTGCCATCAACTTTGAGAAACTTTTTTTGTGTCATGTCATCAATTCTGTTGTTAACAAACTCGACACATGCGGCGTCTCTTTGGTTTGATGGAAGATCAAGATTGATAATTGATTTATTTCTCATATCAATATCAGCTCCTTTATCCAGTTTTTTTTCAAGTTGATTATCGACATATTTTTTGTTTGTGGCTTGATCTGCCTGTACTGGGTCTTTTACGTTGTAGATTGTATTATTGTTCCTATCAATGCTTGCTTCCATCTTTCCGCCTTCCTTTTTCGAAAGAAAGATATTTCTCGTGTCTTGATAGTTAATTACCTTTGTCAGATCACCGTGGACAGGATAAGGGTTGCTTTATAATCGCAAAATATCGTACTTATTTTGCATGTCAATATCAGCAGAACCGCTAACACTACCTTGAGCCCCAGAATCGCCTTTATCACCTTTATCACCCTTATCACCCTTGTCGCCCTTATCGCCTTTGTCGCCTTTTAAACCCCGTGGTCCTGGTGCCCCACCTGACCTTGTGGCCCTGTGGCACCTTTTTCACCCCTCGGTCCACGAGGAACTTGTGGTCCTCCAGGGCCTTTATCACCCTTCGGTCCAGGAGGACCCTCGGGGCCAGGAGGACCCCCCGGACCAGGAGGACCAACTTTTCCACTTTTACTCGTCGTAGTGTGGCTGGTTCCACCTATTTGACTGTTAATATACCCCATTATATATCTTCATCAAAATTTTTTTTCATTATTTCTTGGGGTTTGTCATAGTAAAGGAAAGAATATTTTTCATCGGTGGCGCGATCTAAAACCTCATGATCCACACCAACTTCGTTTGCAATTCGTTTGTTTTCTTTTGGATCTAATCTGAAAATACAAAGATGGTTGCAGTTAACACGGATGTCTTTTGGCACCTTGTAAAAGGTTAGAGAGAGGTAAATAACGTAATATCATGGGTGACAAATTACTCCTTAATTTTGGCGCGAAATTTCAGCGTTAATTTATAATTTATAATGTGAAATTACAAAATTGCCATGGCAACGGGTCTATAGCCCAGCGCCAAGATGGCGTTGAGGTTAATGATGAAGATGTTTTGTGCAGAACTACAGCAATTCTGAAAATATTCATTGAGGACAAAATTGGTAATCTGTAAATTTTGACTTTTAATTGACTGAACTTCTCAGAAATCACCTGCGAGTTAAAAAGAAGAGATTATTTTTGATAGTGTGACAGCGAAAATTTTTGAACGGCGAGCCAGTTGCAGCGATCGAGTGATTGACCGCGAACTCAGAGAAGTAATTCAGTGGATTTGGGCACTTCTTCTAATGGAATAAAGGTCAGTTTTTAAATACAAATTTGCTTCCGAAGTTTACTTTCGTTAAAACAAGTTTGCTGTGCGTATTTTGAATGTATTTGTGAAGCCTTCTGAGCCTTGCTCGATGGAGCAACGTAGTGTACGATTCAGTGAATTTGCCGGATAAAACGCGGATAACCTTTGCCAAGCGATTTGCTTTGGCACTTTTGAAGTAAAAATTCAGAGTCTGGTGTATTTTGCTGTCGGTTACAAAAAACACGAAATCGTCAAAGCGTGGTAAAAACTTGTCACAAGATTTTTTCATTATTTTTGACAAAACGCGCGTGAAATTATTTCCTAATTTCACTCGTCACCATTTGATTACACATACTTATCATACTTCAACAACTTGTGAAACATATGCAATAATATGTTTGTTTTGCCAGAATTACTGGGACACCAAATTAACATTCTAAAAACATCTGCTGGCATGCAAGGGTGGCCTTGTTTGTAGTTACTTTTAGGAGAACCTGGGTCATAATTTGGAATCTTCATTTTTTTTTTCGTTTCTATATATTAACGCTGGAAATATGTCGATGAAAAAATGGCGTAAGTTGGCTGAAGAAAAGGTGAAGCTAAATCAGCAAACAGAAGAAATTCACCAAAAAATTTAAAATGAATAAAATAAACAAAGAGTTTGGTCAGCTTTCAGGAGAAGAGTTTTTTTTAAACCAATTACAAAAAGGCTCGATCAAAATAGCACCACTGTGGAAGAAGAGGAGGAAGAAGAGGAGCAGGAAGTTCCTGATTACACAATGGATGAATTTGACGAAATTTACCCTTTTGGTGATGAATTCAGACCGGGCGCACCCACACCAGCACCACCACCACCACCACCATCACCACCACCACCCTCATATCAAGAAGTTGTTGTTGATGATGATTTTCCACCACCACCACCACCCCAATCGCTGATGGAAGAAGAAAAATCCACACGTAAAGAGTGGGGAGGGCCGGAACCGGTTAAAACAGAATATCCCTATGAATCAATCGTATTGCAAACAGTTAACCAACTAATTACGAAATTTGGGAATGATCCCAATTACAAAGTAAAAAGTAAAAAATCCCCATTATTTGGTTATTCAATTGAAGACCTCAAACAAGTAAGAGATAACATTTTTGCGAAAAGAGGAGTACCTGAAAACAGTTTTTGAGAACAGTTACAGGTGGGGAAGTATAGACTGAAGTCCACTCCCCCACAAGAAAAAAGAGAAACAACTCCAACCCCTTTGGAAAAAGCTGTCATGAGCCGAAGACCTGCTTTTGAACTTTCTGACGATGAAGATGACTTTTCAAAACAGGATTGGGAAACCGAAGGAAGCGGCATCGCTGATGAAGCTGAAGAATTGATCAACCAACTTAATTTGAGGTTAGGAATGATAAAAGCAGGAAACAGCTCAATAAAACTGAAAAATCAGGTGTTATATCTGCTTGATTCACGTGTTAATCTCGGGACAATTGGAAAAAAGGAAAAGAAAAGAATTATTTCTAATTATATAAAACAATAATGGGCTTTGACATACTCCTTGACTCGAGCCTTGCAAAACTTGAAAGAGGTGGAGAACGAAATGTTTCACACGTTTTTACAGTGAAGTTTCATCCTCCGATCGAATTGGGTGAAGGAAAACATAAAGCTGCGCTAAACAGACTTATCACAATGAGTTACTCGTGGAATAATATCGATTCAAGTTATGATAACAACAAAATTCGCTGGAAGAAAAGAACAGAACAAGCGTGGAAGACCTTAACTTTCCCGAATGGAATGCATGATTACGCAAGAATCAACACATTTATTCAGCAACACACCGGTAAAGTAGACCCAACAAAAGAAGATAGCGCTTACATTTTCACAATACATTTCGAGTTTTCAACTTATAGAATTTTAATTGTTATACACGGAGATTATGAGCTTGACTTTTCTCAAGGAAAATTTTGGTGATTTACTTGGTTTTCGTAAAAGAACTTTGAGATTTACTGGTGGCGGAACAAAAATACCAAATATCACAAGAGGTGTTGATTGGGTATATTTGCACTGCGATCTTATCTCACGTCAAACAAACAATGTTCCAAGCGATTTGTTATACAGTTTCTCAACAGCAGATCTTCGTGTTAGCTATCCATTTCAAAAAGGGCCGCTTCGACTTGAGTGGCAACCTGTTAATAAAAGTTCAATAAATGAAATAAGGGTTTGGGTGACAGACGGAAGAAACAATATCCTGAATCTCAACGGGATAGACATTGCAATAAACTTAATGATTGAAAAAGAGTAAAGTTTTTTTGGTATAATATATCTATAATCATGAATCATCCGAGTGAGTGGACAAGACTCTTTGATGAAAACACCGGAAGTTATCGATATAAACACAAAGGGTCAGGTGTGAAACGTGACACCTTCATGACCATCGGTAAAGTATTCAAAAAAATAAGAAAACTGCTGAAAAAGAGAGTCAAAAACAAAAACCTTTGTCTCAGGGGGCAAAAAAGAAACTTGAAAATATTTTGCAAAACAAACTACTAATAAAATCAGATTCTGTTGAAAAAGGTTCGGAAAAAATATGGAAAATACTGCAAGAGCGAAAAAAACGAAAACCTTTGTCACAAGATGCTCAAACGAAATATAATATAAACCAAACATGTTCAGAAGTAAACCTTACCTCGAGAATACAACAGACGTTCAAATTATTTTAAACACCCCGATCACACTCCCTGCGAACAACCAATTTCAAACAAAGAGGGGATACAAATTCACTGTGACAGACCGGAACAATTTTTATGACTGGTACAACGCTTATTTCCGAGTTGATTTTAAATTTGAAGCTAAAGCAAACGAAGCCAACATTGGCGCTGACACCCAATCAGCTCCAATCAACGGTTCTTTCTCATTGATAAAAAGTTTAAAAATAAATTCAGCGGGAAAAAAACTGTACGAGGCGGATAATATCCACAAAGGTATTTTCATCAAAAATCTGCTTGATTTTTCAGACGATTATTCAAGAAGCGTGGCAAAAACCAATTTTGGTATCTTGATAAAGATGCCACCACAGAAAGTGATGGCAATGCAACGAACAAAGGAGGAATTCGTTCAAGGGCGCTTCTATCACATGAAGGTTTGATGGTTAAGACGATTATTCTTTTAAACAGATACTCCTTCTTCGAAGGTCTTTCCGACAGGCTACTGCCGCCGTTACAACTTGAGTTGGAAATTGAACTGCAAAACGATGAAGAAATAATTTGGCAAAACGATGGAACAGCTCGAAGAATTGTTGTCCGTAAATTAGAATTGTGGGTTCCACAATTACATTTTACTGGTAAAGGACAAACCATGGCCAATGAAAATTTCTTGAAACCAACCCAGTGGAAATACCTTAATGAAAATTTGCATAGCAGCAGCTCTCGAAGGGAAGCGAATGGTACGTGGTTGATTACACCTGGGGTGAAAGACCCCAAGCATGTCTTTGTATTTATTCAACAAACAAGGAAACAAAATGCTTACACACAGAACCCTTACATTTTTGACACATTTGATATCGATGGTGATGACTCAGCAAGATTGGACACTTGCCGCCTTAAGTACGGCACAACAATTTTCCCTGATCTTCCTTACGACAATGATTTTAAAATAAGAATTTTGAATGATTTGATCAATTTCAGATACAGAAAGAACGACTACAACACCGGTGTTCAGCTGCAACTTGACAATTTTGAAAAGTTATGCCCAATTATTCTATTTCGATCTACGAAACACCAAAGAAAGTATGACAGACGACCCGAAACAGCTTGAATTCCATTACAGACTGAATGAAGCCGCTAACGCTCAGGATTATATTATCTTCGCATTGGTTTTGAATGAAAAAGAATTCGTGCTGAAGCAAATTGGTAATGAGCTTGTCGCCGACATCTAGACAATGAAAAATTTGAAAAAAAAATTCTGAATATAATATACAAACAATGAGCACAACTTATCATCCATTTAAAATCGCACTGACTGATGGTCAGAAAAAGAAACTTCAAAAAGCTTATTTAACAAAGACCCCTGTTGGTCTGAAAGTTAAACCAGACCAAATTGGGCGTGGTGATGAAACTTTTTCTCACTGAAACTCAAATCAAGCGATTGAAAAAAAGATCGGCGGCAGGGAAAGGAATGGTAATAAAATTAAGCCAGACACAGCTTCAGAACACTGCGCAGCGTGGTGGAAATTTGTTTTCTACTATGTCAGGTTTGGCACGACCTTTGATAAAGCCAGCCCTTGGAGCATTAGCAAGTGCAGGTTTGAGTTTTGGCGCTGAAAAGGTGTTGAAAAAGATGTTTGGTAATGGTTTTGGACCAAGGGAAATTGAGCTTTATAAACTTGTCCAGCGAATGACTCCTACTCAGAAAAAGGCAACAAAACAATATCTTGTTGGAAAAGGTTTGGTGAAAGGAGGCGGTGCACAATACGGCGGTTTCCTTGGTACGTTGGCGTCTATCGGAGTACCTTTGGCCCTTGATTTGGTCAGAAAAATAATTGGAAAAGGTATGCAAACGCAACCACCACCGCCACCACCACGAACAAGACGATCACCAGGAATACCAAAAGGTAAAGGGATGCAAATTCAACCTCCACCTTTTTATGGAACTTGGGAGGATTATTATCGTTTAAAAAAAACTGAAATTTGAAGATAAACCTCTTTCCAACATTGACCTGAGAAAATGGTGCAACTTTTTACGAATCCCCATCAAAGGTATTTTTAGCAGAAACGAAACAAAACCTTTGTTTCATTCTCCATGTATTATAAACTTGGATGATTTCGGAAGTTTGGGAACTCAATGGGTATGTTGTTGGCCAAAAAGAAAAGGTCTTTACGAGTATTTCGATTCATTTGGGCTTCCACCACCTTTGGAATGGGAAAAAGAAATGTCAATGCATGGGATGACACATTTTTTCAGAAATGACAACCAAATTCAATGGGAACAAAGCGTGAGATGTGGTTATTACTGCCTTCTCTTTTTAAACGAAAGAAATAAAGGAACAAGTTTTGCCGATATTTTGAAAATGTTCTCCAACGATTTACTTCAAATTGAGGAAATTGTGAAAAATTATTTTTCATAACTATATAAAATGGAAAAAGTGTACTGTGTGAAAGAAAAAAGGCACACACCAAATGTACCTGGGAGTGAAAAAGTTGTTGCAACAAAAAAAAGAAATAGAAGAGTCTTGTTAGTAAAATGCGCAAGTTGTGGAAAAATGAAATCCGCTGGTTTCTTGCCGGGAAACTGAGTGAGCCCTCCCTTGCGGAAGGCAGTGGAATATTCGGTGACGTTGCTATGGCAGTTGGTGATCTTGCAATTACAAAAGGAATCCCATATCTTGCGAAAAAAAGTGTTGAAGCTGGAAGATATTACGCTTCTGAAGCAATGAGAGACCCTAAATTGCAAAAGAAAGCAATAAATTACACTCTTGACAAAGCCCGCCCAGTTATTCAAAAAGTTGGAAGTGAAATGTTTGATCAACTTTCAACTAAAGTTCGACCAAACCAACGTTATAAAACTGACAGACCTGATTTGGATGGAGCTGGGTTTGATATACATGCTGCTATTGGAAAATTTCCGAAACCAAAAAAAGGTTGGACATTGCCGGGTCATAATTTCACAGGGCCATACAATCCTCTTGAAAAGCAGGTTAAATTCAATCCAGAAAAGGGTGAAATTCTTGAAATATATCAACAACCCACAGGTGCTACAGATGCAATTGCAACGCAACATGATATTGATTATGATGTTTGTTCCAACCGTGAAAAAAGTATGGTGAAAACCTGAAAAAATGCAAAAACAAAGAGGATAAAAAAATGGTGAAGTCTCTTGACGCAGGTCCTTACAAACAAAGGCAGTGGGGTCATGCGGCTGCAAGAAATGCAATCAATGCTAAACAAAAGTTAGGGTTGGGTTTGAAAAAACAAAAAGGGACTGGTGTTTTGGACAAACCGTTGGATGCAATAAAATTTGCTGAAACTTTAACAAAAAAAATGATTCCTTCCACAGAACATGTATTCGATCGGTATTGGTCAGGTGATATTGCGAAAAATGCTTTCACAGGTCCAACTGGTGTCACAGGCAAGAAATTTTGGACTCATCCGAAAAAGGGTACTGTTATGCGTTTCGTGAAAAATCCAAAAACAGGCAAATATGAAAATGTCTATTATGAACCTTGATTGGTTTTCAACCACCATTTATCAAACTCCTGTTTTGCGAGCCACCAACTTTCTAAGTTTTTTGGAAAGTGATTAAAAACAGATTTCATTATTTTTTTTTTCTTTGGCCAGCATTCAGAAGGTACTTTTTCAAAATAATTGTACAGAAAACGGTGGTAGTTCACTGGCTTGCCGGACATCTTCTGAAATTGAGCAATAACGTTGTTAAGAAAATCTACCTCGCTGGAAGAAAACATTTCTTTAATGTTCCATTTTTGCAAAACTTTTTTTAGATAATCATTATTCGTTGGAAGAGCATTGGAACTTTTTCTCCAAATTTCTTCTTCAAAATATTCATAATCATCACATTCAATCACTCTACCACATTTTTCACATGCAAAACATAACTCATTAACCACATAAACTATTTGCCCCTTGCATGAAGGACAACGATTAATCTTTTTTGATAACAGGTTTATTTCATTTTTTTGTAACATTTCTTTAATCATTTTCGACGAAATTTTCTCACCTTGCAAACAACCAAACGGATCGTCCATTTTTTATTGTGTATAGTATACAATGAGCTCACGCGTTTTAAATAAGTTGTCAAAAATTTATTACAGCCCGCAAGGGTATTGGAAAGGGTTTGCAGCAATTAAGAAATTAGCCCAGGCAACGAAAGTTTCGGAAGATGTGGCTCAAAACTGGTTGATGAAGCAAGCTCTTTGGCAGGTTTATTTACCAGCCCCACGGTACATTCCAAGACCGAAATTTGATGTTCCTGTTCCAAACAAAGTTCACCAAGCCGATCTTCTGTATCTCCCACACGATCGCCCACCACGCTTCCGTAAAACTTTTAAATATGCTCTCACAGTTGTAGATGTGGCCTCTCGATACAAAGAGGCCGAACCGTTGACCACAAAAGAGGCAAAAGAAGTTGCAGCTGCTCTGGAACGGATTTATAGTCGTGGTCCTTTGTAGTGGCCGAAACTGCTTCAGGTCGATCCTGGTCGTGAGTTTATGGGTGCTGTGAATCAACTGCTTTCAAAACATAATGTTGAGGTTAGACGTGGTCGTGTGGATATTCACCGTGATCAAGCTATCGTTGACAGATTCAACCGCACCCTGGCTGAACGGCTGTTTGGCCACCAATATGGAGTTGAAATGCGCATCCCTGAGGGTCAGCAGTCCACTGCGTGGGTGGCCCGACTGCCTGCTGTTATTTCAGCTTTGAATAAAGAAGTCACTCGACTGATTGGCCAAAAACCTGTTGATGCCATCAAAAAGAAAACTGTTCCATCCAAACCCTCGACACCTTATTTGAGACCCGGATGTGTGAACGAAAAAAAGTACCCTCCGGTTTAAGTGTTCGCTATCTCTATCAACCCGGTGAACTTGAAGGTGGCCGGCGAAGAGCTACCGATTTTTTCAATCTCTTACGAGATTGAAAAAATTATGATAAAACCAGACGCTCCGGTTATCTATTATTTGTTTAAAGGACCAAAACGCTGGTTTGTCCGCGAAGAGCTTTTGGTTGTCCCTCCAGATACACAACTACCACCGCAAGCTAACAATTGAGAAAAAAAGGATTGTACAGAGAGTTGCTAGAAACATTAAACGAAAAAAATGAAGAGCAGCTATACGTGTTATGTGAACACCTGGTGTACAAATAATTTTGAATTAAAAAAATATTTTGAAATTAAGAATAAAATAGAAACGAATGTAAGCAAATGTCTTCTAACACAAATGTGTGAATTCTTAAAACAAACAAATCAAGAAGAAGATTTTATAAAAATGTTGAAAAAAAACTTAGTTAATGATGATCCCACTGAAGAGGAAATATGTTTGGTTAAGCTTACTCTTGAAAAGTTCCGAAATTTGTCCGATGAGCTTGCTTAATTGTCCCTCCAGATACACAACTACCACCAGAAAACTAACAATGAAACTCGATCGGTTCTGTGTGAATACCGTCTTCCAATACCCACCGTTTATCGTAATAAGCACTCAACCCCAGCTTCTGCTGTTCGTAAGTAACAATCTGCCCGTCCCGCATCCTAAAACCTCTATTTGTTGCTATGTCCTTGCTGCCTTCCAAAGCTTTCTTGAAACGCTGCCACGTGATCTCGTTTTGTTTCTTCGATACCCCTTTCGTGCTGAACTTCTTTTTTTTACCCTCAGATTCGTCAATGTAATAACATTTTGAACAGAGTGTGATCATTCTGCTGCCTTAACACTCGAGTTTAAAGAGCCCAAGGGTCCGACTGCTCCACTTGTCCCAAGCTAACCACTCTTTCTTTTTTGTCTCAAATTCTATTTGCAGCTCTGGTTTGACGATGTCTTCCAACTTTTCTGCGCTAATTGCCATATAATTGCTGTCTGTGTCCATCTGAATCAATTCGAAATCTTTTCTGTCAAAATATCTGTCAAGAAAGTCATAATAGAGTTCAAGCATTCGAAGTTTAGCCAGTTGATATACAGCTATTCCAACCTGAAATGGTCTTCTGATTGTGATCCGAGGCTTTCGGCTTTCCAGCTCATACGCTTCCCCAATTTCGTCAAGATCACTGAAATATGCGCTTCGCAAGGCTCTGTCGACAACCTTTTCGTCTTTGGTGTAAATAACGTTTGTTTGCCTCTCCAAGGCTTCTATAAGCTTACCATAACCACTATTTCCTAAAAGTTTGAATACCTCAGCCAGCAGCGCCTTGCTTTTTTCCACCTCTCCAGTCCGGCGCGCCTCCGTCACCTGCTCCACAAACCAAGTGAATATTTTTGTTGGTTGATAGTCAATCGTCCTAAGATACCATCTGAGAAGAGGAGCGTATAATAATATCCTTTTTGCAGACAAGGCTCCCACTAACTTCTTTCCGTCTCCGCGATTACGCTTCGTTGGTTTCAAGTAGTCAAACATATGCTGTGGCACCGCTTCAGCAGGAACCTTTTTGTTGTAGAAAAACGGGCACATTTCCTCAAACTTTGGGTGTAAGTGCTTAGGGATCTCTATATCAACTTCTGCAAATCCAAACCATTTTTCTTCCTTGAGTCTTTGGGTTAGAATGGGAGCAACGTCTTTATTGTAGTGCACGACCATTCCTTTTCCACAAGGCATGTCTCTTAGCATGGTTGACAAATACAAAGCATTGGCGTCGTAACCCAGTATATTTTTGCAAAAACGAGGTTCCCGCTATTCGATGAGACCTTATCTTCGTGACTCCAGCTTCATGATATCTTGTGAAAACGATACTTGGTCCACTAACAACAGCTTCTTTCAACATCTCATACGCTTCTTTGCACGGGCTGTAAAGATCTGCGCCCCTCTCAACACATCCGCGAAGTAAGTAATGTAAACTAACACCTGGGATACTTACAGCATCTTTCAAAACATCGATTCCTTTATCAGTGTAGAAAGCACGCATCTTTTCCAGCGCCTCTAGACCAGGAGCTACATCTAGATTATTGTAGTAACGCAGCCAGTCTGCGAAGGTACACATACCCTTTTCTTTGAACAGACGCTGGCACCCTTCCCATTCATCCCTTGTTAGAACATAGCCACCCTTCAGCTTCGAATACCAATCCTCATATTTCGGAAGTCCGCGAAAATCAAGTTTTTCAGGTGTGTCAAACCATTCATACGGAAACCACGATTTTACAGTTTCGCATTCATAAGCTTTTACCCATTTCTCATAACTTGTACCCGGACCTAAGTAGTTTATGATATCGAGAAAGCGAAAGTTTTTACTCAAAATGAACATAATTTTGTTTCCATTTTTGCAACTCTTACTTTACCAGTTGTATCAGATAAACGTTCCGCGAAATGTTCTCTGATAAGATTCAAATCATATCTCCCGGAGTTAAATCCAAGAACTGGCACCTGATTACACCATTCTTCTATTTTGAGACGCTGCGCTTTTGTAAGCATATTTATGTCGTCAGGTATGAAGGCTGCTCTTACTTGATCCCTAATGTTTTTCTCACGCCTCTCAAGTTCTTCCATAAACTTGTGAACCAAAACCGCAGGATCTCTTTCACAGATATGGGTAGGTTCTTTGTCTAAAGTGTCACCTATGCTAACAGAGATTGGTACATGTTTATTTTCGATAGTTAGCATTCCTGTTGGTTCTTTCCTCTGATTTTTATCTCCATATGCTTCAAAGTCGTACAATATAGCGTGTGGCAACTTAATATTTATTTCTCCTACTTCACAAGACCATGCCTCTATTACATGGTAGCCAGCAGCTCGAAGCTTTTGTGTACGTTCAACAGTTGCTTTAAATCTATCTTCTCGTGTTTGTTCATGGTGAGTAATAATTCTATTTCGATCATAAGGAAAACATTTTCGACACCCATGCCAATGACATCCGTGATATTGAAAAACAGTCTTCGTTTCATGGTTATAACCATCTACAGGCGCACGCTCAACCCATCTTTCACCTCCATGTCCGCAAGCAGCGTGGTGAATGTGAATTTTACGAAGTGCTGCTTCTTTTTCAAGCCAACGAAGAGATTCCGGAGAAGATGAATGTTTTGGATAAAAGGCTTTCTCAAAAGCTGTTTGTGGTAATTCAACTTTTTCGGCCGGACATTCAATCACCGTCTTCCCTTGGGAACATCTTTCTGTATGCCGTTGAAAATTGCAAGCTTTAGTAAATCTTGAACGGCAATGAACACATGCATAAGTTTTTGCAAGTTTCGTAATATCTTTTATAACAAAAGAATGACCTTCATAAATTCCGATTGTTAAAATATTTGTTAATTTTGCTGGTGGTGTCCTTCTAAGATACCACACTACTTCACCATCCTCCAAACGTTCAGGCTCATATACACGAATACCCAACCAATCTTTTAAAATTTGTTTTTCATTAAGATATTTTTCAACCTTATCAAGTTCATCTAAAGATGTTTTTCGGCAGTTTTGTGGAGTAGCTATGAGGTTAAAGAAACTCTTAGCAAGTTCCCGTGCTGCCGTTGTACTTCGATCTGGTCTTGAACCTCGGTGTACCGCAATACAACGCCAAAGACAAAAAATTGTCTCTGTAAGTGTCTAAAGCCAACATATAACGACTATGCGCAAGGTTACGCAGCCAATCTGGTAATGGTCCCGTACCTAAAAGGGGCTGACGATCAAGAACGACCTTTACATCAACATTAAAATGGGCTTCAAACACCCATTTTGTGTCAGGTCTATTAATGTTATCAGAATCCAAACGAAATTTTTCCCGATCACTCAACCATTTTTCCGCATCAGAAAAACGATCAAACCAAGGGGATCCTTTGTTAGTGTAATTCAACATTAATGAACCGTCTTCAATATTACGTAGCTGATATGAAAAAATATGTCTAGCGTAAAAAGATGTGTGAACTTTCTCTCTTATTTTTGTCATGAAATCGGGTGTAAGATCTTTTTCAAGATCTCGAATAATACGCCATCTAATGAAACGGCGCCCTTTTATTTCTTTTCCCTCATGACACCCTTTTAATTCTTTTCCCTCATATTTGGTAGTGTCATATAAATCAAGAATTTCATTCTGATAATTTGTAATATTTCGGATGGTCTCCCGAGAAATTGGATCAAACTTTCTCAAAATTTCTTGTGTTTTTCTCCCCCTTCTACGAGGAGGAGCAGTTGGTTGATATGTTTTTGGAATTAATGGTTTCTTTTCCACTTTCTCAGAAATTGGTTCATCCAATATGTTATTAATAGTTTTTCGAACAGCAGGAGCGTCCTCTGCAAGTAATTGCTCCAAAGCTTGTAACGTTTCTGGACCAAGTTCTTTCAATAGCTCTTCAAGGTTTATGTTTTGTGCAGTCATTTCAACTTAGATATAACAAAGATTTGTAATTCTTTAATTAATTTTTTTTTTTTGCTGGATGGTTTATTTCGGTTAAGTAGTATAGCCGGAGTCTAACAAATACTTCCTGATTGTCAGAGGTTTATTTAAGAATTTTAAAGCTCCCAATATAATCATGCGACGCAAGGAGCTTGATTATATTGGGAGCTTTAAAATTCTTAAATAAACCTCTGACAATCAGGTGGTATTTGTTAGACTCCGGCTATACCACTTGTTTAGACTATTATTGAATGTAAGATCCATTACGATTCTCCTCCAGTACGATTCGATGGAAGGTTATACTATCAACATCAATGAATTTATCCACCCAACCGATTTTATTAACCAGTGTTTCAGTATCTATTTCCAATTGATTTGATAGAAAGTTGATTGGGGGTGCAAAAGTTTCACTTATAAGAGAACTATAGTTACAGATTCACATCCGATGGAAATTATTAGAGCCATCACGACTGATCCATACAAAGATTTGTTTGTTTTGAAAATTTGATGTTAATGATTTTTCGTATGTCCCTGTAGCGTAATCTATAATTAATTTATCTGCTGTGATTTGATAACGAGGATAAAACTTTATAGGTAGTTGTGGGTTTACTGTATTGGGCCAACTGATCTCAACAGGATGTTTTTTGTCATGCCAAAAACTTATGAAGATGGTGCAACTCGAATTTTGATCGTGAATTTTATTTGTTGTAATATGAGTCTTACTGCTTAATTTCAAGCCGTAATAGAGATTAAAGTTGTTTATATAACGCACCCGATCTAAGAATAAATTCGGCTGCACACCATGGATAACAACACCATTCACCCCCTTCACGAGATTGAATTTGCTCGTTTCCTTGAGATCATAGAAATTGTCCCCAAATATTGTCCTGTATGTGTGATTATTTGTATAATAATATACATTGTCCAGATCTCTTTTGGTGACACCATCCAAATCATCGATAGCATTACCAAGATTGATCAATCTATGAATTTGCATATCAATATTAGTCTTCATAGTCATCTGTTTATTTTTATATTCAAATATGGTATCTAGAAGATCATTGTCATAAACTTCAGGATTGACACTATCACTCCAATCTTTCACACCATAAACGATAATATGTGCTTTCACAGGTGTTGCTGTCGCTGTTCCATGCATATCGAGATAAATATAATCCAGTGAATCCTTACTTCCATTATTGATCTGTACAAGTAATTTTGAATAATTTGAAAAGTCTTTCTGAACTTGTTTATGTATGTATACCGTCGTCCCTTGGCATGAAATTTGTATATTTGTCATTTCAGGAGGATAAAATTCAAATATCGTTGTGAATCGACCAATATCTTGTGGATAAAGATTGAAACCTATTCTTGATCTATAATCATTACTCCCAGAATCCTTTTGTAATGTTACAGAGTAAGCCTTTTTATTTTTATGTGGGGATTGGTTGAAATCTGTGATACCATTAACGATGATGTTACTCTCAGTTGAGCTCTCATCTTGATCTAAAAGGTATTTGAATGCATTTTTTTATGAGATCCACTTAGATGTGATTTTTCTACCATTTTATCAACGTATGTTTTATTTGCTCCATCATTGTTTTTTAAGGGAGTTTTTACATTTTCAATAAAGTTATTACCCATATTCAGATCTGATACCATTGATACTGATCCATCTTTTTTGATGAAATTTGGTAAATCAATTGAAATCTTGCTTATCTCACTATCAACGTATTGTTTATTGGTAGCACTACTATTGAATTGTGGTGTTCCGAAGTTGTTAATCTGTTTTTTATTATTTGATAATGAAGATTGGAAGGTGATAGGATTTTGCATAACCCCACCAGTGTTTTTATTTAAAAATTTGTTGTTTATATAGTTGATATTCGCAACATCCAATCCTGAATGTGATGACTGATTGAAATCAGGAACTTGAACTCTGCTCTGGAATATTTGTGTTGTTGTTATTGTAAGATCAGCCTTATTATTCGTGTTATTATCAACATAAATTTTATTTGCAGCCTGATGGCCTGCAGTTGAAAGGTTAATATTTTCTATTTCATTGTTATTCATATTGATGTTTGTCTCCATAGGAAACGATTCCTTTCGTGATAAAAATATCTCTCTCATTAATTGACTCATAATTTATGACCAGGAGGGGGGGGGGAACCAACTTCCCATACATTCTCTTAAATGAAATCCAAACGATGTTCTCACAAATTGCAAAGCAATCTGTGAGGTTCTAGTCAGCAAATAGGCCTCCTACGCGGGCGCAGATGTTGCATGTTCCAACGGAACTCGGACGCTGAAGGGAAAAAAATTATGGCGGTTAAAGGCGGCGGATTCCGTTTTGTCCCGTCGTTTAGGTAATTGACGAATTGATTGTATTTTACAGTTTTATCATGTTTTCGTGCATTTTGCTTTCTATGAAGACAAAAGTTTACTCTCGAAGTTTTTTAGTCGCAAAGTAGAACAGTAGCGCTTCGATCAATCCAGTCTGTGCTGATCGACTGTATAGAATCAGATGGAATTTTCTGAAGCTGGGTTAAAAACTGGGATCGGGTTCAAAGTACTGAACTGTAAAATGATCTTGTTAACACATAACTGGATTATTGATAATAAAAGTCGTATTCTGTGCGTAGGTATTGTTTCCATGCATTAGGTTATTGCGGTTTTGAATGAATTTATTTCCATCGATGTTTTATCATGTTTATGGCACATTTCCCGTTGCAATTTATTTAGACCACGCTGGAGGAAAACATGCAAACCGAGTACAGCCATAACTGTCTCATCTCATGCTATCAATTCGTTACAGAATGAGATGTAAAAAGAAACATTGACAGTATTTTTATTTATCACATGCATCTGTTCAGCGATAGACAAAGACCAATTGCAAAATTACGTCGCAGAGTACAGGAAATAAAATCCTGAATAGTTCAAGCGCTTTCTCTCGGTGAGAAGTTTATTTACGTTGAATTATCGAATTCTAGCATTCAACTTTGAAATGTTTCTCGCAAACCTGGTCTCCAAGTATAAACAAGCGAAACGGGACTGCCGTACAGCCACTGCAACAAACAAGACAGTGCGAAGACAGAAGCGTCTTCATCTATGTTGCTTCCATCGAATATTCTCTTGTACGAAACTGACATGAGAGATTAGCCGCTCACCGCTTACTTTCCCCCGACAAAATACACATAAAGTTTGCAAACTATTTCGAATAAGTTGATCGTCGATCGGAAATATTTATTATCACTAACACCGCTGTCCACGTTTTGGCTTGACCGCTTTGCAAGTTGAGATCATCGTTTCTCGGTCCCAGGCTTCGCTTCTATCCCCCCCTGATGTATGACTTTATTAAGATCTCCTTGAACTGGATATGAATCTTTTGGTATAATAAGAGGTCCCGTCATCGTATCACCTACTTTTTTTAACAAACTGTGTTGTTGTAGCACTAATTTTAGCAATTTCACTGTCAACCTGACTCTTTGTAACAACATCGTTTAAGTCTGTACCCTGTTTTACATTGACAAGATTTTTGTTTTGTATTATCATAATTATTATTTGAATCTAATTTGAATCCAATACCTGATCCAATACCTGGTAAGCCTCTTTGTCCTTGTCCATTAATGTTTTGATAATGATTTAAAATACCATTGTAGAAACTCATTTATATATATTTGTTTAGATTTTTTCATTGAAATTTTTGGCATTGAATTTTTTTATTTTATCAACATATAGAAAACTATATGGGTCTTAAGTGGCTTTCTGATAATCTGATTTATTTATGTTTAGTTCTCTACAAATCATTAATTGTTCATTTCTTGATGGAAATTCAAAAATAACATAATGCGAGCTGTTTAATCTCAATGTTTTATCAGTTCCATAATAACTTTGGCTCAGATATATACAACAACAGTTTTTATTTCTAGAATTTGTAAAATAGTTTCGTATTTCTTGGTCATTTTTCTTTCCCGTATTGAGGTAGTCGTCAAATATCACTTTTTTCTGATTTTCATCAGACATTTCTGATAAAGGAGTTATTTCATCATTACTTCCTTCAATTTTATTATAACCAACCTGTTGTCAAATTGGCTCAAATGTTTTTAACAAATGTTGATACTTATTTTGTTGCAAATTTTTGGCATAGAGATAGATTTTATCAAAATACAATAGTCCATATATCAAATCTAATAAAAGGTTAGTTTTACCACCTCCCGAAGGAGTACAGATTAGCATTCTAAAGCATCGATCAGGCATTAAATCATAATATATAGATTTAGCCAAGCCTAAAAGCGGAGCCCCCCTTTTTGTTTTGTCTGTTTTTTGCTTTTGTTTTTGTTTTATTTTTGCTGGCAGTTATTAATTTGTGAAAATACTCTCATCCAAGTCGTTTTATTAAAAAAAAAAAATTCTTGCTCCTGCTGAGCGTCGAACCCGGCCCGTCGGCGTGGGATGCCGGTAACTAGTCCACTAGGCCATGGGCGTTTGACATTATGTTTGTAGTTAATTTTAGTACTTATTTCTTTCTTCGTGACAAGCTGCCTATCAGCATGAAAATGCTGGTGTTTTTCCTGGCAAAATGTGTTCGAAACGCCGTAAAAACCATGGTTGTGGACAGAAAAAACCAAAAAGCACTAGCTCTGCTATATTTGGCGTCGAAACCGCTGCGAAAAGCTGCGAACTCAAGCGGTGTGCCGACCGAGTTTGAACAGAACCGACGAGGCAAATTTGAACTTTTTGCCTGAACTTTATCGCCGAATTTCTTTCGCCTAGATTGAACTTTTCCCCTTCCACCAAAAAGACAACTGAGTGTTCTTTTGAACTTTTTTCCACTAACAAATTTGTTTTTGACTTTTGTTGTCTTTGCTTGTTTTGCTACAACGCGGGTCAACATGCGATTTCGCGCCGAAAACACACGGGATTCAGCACAGGATTCTATCCAGTGTAGGAAGTGTATTGGTAGCCCTGTGGTGCGGATGGACGGACGTACGGACGGACGGACGGTCACGTGACTACTACGTCACTACCAAAATTTTTTGGCTTGATAGATTACCAAATTTCCTTAGCAATGGAGCTTCGCTGACGCGCTAGCGCGATGGCTCTGCTATAATCATTATTTTCCTCATCTTTAACATCATAATTTTGAATCTTCATAATAATATTATGATACATTATTTTCACAAGCGTAACGCTATGCGTCACGCTATGCGTGATGCTATGTATGATTTTTTTATATATGATAATACAAATTTCTGAATAAATAATGTAAATTTTATCTAAACAAATAATATTAAAATGGGTTTACTTAAATGGAAAGAGATGGCTGAGAAAAAATCTGAACTTGGTGAAAAGATTAATGCTGTAAAAGGAACAATAAAACAAAAATATATCCGATTCAATCGGGGAAGTTCAAGCAGAAAAACTTTTCAAACCTATAACATCTGGGTTAAAGGATCTTACAATACCAAAAATACCAATAAGAAGATTACCAACTAAAAAAAAACCAGTTCCTGATTATGGACTTGAAATAGGAGATGATGAAGAAGTGCCTGATTATGGTTTAGAATATCTTTTCGGTGAAGAAGTTGAACCACAAAATTACAAACAGTTAGTTCCAAAACCTCCTACTTATGAAGATGTTCTCAAAGATTTAGAATCGGGTGGAAAACAAATGTATATCGATCCAGAATATATGCATCAACCTGAAGATCTTCCTTCAGAATACGAAGAAGATGAAACACCAGATTATAAGATAGGATTAATAAGATTTTAGATAATCTCGGTATTTCTAATTATGATGGTATTGAATTACGACTTAATGAAGGGAATTTGACTAACAAATCAAAAAAATCTTTTCTGTCAAAAAAAATTGAAGAAGCTGTCAATAAATGACAAAAACTTACTGGATATTCGACGGATATTACAAGAAAATTGAAAAAAGGTTCAATCAGTCAAGCTGAAGCTCAATATCAAAGAAAAGTTATTCAATACACAAGAAAGGTTCTTAATGATTATATTGATTTTCATAAAACCAGATTGAAAAATATTAAAGGGTCTGGTTAAAAACAAAAAGAGGTGGTAAAATTATGTTTTTTAGTGATCCAGAAGAAATGCTAAAAAAATTAGAAATCATTATCGGATCAATGGCTGCTGGAAATAATAGCAAGGAACTAAGAAACACAGGCGTTGCTCTTCTTGATATTTTATTCAGAAATTCAATACTTAACAAACCACAATACAATAAAATATATAACAATTATTTTAATCTAAACTAAACATATATGAAAAGACAACTAGTTTTATCGAGTCATTCTGTTAAAAACAATAATGGTAATAAACCAAGTGATTTTACAATCAAATATACCAATCCAATAACACTTGATCCTAACAAAGAATATCGAATAGGTTTAGATAGAATTATTTCCATGAGTTTTACGGGTTCAATGTAACACCTGAATTGAACAATCAAAAAATAAGATTTTCATCTGATAATGGCAATAATTGGACTGAATTGAATTTTTCTCCTGGTGTTTGGGATAATGTTGATTTTAATAATTATATAAAGGAGCTGACAAAAACAGGTACACAAAGTAATCCTACCTATCCCATTACTCTTGAATTTGATGATACAATATTCAGAACAAATTACAGATTACAGATTAGATTTGACTAAACTGATTTTAATGATTTAATGGGTTTAATAAACGGGTTTTAACTACTGCTGAAAATATTGGTGATTACATTCCTAATTTAAGGCAAGACAGGGAAATATTAAATATACATTGTGATCTTATTTCTGAAAGTTTAGTAGATGGTAATGAAACGGATATCATATATAGTTTTAGTACAAGAACTCTAACTCCGAGTTATAGTTTCACACAAGAACCAAGAACAGTTCAATTTAATCCAGTCAATAAAAACACTATTAATACAATACGGATTTATATCACTGATGGTAAAAAAAGAATTATTGATCTGAATCACAGTGATACATTTTTTAGTTTGATTTTATCTGAAAAATAATTGATATTTAATGTAATGTAATCATATAATGAAACCATACGAATTTAAACGTATTTATCATCCAAAACTAGGTAAATTTGTTTATCAACATAAAGGTAATGGATTAATTGTTGATAACATTTTCAAACCTGTTAAAAAGATGTTAAGCACAGCCTCACAAATGTTATTAAAACCTCTAGCTAAAAAAGCACTAAAATCAGGAATTGATCACGCTGGAGATAAACTTTGTAAAAAAGCTGTTGAAAAATCTGGTGAATTGATTATGAAAAAATTACATAGTTCAAAAAAACCAACATCATCAACTAAAAAAGTAACATTCATGAAACCTGTAAAATCCAAACCAAAACAAGGAGATTTCAATATTATTCTCAATAGATCAATATCAGGAAATGGTTTAAAAAGTAAAAATTATCTAAACTAAATATCTAAATGAGTTTTAGAACTAGTGAAAATTTACAGAGATATGAATTTGTTCGTTTTCATCTTGATAATGTAATTGAACAACCTGCCAATGGTCAAGCACAGAAAAAGACTGGTTACAGATTCACAATCAACGATAGATCAACCCTTTTTGATTTTTTAATGGATATTTTGAGGTCACCAAAGAGCTTCAAAAACGAGCTGATGGTGCTGGTTATGCAGCCGCTGATCGTATTACTTTAATAAACGGAAGCCATTCTCTTATCAGACACATGGTAATTAAATCTTCTGGTAAAATTGTTTACGAAAGCGATAATTTACATCGAAATACAAATGCAAAAAATCTTTTGGAATATTCAGATGACTTTTCACGGTCTGTAGCTAAAAATTCATTCTGGTATTTAGATAGTGATACAACAACAGCTGCTACTAATGCAGGTTTTGAACAACGCCGCATTGTAACACAAGCTGTACAAAATAATGGCGGTGGAGGCCCAAGATCGATTAATGAAAATATTCCATTGAATAGATACAGCTTTTTCGAAAAATTAGGAAATAAAATGCTTCCACCAATGCAGCTTCAAATTGAATTCACATTGAATGATGATCCTGAATTAATTCACAAGGCTGCAGCTGCTGATGATGGAAGAGTAGTAGTTACAAGATTTTATCTTTGGCTTGCAAAACTAATACCAAAAGATAGTTTATATAGTGAATTTGTGACTGAATTTCTAAAACCAACTAAATGGACTTACATGAGAGATTTGTATAATCAGTCAGCAAATACTCAAGCTCTTCAGAATATGTTTCAAATCAGTCCAGCCATTGATAATGTTAAGCATGTATTTATTTATCTCCAAAGAACTAATGGTCCCAATAATGAAGAAGATGGACGAACTCCTTATATATATATGATACATTCAAGCTTAATGCTGCTGATAACAACAGTACTCTTTCAGCTTGTCGTTTGGAATATGGAAATAATGTTTTTTATCCTGAGTTGGAATATGATGGAGATAGCAAGATAAGAATATTTAATGATCTTATGTCTTATGCATTCAGAAAAAGCGATTATAATACAGGGACTCTGTTGAATTTACATAATTTCACATCTCTTTATGGTTTTGATATATTTTGATCTTAATTTTCAAAGAGAGTAACTAATTTGCGAGCCTGCGAGTCGGAGCCATTTTTTGCGAGCCTCGAGCCTCTTTTTGCGAGCCACGGTTTTTTTGCTTTGGTTTTCTATTTTCATTCCTTTTACATTGATAACGGCCTTCTTTTGTGAAATTTGCAGAGGTGATGATGCAATATAGATATGTTTCGAAGCGGCAAGAACATTGCGTGACTTCTGTTTGTAGTTATGTAATATCTTGATTGTGTATATGGAATAAATGAGTGTTACAATGAGAAAACGTGTAATATTCGTTCTATTTTCGTCGTTTATTTTGTACAACAAGATCCACCCTGACACTCAAAAAGCCTATCGTCAGAAAACTCGAGATTCACTCGATATTGGTAGTAACATAGTCTGCGTTGCAGACGAACTAAACCCTGGTTTAGTATAGGACTATATCGAGGATTTTGGGACACGTCTGGCTGCAACGCAGGCTATGGTAACAGTAAACACATGGTAAACCGTCGAATGCAGCGAACGATACGATACGTCTGCGCGAACGCAGACGTATTTCCGGCTGTCGCTTGTCTCTCCTCGGCGGAGACAGGCGATAGCCGGAAATACGTTCGCGTCTACCATTATTTGACCGAGAGGTTACCAAGCAGCAAACGAAGTGGTCGACGAATTCGAAGAACAGGAAGACGAGAATGGTGAGCAATACATCACTGACATTTGTACAGGAACCGACGAAGAAGTCGAGGGAGGCAAAGAACATTGACCTGCAAATACACGTACATGCAAGTAATGGACGTTTGTTTCATAGAAACGATTTAACTTTCGTTGTATGAAAAATATGCTTCCACAGACATTTCTTGTTCTGGTGTTGAAACAGGTTGAGCCGAAGAGACATCTAGAGGATATGGTAAAGAGCAAGCCGAATCTCTTCATAGACGAGTATCAAGACTTGTTTCACGCAATTACGGCAGCCGGTTTAGCACTTCAACGATATGTAAATCAATCCTACGGCGGTACGCCCTGGTTTTTTGTATAACAAGGTAATTGTGACTTATTTCAGCAAATTATTCCAGCTGTTGTTCTATCCCTTCTTTACGGCTGGATGTAATATGTTTTGTCAACATTAAGAGGAGAATTATTGCCAAACAGAGAAGTGAATTATTAGGAGAAATGGTCAATCTACTTCAAAACTTAGTTCTTTTTTCATGATCATGCAAATCTGGTTTTTGGAGCTAACGCAATATGAAGCGTGCCAAAATTCGCACGATAAATGATTTTAGGTATTTACTTATGGCAATTTTTAGTTGACATAACACGGAAAATGTTATGGTTCATTGATGAAACAGCTTAGTGAGTTTCATGAAAATTTTGAATACGTATGAAGCCATACATCACGTGACAGTGGTCGAATCACGACACAAATCCTGCTGAAATCGGCTAACTTGAACTTTATTCATTGCGTGTAGCACAGGTACCGGCAAACCTAATACGAAGTTAATTATAACAAGTATATGAAATTTACACTTGCGCGTGATTTGAAAATTCATGCAACTGGAAATACTACTGGTGGCGATCACAATGAACATCAGTGAGGGATGAAAACTATCCAGAAAAGAACAATATACCACGCTTTCCCTTCCTTCTTCTCGCAACACAACGTAACAGTAAAAAAATGAAAATACATTATGCTCATGCTGCAGACTTGTTCACACATAAACTCAAGAAACGTCGGCATAAAGCCATGAACCGCAACGATAAATGAATAAAGGTAAATTATGCTCAAGCACGCGTGCAGGAACCGGAACTAATTTGTGCTTGTGTTTAAGGTGTTGCATAGCTTCTTGTGTCAACCAGTACTAGCGTAAAAGTCTGAGCATACAAAACGATACAAAATGGAAATCACTAAGAAATACTTCTTTTACCGAAATTGTTTCCCTTGTCACTTGATAAATACTCTCGCGATCCGATACTGTACTATCAATAAACTTTTCCTGTAGTGTCTTCGCTGAGAGGTTTCATTAACTACTTTTTAAAACAATTTCTTTTAAAAACTTCAACGACTTAAAACTGAATTTAAACATGTCACCAAACAACTGTTTCGTTTTCCTTTCAGAGTTAAGCGCGAGGTTATATCACTCAATTGTTAGCCCCATAGAGAATGCTCTCTCGATGTCTTGCTGAGTCGCTCCTCTACCGGCAAGGGCGTTTGTGGCTGGTTTTAAGTTTGAAAACATTGGCATTTTAAAGAAACACTGAGCGTCAACACAGAATCTATACGTGCGCTCAACACAGAAATCCTTGCCGCGTGGAACGTAAGGGGCATCAACCGCCAATACAACATCACCAGTATCAAAGGACTCTTTCTTACACCCTGTGCACTGTGGTTTGGGTCCCGCTTTTCTTTCAAAACGTTCCAGACGCCACACTTGCTGTTGCTTACTGCGGCGATCCTTCCTAATTACCCTGTCTGCGTTACATTGGGCATCGCTTGAGGAACTCTGTGTGTCGGCTGATAACCGGTTCTTGCTCGAGGCGGGCTTTGGCTGAGTGCAAGGCGGTGGGGCGCGTTGAAAAGTAGAGCGAACTTCCTGTTCAGTCAGTGCTATTTGTAGTAGCATATCAGAGTTTTCATCGACTCCAAGGACGACAACATAGACCCAAATCAAGTGCTTGCAGATCTTGACCGTTCGGCTCTTCATGAAATCTTCACACGTGCAACTCGGCGTTTTGCCAACTGAAACACTGTAGGGCCCGTAACCCAGCCAATCTCGTGCACTGGTTACCTCGTATTTGCGGACCAAATGACCTTCCTCCACCACACTCAATAATTTGATCCTATGTCTGTCGGTCTGAGTTGCTCGTTTCCATGTGTTGGTAAACTGGCGGCTTCGTGAACGGCGTCTGGCGCCTCTTTTATCCATGGGAACGTCAGGATGAACATCACAACTGAGGGCTTCGTCTTGATGTTCATCTTCGTCAGATGTAGTCGCTAGGCTGTCTTCACGTTCGCGCAAGTTCGACGTCTTGTTCGACTTCTTCTTTGTATTCTTAGACGCAGGCTTTGTTGCCCTATGCGAGCTTAGCGGATCAACCTCATAAGTGCTTAATGCATCTGTCCTGGATGACAGGTCGGAGGGTTCTTCTTCTTCAATAAGGTCTCTCGCATACATTTCTGCGCGATTCTTCTGAGCGTGAAAACTCCTTGCGGCCATGGTAGAGACACTGGGACCGTTTCCTCCATGAAAACTACCAGCTTCATAGCCTTTAAACTGCCGCTCCAGAAGAAGGCTATCTTTGATGTCTTCTGCTGCTGCATCTACAAGGGATAGGTGTGTTCCTCCTGTCGTTTTCCATTTGGAGTGGATTACTTCTGCGAGGTTCGTTGCGGGTGCATTCTTTCGAGCAAAAGCCGGAAAAACGTGTGATCTTCGGTCGTCCCACCATTGAAGCCAGGGAATGAGAAAGCCCCGTTGATCTTTAGCAGGTTTCTTAGCCACAAATTCCTTAAGTTCCAAGATGACATCATTGTAGGAACTTGACGTTTGCGCTTGAAGCATTGACCTTGTGACGCGGGTAAAGAACTCTTTAGACTTATCGCTATGCAAACGAGCTCTTTGTCGATTTGCGCACTGTAAGAAATGGAATTCGCAGGTTTTCAGCTTCTCAAGCACAGGATTTCCGTAGACTCTTCTTAGGCCTTCCTGCAGTCCACCAGCTTCATCGGCCATGAACCCAGCAATAGGATCAAAGACTCTGCCTGCAGCCACTTTTGCAATGGCTTCGTTGATCAGATGGAAGAATTTGGCGTAGCATTCTCCTGTTTCTCCCTCGCATTCCATTGTAAACAGAGGTACTTGCTTTCGTAGAACAGGGTGGTAAACACTCAATGTGATAGTTGGGAAATCTTTGCAGCGGTTCCATTTCGTATCAACGTAACAATATTCATTCGACAAGAAGTGTTCTTGATCTCCCATACCGAGTGCAATGTTGATCTTCAGCTTGCTTGTCTTGAATACATGTGATGGCTCGTCGGGGTTCATATGTCTATCATTCATTTTGTAGATGAAATACTGATCTTTCTCGTCTGATTTCTTCTTGAGGTGAGCCACTGCCTCGAAGCTATGCCCGGCTGGGTTGTTCTCCTTGTTGATCTTAGCTTTAAGATTTGAAATTTTCTTTGTGTTCCGGAGTACGTCTGTTGTTTTCTCCAGCTCCTCCCAGTCTACAACATCTGCCTTTAAGCCTTCCAAAATTGACTGCCTCACTACTTCAGATGGTTTCAAATTGGGATTTTTTCGAAGGGACTGCTCCACAACGGTGGGTAAGGGAACTTTTCTCTTCGCTTGGCAAGTATGCGTACCAACGTGGTAAACTCGAACCTCCAAAAGGTCCCCCAGGAATTCCATGTACTTTCGAGCTGAACAGGAAACAAAGACGGAACATCTTCCACACCCTTTACACACCACATCGCCGTCCCTATTCTTCTCAAACTGGATGGTATTGACTTTTCCATGTTGCTGCTTGAAAGAACAATTTGGGTTCTCACATTTGTAAGATCCTTTACATCGCTGCGAGCGTACTGAGCCCTTTTCCGCTCCTTTTCACTTAATTGACATGTCCCTATCCCAAGGACGCCCATCAACAGTGGCCTTCATCCTCTTGTCCTTCTGATAAGGGAGTTGGTAGACGCATTTTCCATTGATATCAAAGGGGAGACTGTCAACCTTTACAACAGGAGTCTTTTCCCAGAAATTTTTAGCGAAGCGTTGAAGACCTGAAAAAGTAAGACATTGGTTTTTAGATCATAACATTTTTAGCCCCGGAGCAGTGGAGTCAATGCCTTTGGACAATGCTCTGCTTTATGAAAATTTATAAATCCATTTTAAAGTCATTTAAGCTTAATGTCATGCCATTTCCATAGTGTATGTTTGTTTGTATGTTAATGAAGCAGATCTGGACTTCAGTCAGTCCAAGAATAGACAGATTAGTAAAAGAACAAAACCTTACCAGTAGTAGAATGGTCTGAATCTGAGCCACAGCCGGACAATGCTAATGACAATGAAATAAAACTGAAAAGTTATTAAACAGCACCATTTTCTGCATGCATAGATTCTCACAAAGATTTTCTTCACCGTATCTTAACTCTTTCCCGTCAAGACTAGTATTTTCCCGATGTTAACGTCGGGAACCATTGAAACACTTGTGACGTCATTTTTGACGTCACCAAATTGTTTTGATAAGCAGCTAATACAGCAAGGACAGATCCATCAATACGTGTGTCCATTTTGAATATCGACCAAATTCTGGCAGAGCTATACCAGAAAAAACGTGTTTAATTTTGGGTGCAAAGTTGGTGGTAAGATAGACCAAGTCACCTAGTTGATCAATGTTCCATTTCCAGGTTTTTTGAAAGACTGAGGCCAAAACTTTTCCAGTGGACAGAAAGAGGATAAAGTATAGAAGATAAAGAGAAAAGAAAGGGAGAGAAAAAGGAAAGCAAAAGAAGCGAGAAAAAAATTGGAAATGAATCCGCAAAAAAAACCGTCCAAATTTTGGCTTATGCGCATGCGTGAAATCAAAATATTGTACAATTTACAACAGAAGCTGGTTCAAAATCTAGCTTAATTGTAAGAAAACGCTTTTGTAGCAAAGTTTAGTGGCATTTGGCAACATAGCACTCAAAAAAAACGCTTTAACGGTAAAAAATGAGTTTTTAAGACAAAAAATCGGACGGGAAAGGGTTAAGAAAATAGCATTGTGGAGACGTTTCTGAACTAGTGTCTAGTGTTCTTTGACCCATCAGATGGTATGAATGAATGGAAAAGCAGAAAGCCTTAATATAAACATTAGATGATGCAAGCAAAACAATATCATCAGTCAACGATGACATCAACAACAGAAATCTTAAATTTTATCATTGCATTTTACATTAATTCACAGTTGCCATTTGTTACCTTGTCCTGTATTGGTCTTCCATGCACATTTCATTAGTTCTAACTCATCGTCACTATCTGACTCAGAAGGTATAACTGCAGGAATCTCACAAGATGGGCTGCAATAAATTACAAAAGCCACAGTTAAACAAATTGGCAAGAAAGTAAGCAATGTTATACTCCTGAAGCTAAATTAGCTGCATATCTAGCAATAAAGACCGGAAAACATGAGAAAAGCATCAACTTTCACTTCACAAGAAGGTTTAACATAATCACCTTGAATACTCTGATGATGTACTGGGTCCCTCCAAACACTTTTCAAATGAAAGGTTTCTGATCGCTGAGGAAATTGGTTTAGTATCTTCATTCCTATGGCAAGCGAAACACTGGGTCAACATGACTGTCACAAATTACCCAAAAGTGACTTAGTACTGAAATATCACGCAATGCCGTGCGTTAACGCGCAAGAGAAATCGTGAAGGATTGGTGCGAGGTTTTCCAAACATGGTACTTAGCAAACTGAATATTTAAAGGCTGGGAGCGCGTATTACGCGTTCCAACCCTAATGGGTTTCTGGCAATACCTATTTGAAGAGTAACTAAGTAATAATTAGTTGAGTCTTTGTTACTACAATATTTGCATATTTTACATTATCTTAATAGAGGAGCCTTTGTAAACCACTTAGTCGTGATGTGGGTTTTCTGTATGATGCTGTTCTTACCCAATGAAGTAATTTTTTACACACCTTCGTATCCTTTTTTCGTCTGGACTTTGAGGTGAATCAAAGATGTCAATCCTAATGGGTGGTGCAGTATGCGGCTTTGATGAGTCGCAAACAATACAAATCTCTGATGATTCCTCATTTATAAGTGTACACTTTTTGCACTCCCAAGTGGATCCAGTCTGTAAATTCAAAAGGAGAAATTATTAAACAAAAGGAGAATGAGCTTTTGAGGATGCGAGAGCCAATGCCAATAATACATAATTTGTTTACATAGCCTGAAAGAAACCAAATAAGGATCATAGTGCCAAAGTTAACAATTCTTAAACATTTCATTCACCTCACCTTGCTGTAATCCTTTTTAGGGGGCTCCCTTTTGTTAAGTCAATGACAGAAAATTCCTAAAATAAAATGCATGTATGTAAAAGGAATAATTATGATTTAAGCAATAGTATTGATAAAACTCATCCCCAACTCCTTCCCAGCTGCTTTGGATGGACAGTTTTGTATGTATGTTTGTGTATTCATCCATCCATCCACACATTTCCTGTATGCAAATTTGTACCGAAAAGAAAACGAAATGGTTTTCAAAGAAAAAAAACCGAACGCCCCCCCCGTACTGAACGCACCCCCACCCCCGCCCCCGCCCCCGCCCCACGAGAATATCTCAAAACCCATCCGTCGTGGGGAGGGGAGGGGTATTTTTCCTGCAATAACCGAATCTGTAAACCAAAAGGTACAAATAAAAAAAACAAATAAGATTTATAGGTAAACGTCTTATTTAAGTAAATGCTACAATTGCCAGGAGAAGCAAAAAAAAAAGCTTTAAATTTTCTTTCATGCGCGAGAATCCATGAAAGTACTATTTCCTCTGTAAATTTAATTTCCTCGAGCGGACTTGCATCTCGGATTACATTTTCAGATATGAAACTTTGTGTTTGTCTTTTCCATTACCTGTTTACAGGTTGCTTATCTAAAATCTAGGGATATCCTTATAATAAACGTTTAAATGACGAGAATTAGAAATAATTTTCAAGTTGATACATCGACAACACAAATATTAAACCGTCACGGAAATGAATAATTTATTTTCTATTTTTGGCTCGGTTAACTGTCCGTTGCTTTTTCCTTCGGCAACGAGGCTCTTGATTTTACTAAAAAACGGTTGCCCGGTAAAATTTATGGTCGACTCTTTGGAGAAGACCGTACAACCGCTAACTTCGATTTTTCGAGCACTGTTAAAGTTTGTTGATAGAACCCGTGCGCCCGGCATTGAAATTCCGAAGTTAAGTTGGTTTAGTTTATGTACACAATCAGTGCCGAGCTTCGCTCATGTTACATGCACTGTGAAAGAAGGCGCGTAAATGCAACTAAAATTAGTTTGAATTAGTGGGCGAGAAACAACTTTCCTTATTTATAAGTCTTTTTTGGTCTCTGAAACAAGCACTAAGCTTTACATGTGAAACAACAATAAAATAAACTTGTCCTGTGCATTCCCTCACATGACCGCGTTACGATCGCGGTGGATCAATTCAGTAAATAAAAGTTCCAGCTCGAATTCCGACAATCCTGGGTGAAATAAAATTCCCTTATGTACTTTACTGACAATTCAAATCTCTCTAAACAACGTCAAACTACGTGTGCGTGTGCGTAAGCCTTAATTTAAAAGAGACAATTGGTCATGGTCGATCCTAGATCTTTACACATTTGACGTTTGCAAATAGTTCAACTATTCGAAGCAAAGGAATGCCAAGGTTTAATAATCGGAAAGAAGATCAAAAGAAATCAAAACTATTCGCATAACAAATCAGCCAAATACTCACCTTGCTATAAACTCCCGCGCCAAGATTGGAGCTGTCAAAATCTGATAAATTTGAAAGAATCATTATAAACAATGTCAGTGCTAAATTAGTATCTGCGTAACATATTATTATTATCTTCAAGGCTAGAATTTCTACAGAAGATAAGGTTTTTCATTACAAACACACTATTGATAGAAATAAAGAGAAAACTCACCATGGTCACTTGCTGCCATGTTTGCAGTGCGAACACTCGAAGAGACGAAGACCTCATGTATTAAAGACCATAATAGGGCATTATGTCCTTTTTTGGATTTTTTGGCGGGAAAATTTGGGGGCTCGCAAAAGAGGCTCGCGGCTCGCAAAAAAAGGCTCGGGCTCGCAGGCTCGCATAATAGCCTCCTCCATTTTCAAAAAGAGGCTATCACAAGAGATCCAAAACAACTAATTTTACATTATCGTTTAAATGCAGCCCCTGCAGCTGCTGTTAGAGCTCATTCAATTGTTTTCTATGAAAATGAGGTTATCGTTGATAAAGCTGGTAATGAGTTGATGATAGTGTAAAATAAAGTTAGGTTTTAATAGTAATATACATTTTTAATTAAATACATTTCTTAATTTATTTAATATAACATATAATACATTTCTTAATTTATTTAATATAATATATTTAATGTAACATATAATACATTTCTTAATTTATTTAATATAATATAATATATAGATTTAGCCAAGCCTAAGAGCGGAACTCCAATTTTTATTTATTTATTTATTTATTTATTAGTATTTATTTTATTTATTATTATTTTATTTATTATTATTATTATTATTATTATTATTATTATTATTATTATTATTTCAAGTGGTACCTGACAGCAATATTATAGTTTAGGTAATTATTACTAAATACACCTCTCATCAAATTAGAATCTGCATACCTGGCAACCTTATAAAATCAGAAATAGGGACCACCCCCCCCATGCTCACCCCAGACCTGGGGTAGTGCCCTGCCCCCCCCCCCACTGCCCCCCAACACTGAGCAGGGTCTAGGATGCTCTAGGGTTTTTGCATTAATTTTTAAAAATATTGCCTGTACTGTACTGTCTTAGCATTAGAATTCTCAGGTGTTGTTTAATGGTCTCAAGCACCACATGTATTGCACAAAACAAAAGAAAAGTCAAAAAAAGACCAATTGAAGGCCAATCTTTAATAATCCAGTTCCAAATTGTCTTTTTTTTCCTGGAAAATCGGAATGTCCCGATTTTTTTAGGTTTTGAAACTCCAAAATTGGGACAATTCCCATTAAATGGGGATGGATGGCAGGTATGAACCTGTTTTACAAAATTCTAAATAAGCCCCAGTTATAGGTTGTAAACTTAAATATTGGGCACAATAATTATTTTTGTTCACCTTACCTCGGCCTTTTCTCTGCCACAAGTCTACGGTTTAATTTATTTACATTTTTGCAGAGTTGTCAAATTGCATAGACAAGGTACTAATTGAAAAATACCTCCACCTTATTCAGTGGTTTGACAGATAAGTTGTGTGGTATAGAGCGAGGAAAAATGCGAGCAATGAGTACCGGTAAAATGTCCTTGACCATTATCTGTAATACCACTGAATGATATTTATTATTCCACTACAATATTTGCCTATCATTTTAAATGATTTATTCAATGAGTGATTTGAAACCGGGACACTACAGTGCAATACACTCATACCCTCATGTATGTGTTTCCCAGTTATATGATAAACTGATGCTATAGTGGAATAACAATGTACCTTGTTTACTCTTATTGATGCCCAGGGACTATTATATTAAAATCAATCTCTTTAAGTACCCATCAGTCATGAATCAACCACTCAACCACTTAGTTGATAAATCGGTCAATCAGTCAATTAAAAATTTGTGACTAACAGTGTTGCCAACGCGAATAACAAATGGTCCAGTAACCACTAGTGACTTTATTTGATGCACAGATTATGACTCACTATGTTACTACCCCTGACTGTGATGGTAGTAAATCTTGTGGTTGAATTTGTTTTTGGTTTGATCATTAGCCTTTACACTGCATCTAATGTCACCAATGAGCAATGTTACTGATTGTCATAATCTGGTAGCAAAGAGAAACAAAAAGAAAAGCCTCTTCATAAATCATTTCAGGATAGTCAGAAACCTGTCATGTAATGAACTGACAAGAGGGGATCAGACTGTGGTGAATCCATCATTTGAAATAGTTTTCCCTGTCAAGTGAATTCAAGTAAATAAGTCTGAATCATTATTCCTGGGAAGTTAGTTGTGTGTGTGCTTGTGTGTGTGTGGGGGGGGGGGGGGGTAGGGTTACTCCCAAATAACTGAAATGCTACTGGTGTATGGATGTGTTACTGAGGGAACATGAAGTGTATGTGGATACAGTCAAACTAATCACCAACATCAAAATTTACCAAAAAAAAAAACAAAAATATAAAACCTTATTTCAAAACTGCTCTTAAAATTTTTTATTTCAATTGATAATGTCTGCCTGGGAACATACATGTAGCTAAGATTAAAAATTTATTAACCAAAGCCTTACAATAAACTGCCATATTTTTTCTGACATCAGGTTGATGGAATAAAAACCTGTATGGGAAACAAAGCAGAGTTTAATTACCTCAGTTGCCAAAAGTAAGCCCGTGGCTTTAGGGAGGTTCTAAGGATATTTGCGCAATTTTTTTCTGCGCATCCATACTGCGCACACAATTCACAAAATTGGCATTATGTCATGCCGTGTCATGCACTGAGCATGCACGCTCGCATGAAAAACTACCCCAAATGTTTTAAGACACTGTAAACTGCCGCTTATAAGCAACTTTGTAAGGGGTTTTGGGTGGGCTTATAAATGGAGGGGCTTATATCCGGGGGGGCTTATAAGCGGGATAAGAAAAACGTTACAAAATGAGCCACAGCAGTGTTGATCGAAATACGTTTTTAATGTACCAGTTTGTAATTAACCTTTGAAATGTCACAATAAATCGAATTCACTTCAATTTTAACAACAAAATCAAAACTGCAACAACGCGAACGTAACCGGAACATAACAAAACAGAAGCTCAGAGTTAATCTTTGCAGTTTTCTGTGAGAGTGCTTAATATTAAGGAAACAGGGAAAACTAGAGGAGGGCTTATATCTGGGGGGGGGGGGGCATATTACCGGATGTATTTTTTGTTTACAGGTGGATGGGCCTATAGCCGGGGGGGGGGGGGGGGGCTTGTAAGTAGGTGGGCTTATAAGCGGCAGTTTACGGTATTTGCTTTCAGTTTTGAGCATGTGCATTTAAATAAGTGGCATTGAAGCAATCCAAGTGGATGTAAGGTAAACTGTATTTTTCAAGATGGTTGGTCTCATGTAAATACTTATGCCAGTCTGAATTTCAGACTGGTCTCATGTAAACAAAATTGCACCAGTCTGAGTTTACACTGTTTTAATGCAATCAGGGTTTTACTGCCCCTGGGTATCTGAGGATGTTGTTAAACATTCTTGAGAGCTGCTCAACTTTAGTCTGAGGGGGTGTTTGCATGACACCAGTTCATTGTATGCTTTTCATTCTGCTACAAGTTCACCCCAGTTCCCTCTTGCTTCTCTGTATTTGTTATATGATTACAACACAAAATTTCGTAACAGTGCAAGCCATACCTGGGTGAGTTCATACCGGTATCACGTAAACATGGTGTAACTATTTGATTCATTGTGCATTAAGTTACCCCCCTGTAATTAACCATATTGCCATCCAGATAAATCTCACATCACCGTGAAAAAAGGATTTTGTAACTTGAGGAGGGGAGATTCTTAACTACAAATCTCGCATTGTTGCTAAGGGATTTTTGTGGATGGTATTCTGTCATACGCTGTTTTCAGCGTTTCCTGCCACTATATTGGTGAAGTAATGAAGAAGAACATATGAATTCCACAACTGAACATTGTGCACGCATAGCTACTGCCAGTCCCATGCAACTGCACATTAAAAAGAAAATCAGTAAAACTAAGAGGAAACTAGTAAAGTTCCGACTTTTTTGCGAATCGCCCCACCCTTCTTTACAATCTGAAGCATGCAATTACTGTTTTTACAAAGAATAGAAGAACTACAGCACAAAAATGTATAAAGATATGTGCTTGTGCCATCACAACTTTTATATTCATAATAAAGCAAATTTCTAGAAACTGTTGCTTAAAATTTTGCATCCTGATAATCTTTAAATGTTCGCAATGTTTACAATAGCGAGAACTGTATGCTGTTTGAGTTTTAGCATTTTTCTGTTCAGGTCAAATGACATGCTGAATATGGTTGTGACTTGAAAATCTTGAAAACCTTTCCCATAAAACAAACGTGGCCAAGCAGCTTATCTGTGGAAGTAATAGGGTTTCCAAGATATGATGGTTCTGAGGAACTTCCCACAGCAACAATATGGTGATTAAGAGTCTCCTCCCTTAAGTCCAGATGTAAAGGCTCTCATTGCCACCCAAATGGAAGTCTTGATGGCACACTCATGTAAATGTTGTGGTTCAATTTTATCCTTGGTTCAATTTTTATTTTCCATTGTGAATAATAGGATTGCCAAATAAAAATTGGAGCTCCACTTTTAGGCTTGGCTAAATCTATATACTTGAATGATTTTAAAACTGTTTAATTATGTTTGACTGGGTTCAGAAATTGAATGGAATCAAACACAGCTGTATATATAGGCATATTTTTGGTCATCAATTGTGTTCAACTACCGAACCCAAATTAACCCAATCACTGCATTCAATCCAGTTCAATTTACTGAACAATTAGATACGTAAGCTGGGCTAATTATATATTAACTGATATCTTCCACGTACCTTAACTTCACTGTAAGAAAATGCTGCATCACTGATCACTGCTGGCATATATGCCTAGAACAGAAAAAAAGGATCAGTGAAAAAAAAAAAACATTCAGGGCTAAAAAATGGCAGTCGCCCAGTCGCCAGTGGCGATTTAAAACTGATCAGGGCCACTAAAGTCGAGGCTTAAATGCCTGATAGAGGACTGCAAATAAAAGGTACACTGTAGTTACAATTCAAATAAATTAGACTTTCATTGGAGCATCTTTGTTTTCTTTCCCCTCCTCAACTCTAAGTTCATCAATTGAAGAAAATTTTCAGTTCTTGGAGTGCAAAATTCATGAGAACGAGCGCCTGTCAAATTACTTTCATCCTTAAAATAATATTAACTTCATTGTTTTTCTTTTGACAACATCAAATAACTAATATTGTATGTAACATACATTATTAAAGCATTCACAACGCAATTTTTGACCAGTGTGACATTAATGAACAGAAAGAATGGGTGAACAGAATAGTAATTATACTCAATGTCAATTATTAAGGGAGTCGTCATTCACTTTGCTAGCATTGTCACTTCCCGCTTTGAAATGTTGTTGCCGAAGCTATACTTTGCTTTACTTTTGTGATCCACCTGATTCATGAGACGTACAAGACCCATTGTTGGAAATTTTTGCATCCACCCGTGAAAGTGTTCTTCTTTCCAGCTTTTGTGGAATCCTAACAAATAGTTAATAAATCATCGCCTGAACCCCTCATTTGCAGCTATCCAAACTCTTTTAGCCATTTGTCTAAAAAGTGGTTACATGTAATTGTCTTCCCCCCTTTGCACGGTTCATTGGGTAATACAGGTAAGGTAAAGCACTTGAATATCAATCGATCGAATGAGCAACAAAATGGCAGGACCTCATTTAAGTTTACTGGATGTTCAATCATCTCCAGTCTCCTTTGCTTAACTCAGTAAAGAGCCAATTGCAATTAATCAAACATGTTCTAACTAATCCCAGCAGACAATTGTCAGTTAAACAAGCCAGATTGCCTTTAGGAAGCAAAAACACATCAGTACAAATATGTCAATTGCATAAAAAAATCCTTTGCTTACATCTGGATTCCCCCCCCTTGGGAATACAATGATTTTTGAGAAAACCAAAAAATGCATGCAGTAATTATTTAAACTTTCTAAAACATGAACATTCCATTATGAGTGACAAATAGTAAGAAGCACTTTCCACAAGGCAGTGCTTTTATTTCATACATGTAGGTTAACTGAGATCGAAAAAAAATGGCAAATTGCAGTCGCCTTCTGAACTAATGCATGGTTCAATTTTACCTGTTACCATCCCCCCACCAGGCAACCCTGGGGACAAGTCCAGCCCTTCGAGCCTGGGGGTGGGGAATTGTTTGAAGTGGTCTTGTCCCGGGGAGTCGGGGAGGGGGGCAAATCGAAAATAACTTCTTGTTGTTCTTGTAAAGTACGTCACTTCTCAGTTGATATGATGGCCCCGGACCGCGTGGAGCCTATTTCCAGTGAAAATCTCTAGTATTTGTAGCAGACTGTTTAGAGAAGAGTAATCTCTCAAAATTAAAATCTGTGTTCGACGGTACGTTTATTATAAATTGTTGAAAGAATGTGCGTTTGATGCATACTCAAATGAATGGTGGTCGTCACAAACAAAGAAATATTTCTTCAGTGTGTTTATATTTATAATAAGACCACTTAAATAGACTTAAATAGACTCTTTATCAAAACGGATGCACAGTTTTATGTTAAACAGAGATTTCAGTCCAGTGTTCTTATGAAACAAGGTAAGAAAAACTCCTTTAAATGCTGCCATCAATTTGTTCATGGGCCTCTTGTGCGTATGCGCTATTTTTAGAATAAAACATGTGGCGAAGAAAATTTCTTTACTTGCCAGCCGTATGCCAGTGCAGGTAGAGTTTTTTCTTCAGTTTTCTGTTCATGTTTTTATTATATTATGCATGTAGTGTCCTTCTTTCAATACACTCTAGAAAAGCATTTAAGTTCTTGTCAAAACGTCTGATTTTGATATTGTACGGAAATCAATATCGTCATTTAGGTTTTGTACACAAAACAACGTATTTGTGGTCGATGAGGAGTCCCGGAGGTGGGGAATCGTCTCTTTCTGTGTGCCCGGGGGTGGGGAATAGACTGCCAAGTGAGAAAAAAATTGCAAATCCCGGGGGGTAGGCCCGGGGAGGGGGAGGATGGTAACAGGTAGAATTGAACCATGCATAATATTGAGTGATAAACAAAAAAAATTCACACATACACATGTAAGCTTAACTTGAGCTTAAGTGAAGCCAAATAAAATTATTGAAATTCAAGCAAACAATTCATAAGTGATAAACAAAATTAATTCACACATAAGCTTAAGTCTTGAGCTTAAGTGAAGCCCAATAAAATTATTGAAATTCAAGCGAACAATTCATAAGTGATAAACAAAATTAATTCACACATAAGCTTAAGTCTTGAGCTTAAGTGAAGCCAAATAAAATTATTGAAATTCAAGAAAACAATTCATAAGTGATAAACAAAATTAATTCACACATAAGCTTAAGTCTTGAGCTTAAGTGAAGCCAAATAAAATTATTGAAATTCAAGCAAACAATTCAGAAATCAGAATAAGGGTTAAAAATATTTAAGACCTACTTCAGTAGATACATAAATGAGGATGTGCTTTTTCGTCGATTCGTTACTTGCATGGATTTTGGTAGGGGTTTTGCCGAGGATATTGTAAACAATGACTGGATTCAGAGTTTAAAAGAACGAGGCATATATCAATTATGTCCTGTTTTGTTATTCTTTTGTTAGTCAATGAGTTAACATCTTGACGATTCGCGTTGGTACTTGTTTTCGCCTTTTACTTCATTGCATGCTTTCATAAGCTGCTTCCTCCTTTGCCTGGCTACACTTTGCTCCGTGAAAACAAAAGACACTGGTATTCTTCAAAGTTGAGAAAAGCGGGTTATCGTCGTAAAAGTAAATAACTGGAAATATTATATTTATGACCAAAGCCAAGACAAATTTCTCTTTGTTCGAGATAACGGGGAATTGGAGATAAGCGAGTTGAGATAGTGGGATCCTTCTAAATAAAAGCGAATTCCCCATACCGTAATATTCTGTGAAATGATTGAAAAATTCCGAGAAACTCACCCGGGAAACTCAGCAATCAGATCTTCACGCTGGTTCAATTAAAGCATCGGGCCAAAGCAATCCATATTTCTCCTCAATAAAGACATTCATATTCCACTTAACAGGCATTCGGGACCGGCAGTCGAGTTTCTTTAGCCTATCTTTTCATTTCTAACGCTGAAAAGGTATTGTGTTCTCGTCGGCAGCACTTTTCCACGGGTGGCGGGTGGCGGGTGGCGGGTGGCGGGTGGCGGGTGGCGGGTGACGGGTGACGGGTGACGGGTGGCGGGTGACGGGTGGCGGGTGGCGGGTGGCGGGTGACGGGTGACGGGTGACGGGTAACGAGTGGCGGGTGAACAAAAGAAAACCGCCTTTGTTCCCTTAACTTACAACGTGATGTTAATGTTTTCTGATTCTGATTTTTGTCATTTATTTTTTCCAATTTCCTCGGAGGTATTACTATCAGCATTTCGTTTCAACATTACGTTAATGTTTTTTTATTTTTATTTTTTTGTTTTTTCCCTTTTCCCCGGGGATATTACAGACATTTAACTAATCCATTCTATAACTGAAGGGGTAGTGGTTGGCGGGACGTGGGTGATCATATTTCACCAGGTCGTAATAAGATCTGCTCGACGCTGTATATTCTCGTGCAAGTCGCACGAAGGCAATTCTGGAAAGTTTGTTGATGACTGCGCTCTTTGAGAGATCATGAGTTTCGACTACGAGGTAAGCTTTGTAAATGCATTGCCATTTAGTCAAAGAATTGTCGGTTTAACTTCAGAATACCCTGCTACGGCATAGAATCTAACGTTTATTGACGCCCTACATTTGCGCTCTTTGTTTGCGACCACGTGTACATCTTTGCGAAAGTTATTCCATTTTCCATTTTACAGCATTTTACGATATCATATTATCTCAGATCGAGGTCGCAGTGCCGAAAAGAGTACGTTTAAAATCAAGCAAATAAAGATGCACAACGTTTGACACAAACACTGTGAGGTTTTTGAACGCGTCACCGGTTTCGAAACGACAGTTCCCCACCCGTCGGTCAATTGTTTGTATTTGCTATTCTGTTTTCGGATAACGTCAAATCCCCCGTGATCAGGCAAGCAAAATTTTATATGAACCCTTTATCGGGCAAAAGACTTATGCCGATTTCCTAGAATATAGGCTTATTCCGTATTTTGTGCCGGCGTGTTGAAAACACGAAATAGCGATATGGCGAGATGGCGAAATGATATTAAATATAAGAGCAAAAATAAGTTGAATAATGTTATCTTTCCACTGGAATTTGCATCTGTTGCCAGGTTTATTCTTCTTTGTACACTATAAGGACAAGAGAAAAATTGCATGCGAGCTGAGTGAAACGCACCAAGTACCACATACATGCTAAAATCACTTTCTCTTTAATCACTGACTTTCGTATCACGCGGTGAAGAACTACAATTACAACAGACAAATGCGATTAGGACATGACAGAATAGTTTGGAAAATCACAGGAAATCAAACTTATGTAATCCTTCTCCAAACTCCGAGTGAACAATGTTAGGATATGAACTGAAAACACTCCAACTGGACGATAAACACTCCGATAAAATGCTCAACAAAAGCTAATCGGGGGGCGTACCAAAGGTGAGATTACAATGAGCATCGGATAGCACTTGTAACAAATTACTAATATTAATCGATTTAAACAGACAAGTCCGGATAAAAGCGTGAATAACGCCACAATCTGAACTTTTTCTTTTTTTCGAATTGGGCTTTCCACGTCCTAATTCTTTAACATAGAAATTTTAATCTCGTTTTCTGTTTTACAGCCGTGAAACGAAGACGTCAAAAAGGCTTTGCCGCCTCAAAATTAACAAACAAGGGAAATTACTGTGATAAACCATTTTCTCGTTTATTGTTTCGTCACTTTTCGTCGCGTTTTCAATTTAATTTTTTGGTTTCCAAATTGTGTAGGAATTTGCTTTTGAGAAAAGCGAAGACGATCCACCCGAGGAAGAATTTGTTACTGAATCTCCCGATGAAGATAGTGCGTCAGATAGCCTCGCCACAAAGTCAACATGTAAGAGGAACAAGACTTTTCGCGCACCCCTGCCATCCTGGGACGATGGTGACGATGATGTACACATTGAGAAAAGCGAAGATGATCCACCCGAGGAAGAATTTGTTACTGAATCTCCCGATGAAGATAGTACGTCAGATAGCCTCGCCACAAAGTCAACATATAAGAGGAACAAGACTTTTCGCGCACCCCTGCGATCCTGGGACAATGGCGACGATGATGTACAAATTATAGACGTCAAGCCAAGCACATCCAAGCTGTACTGTAAAGAACACCGACACGTGCCGTCGGATGAGTCACATTCAGACAGTGAGGAAGAGGACCAATTACATTTGCAGGCCGCCAAAAATCCCTTCAAAGAGTAAGTAAATGCCAAAATAGAGTAAACGATACTGCTTTACAGCCTTCTGATAAAATAAATAGAATAAGTAACTTTATTAACGTGTCGAAAATGTTTAGCTAAGAGGAAAAGTCCCCTCTACTAATTGTGGACACCTATCTAAAACTTGCATGTTGGTTATCGCTTGCCTTTAGTTTCAACATTATCAGTCACGAGAAATAATATTACAGTACCAATTTCTGATTACAGTGAAATCGTCGTTTGTCCTCATTAACTTTGACTTCCCTTCCAGCTCTTTTATTGTCGTCATTTTAGCGGTTAAAGTGTTACCATGATCAAATTTTCACCCCTTGCAGTTTTAGGCGTTTCAAAGAGTATTTAACGAAAGATTTAAGGTGTTTCGATACAGTTTTTTTGAGACCATACCGAACTTTTTGAATCGGCTCTTAGACAGTCTTCTCCTTGTCAGATCAACGTGAAATTTGCAAAACTTGTTGGTTTTGGATTGAACTTTAGCGTGGTTTACATTTTGTAAAAATCGATATTTCCATGACAACGATAAACAAAAATCCTCGAAAACAGTAGAATTGAAATTTTGCACGATCCAGATTTCGCTTCGAAAAGCAAATACCAGCATCTTAAACTGTGGTGTATGGTAAACAAAATATACAAGAACAAAAAAATTCTGTATGTTTGTTTTGAGGTAAATAGCAAAAACATTTTCAACCTTAGTTTTTGCCTAGTAATAGTAAATGCACCGAAAAATAATCAACGCTTTGATAAAATGGCTAGTAAATACTGTTAAAATGTGTCTTTTACTTACTATTTTACGCCTAGAAAGTTTTGTTGAAAATGGTGTTCGCGATCTCGAGAACGACTTGTTTTCCTAAGATCATTCGCGTAATAATTTTGTGGTAATTTTTTAATTTGAGCGCTTTTGCGAAAATCTTAAGAACGGCTCGATAGATTTTTGTAAAACACTAAACATGCGTGTTTGACTATGTGACCAATTTTAGTTTTGAGTCTTATTAACATTGATTCACTGGAACACTTTTAGATTTAACGTTAAAGAGGATGTATGAACCGACGGAAAGGCTTGCGTTACATATAAACAGTTGGCAAGTAAATGCTAATATATTCAAAGTAATGCGCAATGCATTCTTCCGTGATTTTTACTTTTCGTTGTAACCTACACAAGGCTACAGTGCAACAAAGAACAAAGAAACCAGATAAAAATCACGAAGCAATGAATAACGCATTACTTTGAATATATTAGCATCTACTTGCTAACTGTGAATTTGTAACGCAACCTTCTCCGTCTTTTCATACATCCTCTTTAACGTTAAATCTAAAAGTGTTCCAGTGAATCAATGTTAATAAGAATCAAAACTAAAATTGGTCACATCGTCAAGCACGCATGTTTAGTGTTTTACAAAAATCTATCGAGCCGTTCTTAAGATTTTCGCAAAAGCGCTCAAATTAAAAACTTACCACAAAATTATTACGCGAATGATCTTAGGAAAACAAGTCGTTCTCGAGATCGCGAACACCATTTTCAACAAAACTTTCTAGGCGTAAAATAGTAAGTAAAAGACACATTTTAACAGTATTTACTAGCCATTTCATCAAAGCGTTGATTATTTTTCGGTGCATTTACTATTACTAGGCAAAAACTAAGGTTGAAAATGTTTTTGCGATTTACCTCAAAACAAACATACAGAATTTTTTTGTTCTTGTATATTTTGTTTGCCATACACCACAGTTTAAGATGCTGGTATTTGCTTTTCGAAGCGAAATCTGGATCGTGCAAAATTTCAATTCTACTGTTTTCGAGGATTTTTGTTTATCGTTGTCATGGAAATATCGATTTTTACAAAATGTAAACCACGCTAAAGTTCAATCCAAAATCAACAAATTTTGCAAATTTCACGTTGATCTGACAAGGAGAAGACTGTCTAAGAGCCGATTCAAAAAGTTCGGTATGGTCCCAAAAAAACTGTATCGAAACACCTTAAAATGCCGTTTCCCGTTTTCAAATATCTATTTTTAGTTCCTGAGATATTTAAGCTTAAGGTGATTCCACTGAAAATGAAATAGAAGGAGTATTTAAAATTTTCGCAAACTTGGTCCATAGTTACAATTTTATAAAACTTGGTCCATATTACAATTATGATATGCGCATTACAAAAATGAATTTAAAATGGGGGTCACCGTTCTAGTTTTTGTGCAAAATGGATGGCCATTATAGTAAATATACGACCCGCGAGGTATATTTTAGAAACCCTAGTAATCTGAATGGAGGACTATCGTTTCTAGGAAAAACCTTGTTTTGAACAACGCTGTTATAAATCTGGGTTAACAAACCTGCGGTTAAGAAATTTAACCTTTGGTTTAGCTCTAACCCGAGGTTAATTTAACCCTTTTTGAACAACCGCGCACAGAAATAGGTTAACGTTAAGGTTAACGTCAGCTTACATCTTTGATATTAGTCCTCTACACTTTTGTCAATTGACAGCTGTCAAAACAAGGTATCCGCTGACCAGTATCATATGACCATATCGCGGGCTCACGTGTTGAACTCATCTAGGTCGCGTGGACGGTCGCGTGTATTTTAAGTTGACCGCTGACCAGAATTGGTTTTTATTGGATCGCGGGTTCAAGCCGTATTTTTTCTGTCTATGCTATGGTCAGTAAATTCAGATTTGAATAAAGAGCAAAGTAAATAGCCGCGGAGCTCCGCTTTTAGGCTTGGCTAAATTTATTTAATATTTTATACTTTTTCAGTTAGGAGAAATAAAACCAGGGCAAGACGTCTGCCCAATCCATTCATATGCTCGCCAGATCACGCATTTGGTTGAGTCTATGACGTCATCACTTTGCTAATTTGCATATTTAAATAACTTGAATATCTCTGGAAAGAAACGAGATATTGAAAATCAGTAAACGACGTTTTTTCTTTACATATAGAATACTTGCTAATATTTTAAAACGGCGACGAAAGAAAAGATGCGAATTTTATCATAGTAGCACTTTAATATTTTTGCGTTTTGGTGAATCATTGGGAAGTAAACTTTTCAACATTTTCATTTCAGGGAGAAAACGGCCTACTTCAGCGATGAGAGTGCTACCCCTTACTTGTTCCAAGGAAAGCATGAGTTAGATTTCGAAACTAGGATTCATGCCCTGCTCCTAGACGTTGATGAAAGCAAGATTTGTTGCAGAAGACCAAGAAATCCCATGGAAAATGCAGGCTTTGTGATCGACAGATCACAATTAAAGAACCGTGATGACTGGCTTGTAAGCGACCTCGGGGCATTTGAAAATCGCGATTCAAGTGCACGTATATTTGTCATTAGAGATAAGAAGATAGTTAATAGTTGGTTTTGCAAAGGTACACAACCTGAACGGAATCAACTTAAACGTGACGAGTACCTTGTCAGAAACGTCTTCGAGCGCCACAAGAAATACATAGACTTTGTGCGAAATTCAACTCTTGTTTACTGCTGCGGTGGTCAAACACTCCCGCTAGGCCTGGTTCAATACAGTTTTACCGGAGAAGAGCATCCAGTTAGCCCACACAAACATCCACGATCTGGAAAGAAGTTTATTCCAACAGCTCCGTCGACTAAAGCAAAACTGACAGAGGAAGCAACCGGACGAAAAGGCCCGTCTAGAATTTATGACGAAGTCTCGGAGGCAGTCGGTGGAATGCTCGATTGCGAACTTTCTTCAGACTTGCCTCGCGACAGTAAGCAAGTGCAAAATGCACGTCAACGAGTCACAAACAAAGCCGCCCAACATGACGAATTTGCCTCCTTGTTAGAGCTGGCAAAGGAAGACAAGGCAGTGCATAATTTGCAATGGACACCCTCTCCAAGGGTTGTTATTTGTCTAGAAGACCAGATCAAGGACATTGTCAAAGACTGCTGCTCTCCTGGTTCTACAAGTATTTTATCCATAGATACTACGTTTAATGTTGGTAACTTCTATTTAACATCTACTACATTCCAGAGCAGTAAGTTATTGAACAAAAAAACGGGAAAGCCTGCAAACCTTCCTGGTCCCGCAATGCTGCACGCTTCCAAGACCGGTAACGACTACTTATATTTTATCCACACGCTGCTCGAATGCAACTACGAACTTGAACGAATCAACTTCGTAGGAGGAGACAGGGATAAAGCACAGTCTAGTTTCCTCAAACCGTTGAAAGGATGCACCTTTCTGCCATGTAAAAAACATGTTGAAGACGACATTGTGAGAAAGATTGCTGACTTGGGGTTGACGTCTGTGCGAAAGGAAATCTTAGAAGACATATTTGGAAACGACTTTAACAAAGAGAAGGGGATCATTGATAGCGAAAGTCCTGAGGAGTTCGTCGCCAAAGTAGAAAGCATCTCATCCAAGTGGGACAAACTAGAGGAAGACATCACAGGGAAGGACCCAAAATTTTCACAGTACTTTCAGCGCTATATCGAAGACGATATGAAGAATGGAATGCTGCTGCCGATCCGAAGAAGCGCTGGGCTCAAAGACAGCTTTTTCTATAACAATGCCCAAGAGAGTAGCAATTCAGCCTTAAAAAGCAAAGTAAAGGAGACGAAGGTCGTGGAAGGTATTGGCTATAGACCAAATCTCAAATGTTCGTGGCCCGAGGCAGTAATTGTCTACAGGGACTCCGTCCTTCAAGCCCAAAGAGACGTTCAGCGTGCCGTTCTTGGGAAAGGACCCTATACCTTGAACGCGCAGCACCAGCATTTGAGCCTTTCAGACTCCAAATGGTCTAGCATGACAAGAGATGAGAGACAGAAGCATCTCCGAGCCCTTGGATCAGCAGTCCAAGAAGACCTTCAAGACCAGCTCCCCAAAACGTCTGAAAACGAAGATCAGTGGGAAGTGATGGGGAGCTTTGAGGATTCTGGTTTACCCGAATTTTTGAGAGGGTCTTGGTCCAATGCCTCTCAAATTTTACGCCTAGAGGGAATTGTTCCTTTTCCGAACTGTAAGGAAAAGCGTATCGTCATATCACTGAGCAGGCCAGTATCACATACCGTTGAGATCAAGGGTAACAAACTGGCCTGCTCAGAATGCCCTAGGTTCAAAGACAGGGGCATTTGTGCCCACACCTTGGCTGTTGCTCACCAACTCGGTACACTCCAACAATACACACAATCATATCAAGTGCCCCTGTCTGGATTGGTTTCTTCGACTATTCCCAGCGGAGCTGGGAAGAAAGAAAACGAAAGAAAGAACCGCAAAAGGAAGTCCGGCACACCACGAGACCTACAAACCTATGGAGATAGAGTCGAGATTGAAGAACCGGAGGCGGAGTTGTCACCTTACGAAGTGGTGTTAATAATGGATACCAAAGCTACAACCTGCTATGGCTGCAAGGGTCGTGTACGAAAAACAGCCTCCGATCCTCCTCCCCCTGCTCCAAATAACGTATTTTTAAGGCACATGGAACATAGGCGATTTAATCGCCGAGGCGAAACAAAGATCAGGATCTCTGCAACACCAGAGGCTGTATATTACCATCCCCTGCGTTCGTGTGCCCCGTCCGCCACCAGTACCAACATTAAATTGGCGGATTCAGCCGTTGATAGATTAACAGAATCTACCAAGCAGCTACTGTGGCGCGAATTTGGTATAAGATTTATTTAATGCTTTTTTATCACTTTCTGCCTTTGGCTGCACTGCTAGGGAAGTGGTCAAAACTATTGTACTCAGACAGAACCTACCACTCTGCAAAAAGACAGGTGGTCTTTTCATGTACCCCGCCCCCTTCCCCACCTAAAAGGTGGTGTCTTTCGATGTCTTGTTTGTATAGCCCCCACTCTATCAGGAGTAGAAACTAAGAAAAAGATTCAAACCTCCTTGTGCCATTTCTCCAGCAATGTAAGCTTCATGCACACCTAATATGACAGTCTAATACATAATATTTTCTCCTTCAACAGAACGTTTTTTATTGAAAAAATATATTCTGTGCATTTTGTTTGGGGCGCGTCTTAAAATGTCATTAATTCACTTCATGAAACAAAAATAAACATTTTTAAACATCGATCGAGGCAATGTTGTATTTAAAGCTCAGCTTGTTTTATTTTTACAGCATATTTTTGATAACAGGAAACCTTCGTGGGTGGTTCATATTGTGGCTTATTTAATGAACGCAAGGCCAAATTATAACATTAAAATTTGTTCGTGTGGTAAATAGCGACATCTGCCTATCGAAGACTATAAGAAAAAAAAATGACATGGTCCGATACATACAGCTATTTCATCAAACGTTTTCCGGTAAAAGCTTAAGGCTTAAAGGCAAGACCGTATGGTGTTCTGGGTATTCAGAAAATGCACAGGCTAGGGTGTATTTTTGAATGTCGCATGGCTTTGAGTTTTGAAAATTTTGAAAACGTGCAAATCCGCGTTTGTGATGTCTATATATCGTTTAGTATTCAGCACGTGCAGTTCCTCTCTTCTAATCACACTACCTTTCGGGTCTTATCTTTAAGCTTAGATTTCTCAACGTTAATTGAAATAGCTGTATGGTGGATGTAAGGTTTGTTAAAGGAACACTTGTAAAGAAAGTTGTGAATATCGATGTAGTATATATCAGACGTTTTGTTGAAAGGACACGGCTTGCATCGCCGCTTGATATATGAATACTTAATGATTAAAAGTTTTGTAATTTAATTTCACTTGATATTGTGATAATATTTAATCGGTCCATAGTTTTTGTGAATATTGATGTAGCAATATACCTATAGCAGGCGCTTTGTTGAAAGGACACGGCTTGCATCGCCTCTTGATATGTGAATACTTTTTGATTTATAGTTTTTGTAATTTTAATTTCACTTGATATTGTGATAATATTTGATCGGTCCATAGTTTTTGCGAATATTGATGTAGCAATATACATATGTCAGAAGTTTTGTTGAAAGGACGCGGCTTGCATCGCCGCTATCTGAATACTTAATGATTTATTTTTGTGATAATATTTGATCGGTCCATCACGATAGTTTTTGTCATTTATCTGGCAACTTTATATTTTGTAGGCCAATTTCTGAATATAACATTTCAAATTGAAATTGAACTTTTTGATGTCTCATTTATTTTCACCCGCCACCCGTCACCCGTCACCCGCCACCCGCCACCCGTCACCCGTCACCCGCCACCCGCCACCCGCTACCCGCCACCCGCCACCCGTCACCCGTCACCCGTCACCCGTCACCCGCCACCCGCCACCCGTCACCCGTCACCCGCCACCCGTGGAAAAGTGCTGCCGTGTTCTCGTTCTCACTCAGTCACGCGCGCGGCCATATTGTGAAATCTTGTAATATGATACCATCACCTTTGCACTACCCCCTCAAATTGTGTTCCCTTTTTTCGTTTTGTTTTGTTTTGTTTCTTTTCCTCTTTTTTTCACTTTCTACGAGTAGTATTAAATGACATACCGTAAAAGGTGCGGTTTAAGTTTTGACGAAAAGTTCCCTTTTGTAACAGTACATTTTTTTTGTTAAACAAACTTTGCTAAAGCACGGAAATTGATTTTACCTTTTTGAACACCTTGTAACTTCATGCTGTCCTTGGCGTAAATTTCTTCTCCGTTCTCTCTCTATAACGACTTCTTTCCCCTTGATGATCTGTAGAATAAAAAACACAAACGTAGACGTAAATTATTCGGTGGTACAAAATTATTTCCAATCACAAATAGATAAAAATCAAGAAAACTGTACCCGACATGTTTACAGTTCTCTGTCGGCGTCTCTCAGTTTTCCTCTGGCGTTGTTCTTCAGTACCGTTCCGTCTTATTTCTAGTTGCCTTTATCTCTCTGCTGTACTGTTCCTTCGTCTTTCTCGTTTTCGTTTCCGCTCTGCTTGACCGGGTGCTTGACGCTGTTCTTCAGTGGCGTTTCTCATCATTTCCCGTTGTTGATCTCTATCTCCTTCTCTTTTCCTTTGTCTCTGCTCTTCCAGGGAAAATTGCCTCATGTAAGAATGTCATGAAATGCGATGTACGGACGTATGTATGGCGCACGCGCCCGCGAGCCATTCCGCTTGCCATGACCATAAAAAATCACCAGCATACCTCTTAGTATGGGTATGGGGCTCCACTTTTGCGGCCTTCGGCCGCAAAGGAGTTCCGCTATAATGTATAGAACTATGACTCAATTTTATGAAATTAAAGTGAACGTGAGTGATAATCAGAAAAAGAATCTTAGTAATGCTTATCATAAAAGGGAAACAATTGTTTTGAGACTAACAAAAGACTCTTTATCTGGAAACGACGTTTTGTATGTTCCATTAGGTGTTGTAAAGAGATTGGAGAAAAATCGAAAACTGAAGAAAGGAATGGATATAAAACTTTCTAAAACAAATATAAGAAAACAAATTGGTGGTAGTCTATTGACAAGTATCCTTAGTTTGGGTAGGTAGAGCTTTTGCACCAACATTGGCGAAAACTCTTGGCTTATCAACTTTGGCTGGAGCAGCAAGTGGAGGTGCTAGTCAGATTGTCAAGAAGATATCCGGAAAAGGGGTTCAAAAAGGTGGTTTCATCATACCACAAAATAAAATCGATCAGTTGATAGCATATAAACATCTTTTGACCATGAAACAAAAGAAGGATATATTAAATGCTCTACAAACAGGCTCTGGTGTTCATATAAAACCAACAAAAGTACAAACTGGTGGGTTCTTAGGCACTCTTTTAGCATCAATTGGAGTCCCTCTAGCTATTGAGGCTATAAAGAAGATGACTGGTAAAGGTGCCCCTCAAATGGGACAACCAAAACAAAGACCACCACGATCTGTACCAAATAAACCAACTCCAACTAATAACAATCAAGATGGTGGTCTTATTTTACCAGTTGATTACCTCCTTTTTTTTGGATCTTGGCCGGATCAAAAAAACTGTATGGGAACAAAAAAAAGGTCCAAAAAAAAAAAAGATTCCGAAAAAAAAAAGGGCGAAGGATTACTTCTCGGCAAAGACAGTCCATTCAAAAACGTCCCTCTCTTAAACATTCTATTATAAAACCAAAATTCCATAAGAATATCCCGTTAAGCAATTATGATTTAATAAATTGGTGTAAATATCTAAATATCCCAATAAAAGATGTGCTGTCAAGAGATGAAAATGTTCCGCATAATCATCACCAAGCGTTATTTATTCACAATCTTGAACCGAGCTATTTGAATGGATCTCATTGGGTGTCTACATATGTAAAGGACAACGTCATCAATTACTTTGATTCGTTCGGGATGCCTCCATTTCAGGAGATTCTGAATCACGCAAGAAAAATAATTTAACATTACTTCATCAAAATGATCAAATACAAAATATCAACACTACTACATGTGGATATTTCTGTTTATATTTTTTAAACGAGATGAATAAAGGCAAAACATATTTTGATCTGTTAAAAGTGTTTGACATTCATGATACAATGAAAAATGAGAAATTCATAGAACGGTATTTCAAAAATATGTAACTCATATATATAATGGTAAAATCATATTGCGTGAAACAGAAAAAACAAACAGAAAGCGTAAATGAGAGGTATGAGAGAGCTAAAAATGGTAGATTAATGTTGAAGTCTAAATGTGCTGAATGTGGTATTACGAAAACCAGATTCATTGAAAGCCAAAAAGGAGGTGAAAATCCATTAGGTAAAGCTTTTGAAGCAGCCAAAATAGCCGAACAAATAACTCGCAAAGTAATTCCATCAACCAACCATGTATTTGACCGATATTGGAGTGGTGATATTGCCAAAAGTGCTTTTACAGGACCAACTGGAATTACATCAAAGAAATTCTGGACTCATCCTAAAAAAGGTACCATTGTACGTATGATTAAGAATCCGCGAACTGGTAAATATGAGAACGTATATACTGAACCTTAATGGTTAAATCTTATTGTGTCAAAGAAAAGAAACAAACAAATTCAGTCCCAGGTTCTGAACATTATGTGAGGACCAAAAATGGAAGACTGATGTTAAAATCAATTTGTAGTAATTGCCGTATTACTAAATCACAATTCGTAAAACAAAAACCAGGGAAACTAAATCAACCTGTACAAGGTGCGGGCATATTAGATACAGTAGCATCAACTGGAACTGATTTGTTAATTCATCATGGAATACCATGACTGGGTAAAAAGGCTGTTGAAATGGGTAAATATTATGGTAGTGAGGCTCTTAGAGACCCAAATTGCAGAAGAAAGCAATTGATTACGCTCTCGATAAGTTAAATCCAATGATTCAAAATGTTGGATCACAAACTCTCAATCAATTGAGCACTAAAATCAGGTCAAACAAAAAATACAAAACCGACAGAAAAGATTTGGATGGTGCTGGTGTTGATATTCATAAAATAATTGGTAAATTACCAAAACCAAAATCAGGATGGACTTTACCTGGTCATAAATACACTGGGCCTTACAACGATCTTGAAAACCAAGTAAAGTACGATCCAGTGACTGGTGAGATATTAGAAATCTACGATAAACCGACTGGTAAAACCGATGAAATTGCATTGCAACATGATGTCGATTATTCCGTGTGCAAAGATGATAGGAAGTGCAAAAATAAAGCAGATAGAAAAATGGTGAAAGCTTTAGATAATATACCTTAAAATGAAAGACAATGGGGCCATTGGCTGGCTAGAAATCTTATTGATACAAAACAAAAACTGGGTCTTGGTGTAAAACAAGGGGACACAAAACGAGAAAGGCCGTCGAGTGAAGAAAACTGGCAAGAAAAATTAGCGGATGAATTACATAAACCCATAAAACGTAACTTTACTCGGCGGCGGGTAATTGTAAACCACATTGATGAGACATGGTACTCTGATTTAGTTGAAATGCAACAGTTTAGTAAGTGGAATAAGGGTTATAGATATCTTCTCATGGTTTTAGATGTTTTTAGTAAATATGGTTGGATTGTTCCATTAAAAGATAAGAAAGGTGAACATTACCAGAAATCACGGACATTTTGAGCCCGCATGAAATAGCAAGCGGCATATCGTTTGACACAAGAATTTCTCGACCGTCACGAAAGCGTTGTCTGTGAATAGTAAACACCGTTCGGAGCCTAAAGAGCTTAATAAAATAACCATGCAAAAAATACAAAGGGAAAACGATTAAAATAGTTTTAACCAATGTAAAATTTTTAATTCAGGACACAGAAGACGCTCAAAATCCATGATATTCTTCTGTAACGCCTGTAACGCAATAATTCCTCTGTTGCCGACAACTCCGTGTATTCTACAGGATTCTAATGTTTTTAAAACGAAGAACCGATCTTAACTTCATCAAATAAACAGTCTATGTATCCTTGTCCGTTATTGTGACGTTGTTTGTGATAGATCTTCAGCTTTTCACGCTCACTAAGGAAAGACGACATTTTTTCTTGAAGGAAAACCGTAGAATTATTCTCTTGAAGCAAAGAGAGAACCGAATTTTATCAAGGAGTCCACGTTACAGCTATCCAGCGTTATCCCCCTTAAAAAGGCAGCAAAAATGGCGGTCGAAGTCAACGAAAATCTACAAGAAAGCCTTGCTTTCGGCGACGGATTGCAAGCGAAACGGTGCTTTCCGGTCATTTTGAACAACGACAGTGATCTTGAAATTGTGCTTTTTTCAAGTAAATTTGGCGGAGCGGTTAAAAGCAAATAGAAGCGGATTTTTATGGCAGTTTAAAGTGTAAACATCTAGCAATGTTTTGCGAGCGCGGCACCGCGGAACCGAAGTAAACAGCCCTTGCAGGAAAGAAGAGAAGGTAAGCTGGTCGCCCCTTTTGTGAAAAAATAATAGAGTTAAAGGAGCTGTGTTATGTTCATTACAAAAGCAGAGTTGGCGGATCGTGCTTCACCGCCATGTACATAAAAATTACGGTTGTAAATACTACAGTAGATTTTCTTTTCATTTAGACCGCGGCAAGTAGTCGGCAAGCTTATTTAAATATGGAAATTCCATTTTTCCTTTTTTGCCCATACATTTTACTATTAAATCGGCGGCCATTTTTAAAGCGCCGAACGACCCTCTATCCGCCATTTTGTCGTCAATTTCTGGTAATGACTATAACTGAAGCATTCAAATTAATTTTTAAGGAAGGTAGAAAACCACAATATCTATGGGTTGATAAGGGCAAGGAATTCTATAACAAACATCTGAAAGAACTCTTAGACAAGAATGAAATAACATTGTACTCAACCAAAAATGAGGAAAAATCTAGTGTTTGTGCAAGATGGAACAGAACTATAAAGGGGAAAATGTGGAAACAGTTCACTGTTCAAGGTAATACACAGTATTTAGACATTCTACCCAAAATATTAAAACAGTATAATAACACTAAACATAGTTCAATAAAAATGACACCCATAGAAGCCAGTCAAAAGAAGAATGAAGAAATTGTATATTTTAATCTGTATGGTGATACAAAACCATCATCAAAACCGAAATTTAAAATAGGCGATATGGTTAGGATCAGCAAATATAAAAAAAGATTTTCGATAAAGGATACACTCCGAACTGGACAGAAGAAGTTTTTATTATCAATAAAATACAATACACTAATCCAATCACTTACAAACTAATAGACTCGAATAATGAAGATATTCAAGGGTCTTTCTATGAGCCTGAATTATTGAAAGCTGAACAAAATATATTCCGTATTGATAAGGTCATTAGGAGGGATTACAAGAAGAATCAGGCTCTTGTCAAATGGAAGGGATATAGCGATGAATTCAACAGTTGGATTCCAATCAAAGACTTAAAGGATATATAAAAATATTTAAACAGAAATATCTAACATATATTATATCAATTGATACAGTATATGCTGTTTATTTGCTATTTTGTAGCCAAACATATGACTGTTTCTGGCTATTTATCAAAATAATATATAATAATAATAATATGAATATCGTAACTGGTAAAGATTTTAATTTGTTAAGACATAGAGCTATTAATGTATATGGCGCTAAAGATCTTGATTATTCAAACCATAAAAAACAAAAAATATATGGTTACTCTTAAAAACGGTGATAAAATTCATTTTGGAGATAATAGATATGAAGATTTCCTTTTTCACAATAACTGGAAAAGACGTGTAAATTATCGTAAAAGAGCATCGAAAATAAAAGATAAGGATGGTTACCTCCTTTGGTAACTTAAACACATAAAAATACTTAAAAATATATATCAGTATGTTAAGAGAGGTCGAGGTAGACCTAGAATTTTAACCGATGAGGAGAGAAAAATCCATAAAACGACATACATGCTTAATAAATCATGGTATTGTGATATCGGTTTGAACGATAAAGATTATACATTGTCTGGGAAATTTTGTCATTTAAAAACAAAAAAAGCATATCAGAAATGCTAATGCCACAAACATTATGGAAAAAATAAATGAGATTATACAAAAATAATCTTTTTCATATAGTTCGAAGGATCCGTGATCTAGGATCATTTGAATTCTAACATATTTAAACACACATATAGATACTTAAAAATAAAATATCTATAGTTATTATATATAGAATGAAATCAGAAAAATCCAATCTTATTAATATGGATAAAACCGGTCTTAAAAAACTTAGCAAATCCGAGCTTATTAGGATGCTCCTGAAGTCGGAAGCAAAACAAAAGAAACCCAAAATCATTGTAGTAGATGATTACAAACCAGTTCCTAAGAAAAAACAGAAAAAGGTTTATAACCACGATAATCTATTTAACGACGACCCATTTCTGGACTTTACTGTCACAAATGATCCATTCGAAAAAAGAATGAAAAAAATCAATCGATTGAGTCGAGAAATAGAAGCTAAAAAACTACGATTGATAATAGGTACAAAAACCTAATCCTAGATTTCAAGCCTGAACAAGAGGTGACGAACACCCAGCAAATACGTGATTATCCAATGATAAAAACCACATTGGATGAACTAAGAAAGGATGAAATGAAGATGAGTAAGGATAAGAAGAGAGCTAAATTGTCTTTTATGGACTTATTCAAAACTAGACTCGACAAGATTCCAGGTGGCAGAGAAACGGTTTCTATCAGTATAAGTGTCGAAATAGAACAAGATAACAAGGAGAATAGTACAAAAACAACAACTCATGGGCCTTTTGTAGTCGAAAAGCCAGTACATCTAAGTAGACCAGATACCTATAAATTTGCGATGTATACGTTGTTAAATACAATATTCAATATCCTATCTGGTGAACGCATTTCTCGCATTGGGTGTAAAATCTTAAAATTAAATAAAAGGAAAACCATACAACAAAAAATGGGTCAATTGAAATTGGAATCTTATTTACTAAACAAACAAAGGCCTCTCAAAAGTCATGGTGTGAAAAAATGTGTTTTAGACTATGTATGAGATCAAGTTAATGGTAAGCGGGGTTTTAAAACTTATGATTATGATAAGCTCAAGAATGAAATATACAGTTTTGTACCTGAAGGCGATATGATCAGTACCGAAGAACTGATTAACTGGGCTAAAGCTTGTCATGATAACGTCTCGATTCACGCTTTCGATAGCAGATACCGAAAATTCATAAAACATAGTAAAAACTGCTCAAGCATAACTCTAGTATACATTGTTAAGGACAATCACTGTTTTCCAATTACAAATGAAAAATTAAAATTAATAGCATCAAAAGCTAACCAAGGCGGGTGTGACAATCTACTGAAGCGTATGTTCGATCTAAAATGGACTAGACGTCATGAGAACGTAACAAAAATAGGGTCAGTTGAAGAGATGCCTAATTTTGACAAGGAAAATCACATCGTAATCCTTCCTGAGGAAGCAAAAATGAAGTCAGCTATTGATATATATAGTCAAGAAAATGGATTCCACGTTGAATACCTACACTGGAATAACAACAGTGTTCTTGATGGTTTCATTGACCATAGAAAAAACATGTACCTATTAAACGATGAGTATGAAACGAGAAAGACAATGGTCGTTTTTATGCTAGAGACGTTAAAGTCGTCTAGACGTATTTAACGTCTCAGACGTTAATGTCGTCTGGTATAAAAACGGGACGTATTAAAGTAGACGAACAAGTAGAAAAAACCAAGATTTTCTAAGAAAAGGACTGGGTTCTATTCTTGGAAGACACTAGACGCGACTAAACTCGGCGGCAAATCAAATAAAGTGTGCAAAACAACAAATCCATCTGCATGTAAACATGGTGGAGACTTTGCTTAACTGCTTCGCAGCTTCTGAAGGCTTGTTTCGCGACGTCGTCGAAAAATAAAAGACATGGAAACGCAAATGTTTTTAAAAAGGCTAAATCAGTCAAGAAAGCGGTTTTTGGAAGAAGCACTTGGCTTGTGCGTCGTGGCCAACAAGAGAGAAAGGAAGGAAAGAAGTGGAGATGAACGAAGGGATTCTTCGTGGTGGAGAAACGGCTAACTAAATTGGAACGATAAAGCGCTTTTATATAGGGCTAAATTCGTCCCAGATAAGGTCGTCTCGCATTTATACTAGACGACTTTAACGTCTCAGACGTTAAAGTTAATATCGTTAATATCGTCAGACGTTAAAGTCGTCTGACTTATATTCCGTTTTTATACTAGACGTTAATGTCGTCTCGAGACGATAATAACGTCTTAGACGATATTAACGTCTCTAGCATAAAAACGGCCAGTATGCGATAAACTATTTAATACATTCAAGACGCAAGATTTTAAATGGACAAATCAGCCTTACACTGGTATAGCAACTTCATTGTTTAAGCAACTAAATGGATACATACCCGAATCAGCTTACAATATCAAGACAAGGCAAATGTTAGATGACTACTATCCAAGAGCCTTGCAATGGTGTTCTACCGACGATATACCTGATGATGTCATCAATATTAATATATCTAAATCGTACCCCAATGTTCTTTTAAACAATACACAACCAATCCCACTCTACGCGATTCATAACACAATAGAACCGTTTAATAGCAAATCAGATTTAAATTTAACAGGTGAATTCTATATCAATGAAACGATTCTATACAACTATAAAACACCTGTAAAAATAGAAGCTGGTTTTTACTCGTCTAACCTGATATCATATCTTGTTGATACTTTAAACATGCCACTTAGTCAAATAAAATACAAGTTTATTGCAAATAAAGCTCTCAAACCAGATACTTTTAGTGAGTTCTTCAGGTATATTTTTGACAACTTTCCAGAGAGCGAAGCTAAAAAAATAGCCGTCAGTTATATTGGGGAATTGGGACGAAAATATAATAGGACAAATTATGGGTTCACTTGCACAGACTATGAGACTGCGATGTGTTGCTGGACATCTGGACTTGTCGAAGGTAAGACGGTCACTATTGACCACTATAATGGAATGTATCTAATAAGAGAGCAACAAATAGAACGTATTTTTTCGGACCATACAAGTATCAACTGGTTCGTTGTTTCAGAAGCCATTTTAAAGTGTTTGAAATTAATCGACGCGTGCTATAGTGAAGATAGTATACTTCACGGGTACAACACAGACGGAATATACATCAGTAACCCCAAAAAATTTTTTAAGAATAAGAGAGATGTCAAGTTCAGTACCAAGAAAATAGGCAAGGCTTATGTTACGGACTCTACATTATCGTACTTTGAAAAACACTACAGAGAAAACATGGATATATCAGACTATACTACGGAAAGTGGTAAGGGGTGTATCTTTACAGGTCAAGCAGGTAGTGGAAAGATAACTAAACTATGTAACATGGTTAAAGATGCAAAAAACCCCCTTGTGTTATCCTTTACGAATAAAGCTATAGAAAATGTCAAAAAGAGAATTATTAGAGCACAGGTGAAAAACCCGAAGAAAAAGGTCGAGAGGTGAAGGACAAGGTAAATAAAACGTGTCATACTTTCGATTCATACTTTTGTGAATGGAATGGTAGAGACATAAAAAGTCTCAAAGACAAGACGGTATTTCTTGAAGAATTCAGTATGGTCCCAAACAAGTGGATGACATTGATCTACAAAGCCTATACGATGTTCAACGACACAGTGTATATGTTTGGCGATCCGAACCAATGTGAGCCTGTTGAGTCTGGTAGTCAGATAAGATATGATTACATTGAATCGAAAGCAATCAGGGAGATGTGTGGTAATGTCGAAATCCTTCAATATATCGAAAAAACAGGTAGGTACGATAAACAAACAAATGAGATGCTAACAAAATTCCTAAAACACAGTAAGGACTCAGCATACTTCCAACCAATCGATAAGAAACTCTATAAAAACATATGTTACCTCAACACAACAAGAATAAAGGTCAATACCGAGTGTTGTAACCAATTTACAAAGGGTAAAAGATATGTAACTGTAGATTTCAAATACGATAACAAGAAAGAAACCTACAGAGTGTGTAAAAACATGCCAGTACTAGCCACTCAAAATATCAAAGATAAAGACATATTCAACACTGTGGATTTTGTTATAGAAGAGATAAACGACAACCAATTGAAGGTTAACAACGAATGGTTTGAACAAAAGGTGTTCTGCGAATCCTTTATCCCAAGCTTTTGTGTAACTGTATACAAGTACCAATCTGATGGACAAAAAACAACTCTACACATCAATGTCTAGGACAACTAAATTTGAATATATTCATATCAATGATAAAGAGCTGAAAAATAAATGCTTTAATAGAAAAAAACCATTATTAGAATTAGTTAAAAGTAAGTTCAATAGTTTATACAAAAATGGTAAGATCTGCAAAGTGACATTTGACAACAGATTGGTGTATGTAGGATCGACGTGCGAGGAACTAGAAACACGGTTAAAATGGCATTTATCGAACAACAAAAGCCAAGTTTTTAAACATAAAGACAAAAAAAACAAAAATAGAACTAATTATTAATGCTCCAAGTAATGACAAAAAAAGTTTACAGAAAGTCGAAAATGGATACATTGAAGAATATTCCGAAAAGTATGGTAATAAATTGTTAAACATTAGAAGTAATCCATTAAAAAAAGTGGAATATACAGTCAATATAGAAAATAAAAAACAACTGGAAGAAAGAATAGCCAAACTTGAGAACAAACTAGCTATCAAAGATGACACAAAAAATAAACGTTGGTTCTTTGACACATTTGCTAATGGAAAAAGGTATCACACAGAAGCAAGGTACGTAAGATGTTCAAAGGAAGAAGCATACGCCAAAATCGACAAGAAAAAACAGGAAAAATCAAGGAATTAACGATTTACTTCGAGTAAACTCTTTTACTTTTATTAAATATTGGTATTCATTAATTTGAAGAAGATATATTTATTCTTTCCCGAAGATCCTTTATAATGTAATCATTATAAGCCATTCGAGAAAGTCACGCAATGGAATCATGAAGTAAAAATCGAATCCTGAATATTTTGAGCGTGGTTTTCGTAACGTTGAGTAGCTTCGTCAATGCTCAAAGGCATGGTTGATTCACTATCCTTAACAATATTAGGTGTAGAAACCTCTGATATTTTTGTCAGATGTAGAAACGTCTGATATTTTTATCAGAAAAATAATTTATGGGGATGCTTCTTATTGGTTGAGAGAGATCCTACGTCTGTCCCATGACCTTGAAAACGATAAACAAGCTAAGACTTGTATGGGGAAACCCCTTCTTATAACTTCCTGTTTTTCCGAGAATGTCATGCAATGGGATCATGAAGTTAAAAGTGAATCGGGCGGCAATAATAAAGTGGTAAATCAGGATGATTTCCTTTTAATGATTAACTAACCATTTAATGGATTTCCAAAATTTGCTCTTTAACCCACCTAGAACGACTTGTGTTGCCATGCCACGTGAAAAATGTATTTAGACCCCCCTGGAAAGCACACGTTTTTCGAAATTCATAAATAATACATGTGAGTTTTTACCATGACAGCACAAGTAGTAGTACCCATCAGTCAACAATTAACCACTCAACCACTTAGTTGATAAATCAGTCAATCAGCGAATTAAAAATCGATCAATCAATCAATTAACCAGTCTGTGACTAACAGCGTTGCCAATGCGAATAACAAATGGTCGTGCAGTAATCACTAGTGACTTTATTTCATGCACAGATCATGACTCACTCTGTCACTACCCCTGACCGTGATGGTAATAAATCTCGTGGTTTAATGTGTTTTTGGATTGATTATTAGCCTTTATACAATAACTGAGGATAAAGCGCGCTGTGATTGGTCAATACTTATTGATTATTATACCAGTAAACCACATGGAAAATCTAGTTATTACATAAAAGCAATGTACCACACATTTCTATGGTTTATTGGCTCAATAAATTACTTGGGATGTTGGAAAAACACTCGAAAAGCTTGTAAATCACGAGCCGAAGGCGAGTGATTTACAATCTCCTCTCGTGTTCTTCGAACATCACGGATGGTTTATCAAGCCAATAAACCATAGAAATGCGTGGTATATTGCTTAATTACACTGCATCTGACAGGCTCCGTGCTTTAAAATGCCCGAATTTCTGCATGTGGACTCATATTTAGTCAAAGAACGTCGCTCTTTGTTTTTTCCCGCTGAATTTTGCGTCATTTTTAAGACAAAAAAGAATAAAATAGGCCTCTGTTTCTTAACTGTTAAGCTTTGTAAGAACTTGTATGAAATACTTACAAATGAAACGGCCTCTGACGGCGCTAACAACAAAAGACGTTGCCTGATAAAGTTTGAAAATATTCTGGGAGCATAAGTTTGTCAGGCACTTGTGGTAGAAATCTGCCCAAACAAGGATTGCGACGCAGTTAAACTGTAGCTACTGAAATTGTTATCACTGTTTACAGCTCGAAAAAAGGTATTGTTTTGTAGGAAATAAATACTCTTGTCGCGAAGTTTTCACGTTGCAAAATTGACCTGACACGTGACCTCGCGTGGCCTGTTGTTTACTCAGTAGTAAGAACAATAATGTCCACTCCCATGTTTTTACTTTTGCTCCTGAATGTTTTGTGTTTCGCTCAGATTTGCGCTTTGTGACAAGTGTATCTTGCGACTTAAAGTCAAGCGAATTTACAAATGTTTGCTACAACACGCTCCTTCGCAGAACCAGTTGTTACATCGTTTTCTGGAACTAGTGCGAAAGTATCGCGGTGGTTTTGTTGCCGGGAAGCTCACGAAAGTGGTCGCTGATCCATTATCATATGGCTATTTAAGTCGATCGTTGTTAAAAGGTGGCTAGCCGCGAAGCCATTCTATTCTGTTTACTAAGAACGGAATTATCGACTACAGAGAATCGGACATGATGTCAGTTAGGTGGAAAATAGTTTATTTCAGTTCTTAAATTTCGCAAGAAAACCAGAGGGAAATAGGTAAATACGCGAACTGTTGTGCGTCACTGGTCTTAAGCGATGACTAGTATTGTTTTCATATGCTATCAGTAAGCTAAACTCAGTGCTTTTAGAGAGAAACTACGACGCTCTACCACGCTCTACCAAGTGTGAACTTACAAAATAATCTAACATAACTTTAAAATAATGATGGTAGAGCGTGGTCATTTGGCCGGAAAATGTTTTTCAAAATTTGGTTTGCCTCATTCTTGTCTCCTTCTTGCAGGGGCCGTAGCTAGCATGAGGCAACACGAGGCACTTGCCTCGTCTAGTTTTATGCGGAAATGAAAAATAATAAAAATACCGTTAGTTGGAAAAGTAATCCCCAGAAAGCATCTGCCACTAACTTAGAAGTAATTAACGCAAGTAAGATAACGAAACAGTCTTTGAAAGGACTCATGTGGTCATCAAGCTTATTCGTGACAACGATCCTGTGCGCATTGCATAGCTGCATTTTGCTTCATTTAGGTCGAAGGCGGAAACATTTTAGAAGTTATGGGTGAATTTCAATCTTCAAGCGCTACCCGTTTTCCATTCATTTTTTCCCGCCGGCGGGCTTCCACTAGTTGACGTGCGAATGTTCGAGAATGTGCGAATGTTCGAGATGTCGAAGCAGAAACAAATCACTGCTTTTTTTGCAACAAAGCTAGCGACACTGCCCTGCAGCTAAACATCCAGCCTGCATCTTCCGGAAATAACAATATACCATCCGCCGAGCCTGAAGTTTATCAGCCTAATCTGGAAGACAATATTCAACTAACCGACTCAGCTACAAAGCTTCAAGAGTTAGACCATCAAGGTAGTACTAAGTTCATTTTCGTGACTATTTAGCCTTACTTTAAGTCAAAAAGTATCGGTTTTTCGATGCAGTTCATTTTTTGTGGCCTTATCTAGAAAGGAAGATGCCAGTTTACAGGCTAAATTACAATGCTAAATTACCAAGTCAATGGCCGGTTCATCACCGGGACATACTTATAGCCGGGAAAATGTACCGTGGAGCGGCTATTGCATAAATCCATGAATGAAACAGTTTTGCGAATTGTTTTTTAATTCACATATGAGACTGCATTGCGATTCTAAGGTTGTTTTGCTTACTTTTGAGACGTCAAAGTACGACGTATTGCCGTCTCAAAACCACTTTGTTGGGTTTCACACATGAAAAGTTACCATACCTCTTCAAGGAGCGCGGTCATATACGTTGATTACCTTGTCATATAACAGATACAAAATTCCCCTCTCAATGTTTCAATCTGCGTTATCGACTTCTTATGGTAAGGCAAGTTTTAGACATTTTTTTTCATTTGCTTGAACAGTTTATTTATGCGGACTTTCCCATTGCTCCTCTGATGTCACACATGTCTCACACACTGAAGAAAAATTTTGCGACCATCTTCACTTGAATAATTGCAGTGTGTTGGTCTTGCTCTTTCAAAGTAGAAGTCACTAGGACTGAGGGCTGATATTGTGAATCTCCCATTTTCCTGTCCTACGGTCCTGATTATTACAGGACTTTTTGATTGCAAAAGCTGTATAAAGTTTATCCTTTCCAATACTTGCTCGCTCCAGTTTTTTTAGAATCCTTACCTCTTGATGTGCTGCAGTACGTAAAAGATCGCCGGAAGCTTACAGATGATGAAAAACATTCTATTTTACGAATAGAAAAACACAGAACCTCCGTCGATTTTAAGTACCCAAAAACCAATGGGCAACGCTTCAATCCACAGTGGGAAGAAAAGTCTAATTGGCTTCGCTACTCTCCCTCCGTTGATGGTTGTTTCTGTACCTGCTGCTTGATATTTGCTCCTGAATCCACCCAAAACATAGAATTGATTTCGATGCTATTCAGAGACTGGAAGAATGAGGTGGGTAGTCAAAGAGGGACATTAGCAAACATGCCAATTCTGATATTCACCGAGATGCCCTTACAAAGGCAGAGCAATTTTCAGCCATTTGTGATAATAAAAGGCTTTCAGTTGCGTCACAGGTTAGTGCTGCTTACAGTGAGAGTGTAGAAAGAAACCGTGCTATTTTATTATCAATTATCGATGTTATTACCAGCTTGGCAGTGCGCGGAATACCACTCAGGGGAAACTTTAACTCGATGGAGCAACGAGAAGATGGAAATTTTGACTACTTCATTCAATGGAAGAGCAGATTCGACACAATTCTTAGCAGTTATCGGGATACCTCGCCGAGAAATGCACGTTATCTGTCTCCGCATATTCAAAATGAATTGATCTCTTGTTTAGGAGACGAGATTCGCTATTGTATTGTAAACCTAATAGATAAATCAAAGTTCTACAGTGTAATGGCTGATGAGACAACGGATGAGTCAACAAAAAACACAACTTTCTGCCTGTGTAAGGTATTTAACAGATACCTTTGTGGTTGAAGAAGCCTTTCTCAGTTTCGTTGAATTGCCTAAGAAGGATGCACAAACCATTTCTGAAGTTCTGTTGAACAATGTTCAGCATTGGGGCTTGAATACTAGCAAGTGGCGTGGGCAAGGATATATGGCGCTTCTACAATGAGTGGACAGTTGTCCGGTGTTCAAGCAAGAATTACAGCGAAACTCCCCAAAGTAAGGTATTTTGTGCATTGCAGAAGCCATTGTCTTAACCTAGTTATCGTCGCTAGCTGCAGCAAAGTTCCCAGTGTGAGGAACTTTATGGATACGTTTAAGGCGATTACCTTCTTCTTTTCTGCTAGTCCTAAAAGAAAGGGTATCCTTTCTGACATACTCTCAGAACGTGCTGGCAATGACTTGCTTGCTGACTCAGGCAGATTAGCAACAGCGGGAGACGTCAGTGAAGAAGTCATAGCCTTGAAAGCAATCAGAAACCGATGCTCACTCCCCACTTTGAGTGATAACACAACATCCCCGAAAACCAAGAGTACGTGGGACCTGTCCCTGCCATGAACTACCACATGCCCGAAGTCATGTCCTCCGAAGGACGCCAAGAGTTTGAAACTTCCCGACTTATCTAGGAAGATCGAAGGGCCTCTGCTCGGAGGATAGGAGCAGCGCAACAACCAAGTTGTCTTTGATTCCCCAAAAGAATCAGTGGCCCACTGTGAATCCGTTGTCTGCCTATTGAAAGAAGGGTGTTTGACTTTCAAACGTTTGTTTGAAGCCAAAACGGGGTTCAACCTGTTTGAGCACATGACCATCGCTTCGGCCTGCAACCGCGATCTGCGTATGAATCGCATGATCCCCGACAGCCTTGCCAGTGAACCGACCGACTCGGTCACTTACCTCGAACTGGGACAACCCAACCCTCCTTTGGGAGACTATCTCGGAGAGTTCACCAGCGAATTGGATGCCGACAGATGATATCGTGGAATTCGTGTCGGGAGGCCCCAAGAATTATGGGTACAAAACCAAGAACGGCAAAGTCGAATGCAAGGTCCGCGGCTTCCGTCTCAACACCGACGGCAAAACCCAATTGAATTATGACGCCATGCGTCAAAACGTGCTCGACGAAAGTCAAAATCCTCAAAACGAACCGCGCCAAACTCAAGTCGTCAAAACCCACCAGATCGTCGGAGACGCCAAAACCTACGACCTCTACACCTTTCCCGACTACAAGCGTTACCAAATGGTCTACGACAAGAGGGTCATCGATCCCAGTACCTTCAAAACCTAACCCTACGGATACCAGGAAGCTGTCTAAAACTCGGGTCTAGGCAAAGCCCAGTCACGTAGCATTTTTAAATTTTTTAAGTTTTGGACTTTGGTCAAGGGACGCCGCTGACCACTTGGGCCCAGGCACCACGCTCCCGCCCTGTAACTAAGTCATGCCTTGTTATTGTTACATTAAAAAAAACCTGTTGAACTTAACACGTCTGTCTTGTTGCTATGGTGATTTTTGATTGAAAGCTCACCCTATTTGGATAAAACATTTGACATCACTTCCTGTTTTGCACTTCCGGTATGCCGTCACTCTTCTTTTTCCAAAAATGACAACCGCGCATCCAAACGAGGCTAGGGGATCTGAATGGTCCAACAATACTACTCGACAATGCTACTCGTGCAGAATATGCTAAACACCGAAAGCCTTATGAAACCGATCGCTTGAGCTGTCTCGAGCAACTCTTGAAAATCGACTTGTCCAGGGACCCTAAAAGAGCAAAGCCACCATGGATTGTACACAAATTCTTAAAACCGCGAATTTTCCTGTGACCCAATGTGCACCAAAAGCATTACAAAACCTATGGTTTGAGCTTTCTCGAGCAACTCTTGAAAAATCGACTTTTCCAGTCAGCCACAAAGAGCAAAGTTCGTACACACCTGAAACTGTCACACCTGTCAGTACACACCTGAAACTTGCAGAATATGCAACGGACAAAGAGAGCATTATAAAAATAATAGCTTGAGCTTACTCGGGCAACTTTAAAAAAATCGACTTTTCTAATGACCCACGATGCAGAAACTTGGCCACGCATCGCACAAGCTGCTAAAGTGGGGAATATCCCCACACACCAAAAGCATTATAAAGCCGATGATTTGAGAAGAACCGCGCTAATCTTGAGAAATGGAGTTTTTCTCCCACCCACAATCAAAAAAATTCGCTGTGCAACGTATTGCCCCAAAACTTCAAGAATATGCTACACACATCAAAAGCATTTGGAAGTCGACAATTTGGGACGTTCACCGTAACTCTTGACAAATCCAGTTATAAAACGCGTTATAAAACTGACAAAGGTGTTCTGAGCAATTCTAAAAAAGACCAGCTTTCCTGTGACCCATTGTGTACCAACTATGCTACGCACCGAACCAGCCTAAAAGGTGCAGAATATGCTACTGACACCACAACCATTCTAAAACGTATGGTTTGAGCTGTCTCGGGCAACTCTTGTAACCTCGGGTAACCTTCGCTATGCATCGTACACACCTTAAACTTGCAAAATATCGACACTAAAACGCTACAAAGCCAATAGTTTTAAGAGTTGCGCGCTACTGTTAAAAAATGGAGTTTCTCTCCGACCCACAATTTAAAAAACATTACTTTGCAACGTAACGCTACAAAACTTCAAGGATATACTTCAAAGATCAAAAGAATTTTAAAATCGAAAATTTGGGGCGTTTTTCGTAGCTCTTGAAAAATCCAATTTTCCTGAGGGCGTGTGGACAAATTTTGCTACGTATCAAACATGCGCAAATCGTATAAAGTATGCTAGAGACAGCGAAAGCATTAAAAATCTATGGTCTTAGCCGTCTCGGGCATCTCTCAAAAGTCGACTTTTCCAGGGACCAACGAAGAGCAAAGTCACCAACATTCTGCACACCTCAAACTTGCAGAATATACTACAGACACGGAGAGAGAGTTATAAAACCGATGTTGAAAAGTGTTCCGAGAAATTCTAAAAAGGACGAGCTTTCCTGTGACCCACTTTGGACCAACTATGCTACGCACCGAACCAGCCTAAAAGGTGCAGAATATGCTACTGACACCACAACCATTCTAAAACTTATGGTTTGAGCTGTCTCGGGCAACTCTTGAAAGTCGACTTTTCCAGGGACCCACGGAGAGCAAAGTCACGGTCCATTATACACACTTCAAACTTGCAGATAATGCTACAGCGATGGAGAACGCGCTTTAAAACCGACAATGAAAGGTGTTCCGAGCTATTCTTAAAAACCCGACTTTTCCTATGACCTACAGTGGACCAATTATGCTAGGCATTGAACCAGCCTTAAATGTGCAGAATATGCTACTGACACAACAATCATTAAAAATTCTATGGTTTGAGCTGTCTCGGGCATGCCTTGAAAGTCGACTTTTACCTGTGTCGCACAAATAGGAAGTCACCATGCATCGTACACACCTGAAACTTGAAGAATACGCTACAGACACGGACAGCATTATTAAGTTACGGCTGAAGCTGTCTCGATCAACTTTTAAAAAATCCACTTTTCTTATGACCCAACGTGCAGAATCTTAGCCAAGCATCGCACAGACTTCTAAAGAGCGGAATATTCCACCGACAACAAAAGTATTAGAAAGCCGATGATTTGAGGAGTTCCGCGCTACTCTTGAGAAATGGAGGTTTCCTCCGACCCAAAGTAAAAAAAAACTGCGCAACGCACTGCCCTAAATCTTCAAGGATATGCTACAGATATCAAAAGCATTTTAAAATCGACAATTTGGGACGTTCCCCACAACTCTTGAAAAATCCAGTTTTCCAGAGCCCATGTAGACAAAGTTTCCTGCGCATCAAACAAGCCCAAAACGTGCAGAATATGATACAGACACCGAAAACATTATAAAACCAATGGTTTGAACTGTCTGGAGCAACTGTTGAAAACCAACTTTTGCAGGGACCTACAAAGAGCAAAGTCACCATGCATTGTACACACCTCAAACTTGCAGAACATGTTAAAGACACCGAGCGCGTTATAAAACCGACGATGATAGGTGTTCCGAGCAAATTTTTAAAAACGCGAGTTTTCCTGTGACCCACTCTGCACCAGTTATGGTACGCATCGAACAAGGCTAAAACGTGCAGAATATGCTACTAACAACACAGGTGTTATGAAACCTATGGTTTGAGGTGTCTCCAGCAACTCTAAACAAATTGGCTTTTACAGCGACCAACAAAGAGTAATCTTCGCTATGCGTTGTACACACCTTAAACTTGCGGAATATGATACAGACACCAAGAGCATTATAAAAATTATGGCTGGAGCTGTCTCGAACAACTTTTCAAAAGTCTACTTCTCTAATAACCCAGATTGCAGAAATTTGGTTCTGCATCGCACAGGCTTGTAAAAAGCAGAATATCCCACCGACACCAAAAGCAATACAAAGCTGATAAATTGAGGAGTTCCGCGCTACTGTTGAAAAATAAAGTCTCTCTCCGACCCACAGTGAAAAAACTCACTGTGCAATGTACTGCCCTAAATATTCAAGAATATGCTACAAAGATAAAAAGCATTTTAAAATGGACAATTTGGGCGTTGCCCGTAGCTCTTGAACAATACAGTTTTTCTGAGTGCGTGTGGACAAATTTCGCTACGTATCAAACAAGCCCAAAACGTACAGAGTATGCTAGAGACACAGAAAGCATTAAAAAACCTATGTTTTTAGCTGTCCGGGCAACTCTTGAAAGTCGACTTTTCCAGTGAGCCACAAAGAGGAAAGTCACCACGCCTTCTACACACCTCAAACTTGCAGATTATGCTACAGACACGGAGACTGCGTTATAAAACCGACAATGAAAGGTGTTCCGAGCAATTCTAAGAAAACACGAGTTTCTCTGTGACCTGCTGTGGACCAATTGTGCTACGCACCAAACAAGACAAAGACGTGCAGAATATTGCATTAAAACTGTGTAGCGCATGTAAATCGAGATATTCTTGAAGTAAATTAAAATTAGTGTCTCTGCGCTTGATTTTCCAGCAGTACAGAGGAAAAACACCTGACCTCTACAAGCGCTACATTGACGATATAGTGGGTGCTGCGTCGGGCACCAAAGAGGAGTTGGAAGATTTAGCCACCTTCGTAAATAATTCTCATCCAAGCCTGAAATTCATTTGGGTCATCTCAGACGACAAGTTTCCCTTCCTGGATCTCTATTTGACTCCATCCTCTAACCGCCTCATCACTACCATTCACTATAAAGAAACAGACTCCCACTCTTATCTCAATTACTCATCTTCGCACCCAGTTCGTTGCAAGAACTCAATTCCTTATAGCCAATTTCTCCTCCTGAGAAGGATCTGCAGTGAAGAAGAAGACTTCAGAACTAGAAGTGAATAAATGACTTCATTTTTCACACGTCGCGGCTACCCACCTGCTGTGGTAAACCAGGCACTCCAGCGCGTCCAATCAACACCTCGTGAATCAACGATCAACTCAAACACCGCACCCTCCAAAGAAGAACAAGCTGTCCCTCTTGTCCTGACTTACCATCCCCGAAACACGCAAATAAGGGAAATCACCAGAAACTTCGCTCTTCTCAAGTCCGATCCTGACACCAAGGATATTTTTCAACCCGTCCGTATCTTGTGTGCGTTACGCCGCGACAATAATTTACGTGGCATTTTGGTAAAGAGCAGCCCTCGAACAACAGGACCTACCGATGGAGAATCAGGGACTTTCCCTTATGGCCGTCCCCGCTGCGTAACCTGGGCCCATACCAACCCTTCACAGACCCTCGACACCCCGGGCGGTCAATTCAGATTCGAGGACAAGTTCACTTGCACGACCAGTAATTTGATTTACGTCCTTTCGTGCCGCAAATGTTCCAAGCTCTACATCGGGGAAACTGGGAGACGCCTCGGCGACAGATTCCGCGAGCACATACGATCAGTTGGCGCGAATACTGACCTCCCTGTTGGGAAACATTTCTCGTCCCCAGGACACAGTGTGGGCGATATGCTAGTGTCCGTAATCTGTGCGGGATTCAGGACAACGATGGTGCGTCGCAGCATGGAAGCAAGATTGATCTTCCGTCACAAGACTTTACAGCCAAATGGAATGAACATTGACTTTGCATTTCTCTGATTGTTACTTTTTAGCGCGCGTGCGTGTCGTAGATACATTTTTGACTTTCAAAATTAACCGACACGCGTTACTGCTTAACGGCATTATTTCTCACTGAAGAAGAGACAGCAGTCTCGAAACGTCTGAGGATTTCCCCCATTTTCTATTTCAAGCGCAGAGACACTAATTTTAATTTACCTGAAGAATATCGCGTGCAGAATATGCTACTGGCATCACAATCATTATCAAACCTATGGTTTGAGCTACCTCGAGCAACTCTTAAAAAATCGACTTTTCCAGTGCAAAGTGCAAAGTTCGCTATGCATCGTACACATCTCGAACTTGCAGAGTATGCTTCAGACATTGAGGGCATTATCAAAACTATGGCTTCAGCTGTCTCGATCAACCTTTAAAAAATCCTCTTTCCTAATGACCCATTATGGAGTAATTTGGCAACCCATGGCACAGGCTTCTAAAGAGCAGAATATCCCACAGACACCAATAGCATTATGAAGCCGATGATTTGAGGAGTTGCGCGCTACTCTTGGGAAATGCAGAATAAATAAAAAAACCCACCGTGCAACACACTGCCCTTAAACTTCAAGAATATGCTACAGAGATCAAAAGCATTTTAAAATCGACAATTTGGGACGTTCCCCGCAACTCTTGAAAAATCCAGTGTTTTTGAGCCCCACTGTAGCCAAAGTTTGCTGCGCATCAAACAAAACGTGCAGAATATGCTAGAGACACCGAAAACATTATAAAACCTATGGTTTGAACTGTCTGAAGCAACTGTTGAAAACCGACTTTTGCAGGGACCTACAAAGAGCAAAGTCAACAATTGTACACACCTCAAACTTGCAGAATACGCTACAGACACCGAGCGCGTTATAAAACCGACGATAAAAGGTGTTGGGAGCAATTCTTTAAAAGCGTTTTCCTCTGACCCACTATCCAATTATGCTACGCATCGAACAAGCCTAAAACGTACAAAATATACTAGTGACATCACAAGCGTTATAAAACCTATGGTTTGAGGTGTCTCGAGCAACTTTTGAAAAATAGACTTTTCCAGTGACCCAGGACGAGTAAAGTTCTCTATGCTTCGTACACACCACAATCTTGCAGAATATGCTACAGACACCGACAGCATTATAGACCGTACGACTTGGGCTGTCTCGAGCATTTTTTTGAAAAATCCACTTTTCTAATAAGTCACAGTGCAGAAATTTGGTCACGCTTCGCCCAGACTTCTAAAGAAGAGTATATCTCACAGACACCAAAAGCATTCTAAGGCCGATTATTTGAGGAGTTCCGCGCTACTCATGAAAAATAAAGTTTCTCCCGACCCACAATGAAAAATTCGCTGTGCAACGCACTGCTGTAGATCAAAACCACTTTAAAATCGACAAGTCGGGCCGCTCCCCACAACTCTAAAAAAATCCAGTTTTCCTGAGTCCCCCTGAAGACAAATTTTCCTGCGCATCAAACAAGCCCAAAACGTGCAGAATATGCTACAGACAACGAAAACATTATAAAAACTAATGTTTGATCTGTCTCAAGCAACTGTTGAAAACCGACTTTTGCAGGGACCTACAAGGAGCAAAGTCACCATGCATTGTACAGACCTCAAAGTTGTAGAATATGCTACAGACACCGAGCGCGTTATAAAACCGACCATGAAAGGTGTTCCGAGCAATTCTTAAAAACGCAAGTTTTCCTGTGACCCACCGTGCACCAGTTATGGTCCGCATGGAACAAGCCTAAGACGTGCAGAATATGCTCTTAACAACACAAGCATTATAAATCCTATGGCTTGAGGTGTCTCTAGCAACTCTTAACAAATTGACTTTTACAGCGTCCAACAAAGAGCAATCTTCGCTATGCATCGTACATACCACAAACTTGCGGAATATCCTGCAGACACCAAGAACATCATAAAAATTATGGCTTGAGCTTTCTCGAGCAGCTTTTTCAAAAATTAACGTTTCTAATGACCCACATTGCAGAAATTTGGTTACGCATCGCACAGGCATGTAAAGAGCAGAATATCCCACCGACACCAAAAGGAAAATAAGGCCCATGATTTGAAGAGTTCTGCGCTAGTCATGAGAAATGGAGTTTTTCTCCGACCTATAATAGATAAAATTCGCTGTGGAACGCACTGCCCTAAAACTTCAAGAATATGCTGCTCACATCAGCGTCCCTGCAACTCTTAGAAAAGCAAGTTCTCCTCAGCCCCAGTGTGGACAAATTTGCTACGCATCGAAAAGCCGCAAAACATGCAGAATATGCTACAAACACCGAAAGCATTGTAAAACGTATGGTTTGAGCTGTCTCGAGCAACTGTTAAAAACCGAGTTTTCCAGGGACCAACAAAGAGCAAAGTCACCATGCATTGTACACACCTCAAACTTACAGAATATTCCAGAGACACCGAGCACGTTATAAGGCCGACGATGAAAGGTGATCCGAACAGTTCTTAGAAACGCAAGTTTTTCTATGACCCAGTGTGGACCAATTAAGCTACGCATCGAACCAGCCTAAAACGTGCAAAATATGCTAGTGACACTACAAGCATCATAAAACCTATGGTTTGAGGTGTCTCGATCAACTCTTGAAAAATCGACTTTTCCAGTGACCCACGAAGAGCAAACACCGAGAGTACTACAAAACCTTTGGCTTTGCTGTCACGAGCATTTTTTAAAAAATTCCCTTATCTAATGACCCACTATGCAGAAATTTGACCACGCATTGCACAGGCTTGTAAAGTGCCGAATATCCCACACACACCAAAAGCATCATAAAGCCGATGATTTGAAGAGTTCCGAGCTACTCTTGAGATATGGAGTTTCTATCCGACCCACAATGAAAAAAATTCGCTGTGCAACGCAGTGCCCTAAGCCTTCAAGAATAACCTACAGAGATCAAAAACCTTTTAAATTTGCAATTTGGAGCGTTCCCCGCAACTCCACAAAAATCCGCTTTTCCTAAGCACCATTGAGGACAAATTTTACTACGCATGGAACAAGCCCAAAACATGCAGATTATGCTACAGACACCGAAAGCATTATAAAACCTACGGTTTGAGCTAATTCTCGCGCAACTGTTGAAAACCGACTTTTCCCGCAACCCAGAAAGAGCAAAGTCATCATGCATTGTACACACTTAAACTTGCAGAATATGCTATACACACCGAGAGCGTTGAAACGATGAAAGGTGTTCCGAGCAATTCTTAAAAACGCCAGTTTTCCTGTGACCCAATGTGGACCAGTTACGCTACGCATCGAACAAGCCTAAAACGTGCAGAATATTCTGCTGACAACCGAGGCCTTATAAAACCTCTGGTTTGAGCTGTCTAGAGCAACTCTTGAAAAATCAACTTTTCTACGAACGCGCATAGCGCAAAGTTCGCTATGCACGGTACACGCCTCAAACTTGCGGAATATGCTACAGACACCAAGAGCATTATAAAAGCTATGGCTTGAGCTGTCTCAAGCAATATTTTAAACATCCACTTTTCTAATTCCCACAATGCAGAAATTTGGCCACGCAGCCCAACAGGCTTCTTAAGAGCAGAATATCTCACAGACACCAAAACCGTTACAGAGCCCATCATTTGAGAAGTGTCGGGCTACTCTTGACAAATGGAGTTTTTCTCCGACCAACAATGAAAAAAATTCGCTGTGCAACGCACTTCCCTAAAGCTTAAAGAATATGCTACACGCATCAAGAGCATTTTAAAATCGACAAATTGGGACTTTTACCGCAAGTCTTCAAGAGAAAAGTCACCATGCATTGTACACACCTCAAACTTGCAGAATATGCTACTGACACAGTTAGCGTTATAAAACCGACGATAAAAGGTGTTCCGAGAAATTCTTAAAATCGCGAGTTTTCCTGTGACCCATTTTAAAACAATTAAGCTACGCATCGAGCAATGCTAAAACGTGCAGAATATGCTACTGACATCTTAAGCATCATATAACCTATAGTTTGCACTGCCACCAGCAACTCTTGAAAATTTGACTTTTCCTGTCACTCACAAAGAACAAAGATCGCTATGCATCGTACAGACCTGAAACTTGCAGAATGTGCTGCACACACCAAGGGCATTATAAAAACTATGGCTTGAGCGTTCTCGAGCAACTTTTCAAAAATCCATTTTTCTAATGACCCACAGTGCATAAATTTGGCCCTATATCGCACAAGCTTCTAAAGAGCAGAATATCCCACCGAGACCAAAAGCATTAGAAAGCCGATCATTTGAGAAGTTCCCCGCTACTCCTGAGAAATGAAGTTTTTCACCGACCCACAATGAAACAATTCGCTGTGCAACGCAGTGCCCTAAAAACTACAAGAATATCCTACAGAGATCAAAAGTATTTTAAAATCGACAATTTGGAGAGTTCCCTGCAAATCTTGAAAAATCCAGTTTTCTGAGAACCACCATGGACGAAATTTTGCTCCTCATCAAACATTCCCAAAACGTGGAGAAAAAGCTAAAGACACCGAAAGCATTATAAAACCTATAATTTCAGCTGTCTCGAGCAACTGTTGAATATCGACTTTTCTAGGGAGCCACAATGAGCAAAGCCACCATGCATTTAACACACCTGAAACTTGTAAATATATGCTACAGACACCAAGAGGGTGGTGATACCGACGATGAAAGGTGTTCTGAGCAATTCTTAAAAAGGCAAGTTTTCCTGTGGCCCACTGTGCTCCAATGTTTTATTTTACTATGCACCAATTATGCCACGCATGGAACAACCCTGTCTCGGGCAACTGTCAGTATGCATTATGCACCTCAAACTTGCAGAATATTCTACAAAAACCAAGAGCGTTATCAATCCGACAATGAAAGGTGTTCCGAGCAATGCTTAAAACCGCGTTTTCCTGTGCCATACGGAGCACCAGTTATGCTACGCATCAAACAAGCACTAAACGTGCAGAATATACTACAGTCTCAAGCAACTGTTGAAAATCGACTTTTCCAGGGACCCACAGAGAGAAAACAAAGTCACCAAGCTTTGTACACACTAAAACGTGCAGAATATGCTACAGACACTGCGAGCATTATAAAACCTAGGGCTTGAGCTGTCTCCAGCAACTTATCAAAAATCCACTCTTCAAATGACCCACACCACAGAAATTTGGCCATGTATCGCACAGGCATCTAAAGAGCAGAATATCCCACGGACACCAAAAGTTTAAGAAAGCCGATGATTTGAGGAGTTTCGCCCTACTCAACCCATATTGAAAAAATTCGCTGTGCAACGCAATTCCTTAAAAGTTTAAAAATATGCTACAGACATCAAAAGCGTTTTAAAATCGACAATTTGGGGCATTCCCGCAACTCTTAAAAAACCAAGTTTTCCTGAGCCCCACTGTGGACAAATTTTGCCACGGATCAAACAAGCCCAAAACGTGCAGAATATCTTACAGATATTGAAATATTATAAAACCTGTGGTTTGGGATGTCTCGTGCAACTCTTGAAAAATTGACTTTTCCAGTGACCCACAAAAAGCAAAGTTCGCTATGCATCATACAGATCTCAAACTTGCAGAATATGCTACAGACACCGACAGCATTATATAACCTATTGCTTGAGCTGTCTCGAGCATCTTTTAAAAAATCCACTTTTCTAATGCCCCACAATGCGGAAACGTTTCCCAGTGAGCTCTTGAAATATCCAGTTCTCTGAGCCCCCATATGGACTAATTTTGCTAGGCATTAAACGTACAGAGAACCCATGATTTTACCTGTCTTTAGCAACTGTTGAAAATCGGCTTTTCCAGGGACCCACAATGACTAAAGTCACCATGCATTGTACACACCTCAATCTTGACGTATATGCTTCAGACACCGAACACATTAGCGAACCTATGGCTTGAGCTGTCTGGGGCAACTTTTTAAAAATCCACTTTTCTAATGACCCATAATGCAAAAATTTGGCTACGCATCGCACAGGCTTCTAAACAGCAAAATATCCCACCGACAGCAATAGCATTAGAAAGCCGATGATTTGAGGAGTTCCGCGCCACTCTTGAGAAATAGAGTTTCTCTCTGACCGACAATGAAAAAAATTCGCTATGCAACGCAGTGCCCTAAAACTTCAAAAATATGCTACAGAGATTAAAGGCACAGAAAAATCGACAATTTGGAGCGTTTCCCGCACCTCTTGAAAAAGCAATTTTCCTGAGTGCCATTAAGGACAAATTTTGCCACGCATCAAACAAGGCCAAAACGTGCACAATATGCTATAGATACCGAAAACATTATAAAACCTATGGTTTTAGCTGTCTCGAGCAACTGTTGAAAATCGACTTTCCCAAGGACCCACAAAGAGCAAAGTCACCATGCATTGTACACACCTAAAACTTGCATGATATGGTTCAGACACAGAGAGCGTGATAAAACCGACGATGACAGGTGTTCCGATAAATTCTTAAAAACGCGAGTTTTCCTGTGACCTACTGTGAACCAATTATGCTACGCATCGAACAAGGCTAAAATGATGATTTGAGGAGTTCCGCACTACTCTTGAGAAATGAAGTTTTCCACCAACCCACAATGAAAAAATTCGCTGTGCAACGCAGTGCCCTAAAACTTGAAGAATATCCTACAGAGATCAAAAGCTTTTAAAATCGACAATTTGAAGCGTTTCCCGCAAATCTTGAAAAATCCAGTTTTCCTGAGAACCACTACGGAGGAAATTTTGCTCCGCATCAAACAAGCCCAAAACGTGCAGAAAAAGCTAGCGACACCGAAAGCATTATAAAACCTATAATTTGAGCTGTCTCGAGCAACTGTTCAATATCGACTTTTCCTGGGAGCCACTATGAGCAAAGTCACAATGCATTTTACACACCTGAACCTTGCAGAATATGCTACAAACACCAAGAGCATTATGAAACCGACGATGCAAGGTGTTCCGAGCAATTCTTAAAAAAGCAAATTTTCCTGTGACCCACTGTGCACCAACTATGCCATGCACGCATCGAACAAACCTTAAACGTGCAGAATTTGTTACTGACACCACAAGTATTACGGTTTGAGCTATCTCGAATCTACGATTTCCATACGGTTTGTCTACGGTTTGAGCTGTCTTGAACAACCGTGGAAAATGGACTTTTCCAGGGACCCACAAAGAGCATAATCAGCATGTATTGTAACACATGAAACTTGCAGAATATGCTACATACACCGAGAGCATTAAAAAACCTATGGCTTAAGTTGTCTCAAGGAACTTTTCAAACATCCACTTTTTCAAAGACCCACGATGCAGAAATTTGGCCATGCACTGGACAGGCTTCTAAAGAGCAGAATATCCCACGGACACCAAAAGCTTAAGAAAGCCAATGATTTTTGGAGTTCCACGCTACTTTTAAGAAATGGAGTTTTTCTACGAATCCTATTGAAAAAATTCGCTGTGAAACACAATACCCTAAAAGTTTACAATTATGCTACAGATATCAAAAGCGTTTAAAAATCGACAATTGGGGCGTTCCCTGCAACTCTTGAAAAGTCCGGGTTTTCTGAGCCCTGCTGTGGTCAAAGTTTGCTACGCATTGAACAAGCCCCAAATGTGCAGAATATGTTACAAACACCAAAAGCGTTATAAAAGCTATGATTTGAGCTGTCTCAGGCAACTGTTTAAAACCGACGATGAAACGTGTTGCGAGCAGTTCTTTAAAACGCGTTTTCCTGTGACCCACTGTCCACGAAGTATGCTACGCATCGAACTAGCCTAAAACGTGAAGAATATGCCATTGACACCACAGGCATTATAAAACCCATAGTTTGAGCTGTCTCGAGCAACTCTTGAATAATCGACTTTTCCACTAACCCAAAAGAGCAAAGTTTGCTACGCGTCGTACACACCTCAAACTTGCACAGTATGCTACAGACACCAAGAGCATTATAAAACCTATGGCTTGAGCTGTCTCGAGCATCTTTTAAAAACCCACTTTTCTAATGACCCACAATGCAGACATTTGCCCACGCATTGCACAGGCTTCTTAACAGCAGAATATCCCACAAGCATTGCAAAGCCAATGATTTGAGGAGTTCCGCGATACTCTTTAGAAAGGGAGTTTCTCTCCGACCCACAATGAAAAGAATTCGCTGTGCAACGCACTGCCCTAAAACTTCAAGAATATGCTACAGAGATCAAAAGCATTTTGTAATTGACAATTTGGGACGTTCAGCGCCACTCTTGAAAAATCCAGTTTTCTTGAGCTTCACTGTGGACAAATTTTGCTACGCATCGAACAAGCCCAAGACTTTCAAGTAGTATTGTCGGACTCCTCAGATCCCTTGCCTCGTTTGGATGCGTGGTTGTGATCGGTGGAGAAAGGGGAGTGACGTCATGCCGGAAGTGAAAAAGGGTGAAAATAGGGTGAGCTGTCATGTCAAAAAATCACCATAGCAACAAGCCACTTGTGAGGAGAAAAAAAAGACACACTTAGTTACAGGGTGGGAGCGGGGTGCCTGGACCCGAATGGTCAGCGGCGTTCTCTTCAAAAGAAGAATCCAAATTCCAAACTACTATGTACAGGGCGGAAGCGTGGTGCCTGTACCGGAGTGGTCAGCGGTGTCCCTTCACAAGAAAAAAACAATCTTGAAATCGATCATTTTCTGCAGGCTTGACTTTTCATTGAGGTGTTGTTGTTGGTTGGCTTAGTATGGTGTCATAGTATCATAGTTTCAAGCCGTCTTTTCAAAGCAGCCCATAGACTCTGGAGTTTCTTGCGTATTGATTCTTTGTTTTGTCCTCTTGATGTTTGCCTTTGGGAGCATTCAACAGGAACAGGAAAAATGACCCTGCGTTTGGAACTACGATCTCAATGATGTCCGCTTTGTTTAAGCCCCATTTCAAGCACAAGTTAATGAAGCCATGTTGATCAATCTGCTCAAAGGTGAACCCTACTGCTAGACCAGGTCTGATATGCTCCACATGGTCTGCTTTCTTTAAATCCTTGTAGTAGTCCATTATTTGGAATATACAAAGCTTGCTTGGTATCCGTGAGGGTAGGTCTTGAAGTTGCTGTTAATCCTTGCTTCCTTGGAGTGAAGAATGAAATGGGAAGGGTGAGTTGTCTGGTTTTGTAGAGAAAAAGGGGTCACGTGCCATGGGTTGGAGAACCAATGACAGACAGGTCACGTGAACCCAAAAGGGTGGGGTACCCCCTCCCCCATTTCTTTTTTCCCATCATCCTTTATGATCCACTTGGTATAAAACCCTTCACATCCCATCTAGGGCTTTACTCCTAGCTTTAGTTTGTCAGAGCTTAGTTTTGTTGGTTTTGAGCGAAAATGCAGCAAAGAAGGGGTTGTCTGACTTGTCAAGTTATGTGAATGTGAACGGTCACGAGGCAGCTGGCAGAAGAGTGGTGGCGGAGAGGACGAGACTGGAGAGATTTGCAGATGTGGGAGAGGAGTGGCACATGGACGTTCTCATGTTGCGGCAATTCCACAGGTTTCCTTTGGATCGTGAGGGCGCCCATGTGTTCACCCGTGTTTTACTTGTCAATTATGATCAATGAAGAGAATTAATTTAGACACCGCCGCCAGAAGAAAGTGATGAGAAAGATGTTGGCAAAATACATCATCAAAATACATCACAGATTGTAAATAAAATTTTTGTGAAATTTAAATTAACAGTGGTTACTTTTTCAACAACAAACTCTTTGTCCGTGTCCATGTTTTGCCACGCTGCATTGGCGCATAGTAAACCTTCTTGTATTTGTTGTTTTTAATGTCACTATAAGAAGCTTTTCGCAAAACTTGACTGTGACGTAACGTAGAATACATTTCTCGACGAAGTTTCTGAAAACAGGAAAGTGTCCTTAACGCTTCCTCTTCTGAAGAAAGCGGTTCCTTTTTGATACAACTTATCTGTCCGTGGATAATGGGATAATACACTTGAGCATGTTCACAAAGCTGACACGTTTCATGATTTCTTTTACAAATGAAAGTCTTCCAGTTCCACTCTTAATTGTTCAATGTTCTCTGGCAGACAGAAGGTACGGTTGAACGATGCTTTGATTTCCTTCTCGTCAAGATCTCGGGAACAAACCACAGCGCTGCTTTGATGAAGGGCGGGTTTGAGATTCCAGGGTAGAAATTTGCTACCAGCTACCAGACAGGCAGAACCGTCGCTTACGCAGTAGTGATCTTCAGAGCGGTACCAAGTTTGGTGGGAATGTCAAACAGGTAGACTTCTTTGCCTTCATCCAAAGCCAGTTGCACGGTCCACCCTGCTCCCTCTTTGACTCGTTTGGCATCCTTTTCCAATATGCCAAAGGCATAGATCGTATGAGCCTTTTTAGCAATCTGGTAATTGCGTTGCAGCAATTAAAGCGTGTAGAAATGGGTAGGAAGATTTTTGTTTAGTTTATTAGCAGCCTGACAAAGGTGAGGATTGGCTAGCGACAGGACTTCCACCGTTGCAGGACAGATGTATCCGGCCCTTGGATGATTTGGGGGGTACAATGGCATCCACTTGCATGCCAAAATGTTTGGCCATTTCTTCCGCCTCTTGATCTGTTCCCTCGGCACCACCCGTGTAGAGGACATGACCATGTCCAATGGAAAGCTCCATCTCTTCTTCTGGTGCTCCAATCATGTCGATGTCTGGTTCTGGGAACATTTGTCAGGAAATTTGAAGAATGTCTGCTTTGCTTAACCCTAAGGCCAAGCCAAAGTCAATGAGGTGATGAAATCGACACTGTTTGAAGGTGAACCCAGCAGCTAAGCCCCGATTGACACGTTCAAGAAGATAATCTTTGTCCGAGACAATGTCTTCACGCTTCAAATCCTTGTAGTAGTCCATGGAACGGAATGAAAAAAGTGAATTATGGACCAACTTAAATAGGTAAAAGCTAAATGAAAGTTGACCAATGGGAGAAGACGTGACCTTATTTGGACATCACGTGATTGGAAAGTGGACCAATCAGAGTGAATGTGACCTGACCAGTCGGGACATTTTGACCTTATAGGGTCATCACGTGATCCAAAATTGGACCAATAAAACAAGAAGAATAACCTGACCAATGGTGGAAACGAAGACGTTATTTGATTATCACGTGAAACTAAAATGAATTAATGAGAAAAGAGTTTAAAGAGTTTAAAAACCGAAGCACAGGTTGTCATTTTTTCACATTGAGCAAGGATGTCCACCTGGTGGGAATATGGCAATGTCTCTCCAGCTGGTTATCCAAATCCTACTCGGAAGAGAAAATCTAGTACTGCCACAGGTACTAACCCAGGTGTGAAGAAAAAGAAGGAGAAGGAGAACCATGAAGTGACCTGTTTGAGTGAAATACCTCATGACGAGACGGTGGAGGTCCTGCAAGAGGGAGTATCTTGCCCTCAACCCAGTGGGAAGGAAACTAAGGAAGCTGTTCAAGAGGTGATGAATGAGTTGAGCGTGATGATGGACCAAGCCACACAAATTCCTCCACCGCCACCACCACCGCCACCACTACCACCAACACCTGAGGATGACATTGAACCTTTTACAAGAATGGTGAGATTTGCTAACATGTTTCGAACCCCAGCTGAGGACTACATCGTTTGCCCTCATCATCGGGTTCGTTTGGAGGAGCGCATGTCCCAAAAAATGGGTTGGAGTATGTGAAATGTCCCATGTATCCCTGTTTGCTGTTTTGTGCTAAAGAGAAGGCCCTTGGCTATATGAAGGAAGTGTATCGTCAACCTCATGCAGACGGTTGCAGCATATGGAGCTGTTTGTTGTGCTTTAGCCGTCAACCAGCGCTGCTTCAACAAAGCCACTCCCAAAAGACCCCCAGACGATTGTTTTTGACCTGTTCCAAGAAAAAGTGCAACTTCTCTCGGTGGGCCGACAAACCTTTGGGTCAAAAGTACTGGAATTGGTTGCAAAACTAGGAAGAAAAGCCAGATCACCCTTTACCTACCCGTGATGCGAACGGATATCCGCTGCGTGGGTATGACATCCCAGGTCCACCACCTCCATCAGCCAGAGTGAGAAGTAAAGAGGATGTGGAGCGAGATCGTCCCCTGACCGACTATGAAAAGCAGTTGCTGCGAGAAATAAGGGAACTCAAGAGCCGTGAAGAGGCTTTGGTGGCCCCTGCACCACCTCCACCTAAGTACAGTGACAGCGTTCAAAACTGGCAAAAAGGTCTAGAGACTGTGGACTATGATTTCCGTACCGGTTTGCCCAAGGACAGTTTATTTTAAGACATTGTAAGAAAACAGAAAAAGAAACTCTTTTTAGAAAAAAAAGCAGGTCCCTGAAAAGAGGGTTTTGGGTTGGGGCGCCGGCATTTGCTACAAGTACGCATTCCTCTTTTAATCTTTTTTGACTTGTAAATAAAGAGTGTTGTCATGAAAAATAAAAAAGTTCATTTTTGAGTTTGAAAAAAACCATGAAGTCTGTTGTTGTGCATTATGGGTGGGATTGTTTATGGTATGTTATTCAATGGAAGTGTCATCAAACCCTTTGTGATTTTTTGTACGAACACCAAGAAGGAGATAAGGTACCCATTCCTACCGAATGTCCCGAAGACACACATCCTTTGAAGGTGTTTGAAGACACTCATGTGGAAACAAACATATGTCGATGGGTAGTGTTTGCGTTGTGGTTGAAGCCACCCCCACAAGCCTGACGATGGCATCGAATCATTCAAAAGGCGCACCCTTATGGTGTACCCGCCATACAAACCCTGTGAGATCACTGTGGGAAGGTATGGCACCGTGCTCATAAGATTCCTGTCAAACGGGCTCATCGTGTTTTGGAACGGGATTTGGCTTATACGTTGCATAAACCTCGACGTCGCCGTTTTCCCACTCTCCCGGTGATTGAGGGTGGATTGGACGATCAATGGGTGGCGGATCTGGTGGAAGTACAACCCTTGGCCAAACACAATCTAGGTATCCATTACTTGCTGATGGTATTGGACGTGTTGTCCAAGTACGCGTGGGTACAGCCCTTGAAAGCCAAAACCGGGGTGGTTTTGGTGAAAGCTTTTGACAAGATTTTTAAGAGGCGCTGCCTGTAAGCATCGAGCAAAGTTGGAAAGCGGCCCAAAAATCAAATTTTGAAACTTTTTCAGAATAAAGCCTATTATATGGCTGAATCATTGGCATAGTTTGTTTTCTCAAAAACTCGAAAATTTTACTTTGGCACGCCTTTATTTTAAGGGGGCCATTGAAAACCGAAAAAATGCAAAATTTGAAAATTCGGTAAAAAATTACCAAAAACATTGTAGCCAATGAAACTTAATGAAGTTGTTAATAGCAATCTATAGAAGTCAGTCATATATATTTCATTTGGATCAATAATGTTCTTGTCTAAGAAAAGTATGTTCAAAGATGGCTCCTTTTTCCTAATACTCATACAGTCAGGGACTATGCTTCATTTTCCAGGATATTTCTCGAGTAGTAGACAGACTTTGGAAAATTGGTTTATATGTTTCGAAAGGACTTTTGTTGTTGTAGTTTTTGATACAAAAATTTTCCCGGGCAACCATTATGTCGTAGCAGAAGAGCTCGTCAAAAATGCCCAAAATTCGACTTTTCTCGTAATGCCTTCTGGGCGACACGGTCTGGAGGACTGGTTACGAGTTACAGAATTTCCAGCTGTGGCAATTAAGACACTATAAAATGACAAAATCTGCTTTGCTTATTATTTTTCGACGCTGTATCCGATTTATTACAGATATTTTGGACATTTTTGATGCAATGTGCCATACAAGTAAGTTGTTGTAATACCGGACGATTAGTGCACGGGTCGTTGCTCTCTCTCTAGTGGATTTGTTATTCCGACTTTCTCTCAACTAAGAACTCTCTCTCCTTAAACTCCTCTTGTGCAGAAAACCTATAGGTAATCATCCCGCCTTTGATTGACAGACTAGTTACAAAACTTGTTCATGTTACATGCCATCGGACTGTATAGTTTGTTGAAAGTACTGGAAAATAACTGGCGACGTAAATTTGCGGTATCAATAACTTTGACACAGGGATTTCGGGAAGAAAAATATTTTAAACCACAAAAAGGCGTAGAAATTTGGTCCAGAGTAGGGATGGATGCCGCCACGCATTTTTGGTCCTAAGTAACAACTTAGCCCTGCAACCATATTGTTAATGATGAAAGGGTAACTAGAAGTACTGCTTACAAGAGCACCTATTCAAAAACGCAATTATGGCATCTCGATACGCGCCCTTATTTCGTCCCTTAACCTTAATGGGAAAGTGGCCAACCATGGAGTGCATCTGGGTCATCTTGAGGCTTTGGATCTCTGACTCTGTCATCAGGCACAGGTTCTTTCCAGAGAACAGCAAGGGATGAGTGATTTCTGCCGTAGTGCTTCCATCCCATCCGAATGGACGGCCGCCTGCTTCCTCGCAAATTCTACAGCCTCATCATCGGATTCAGTAGTATCTCTTCTCTTACATGCCACTCTAGAGAAGAATAAGAATATTTGTTGGGGACAGAGGAACTCCTCCACGGTGAAATTAGCTTCCCGTTCTAGTCTCTCAGGCATCTCATCTATTTCGAGACGTCATCTGGGTTGCCCTTGACCCCAGTGGTCTCGCCATGTTTAAACTTTCCCGACCAGCCCATCGCTCCGGCAGACAAGGGGAACCACTGTGTATTTTTAGGACTTCTGCGATGATTTCACTGGCTTTACGGGTGTGGCAGTCACGCGTTTTCAAGGTGGCTTCACTCCACAGACGCTTCCAATAGAGCCGAGAGGCCCACTCATCCACGAACCACTGCAAAGCTGCTACTTTGCTTTCACTTTTCTTTTATAGCCCCCGAAGAAGGTTTGTTTTGCAAACCGAAATATCGGGCAAATATATTACTTTATTTCATTTCTGTTTCCATTTTAATTTCTTAATCTTCTCGCCGTAAGGATCAGTTTACTGTTGTTTACATTCGTCTACTTTGCCTTCGTTAGTGTTATCTGGAGGTCTGGGGTATTGTGCACACGTGGCTTGACTGATACTGTCATCAGCCGTCGACTGCGTCTCTTCCTGGGATGAGGAAGGCTTGTACAGAGTACTGTCAGGGCTAAACCTCTCGAGGTCTCGTGAAAGCGCTTTCATACTCTCTTCTTGTTTATCTCCCAGGACGCTGACTTCACTGGCCACAGAAACGCTCCGTGCCTTCGTTAAAAATGAAAATATATCGTAAATTACTACTCAAATGCTAGCAGACCATAGCATAACGCCGATTTCCGTGTGTCGTGACGGAACCACCCTCACGTTTAAAATTCCGCATTCCCTTTCCCTTTCCTACTTCTTTCCTTCATCTTTTATTTGAAACCCTCTACATGTACGCGCATGTACATGTACGTGAATAAATTATTGGATAGACCTACGTCCTGTGTTGAAACTGAAACGCGCTGGGAGACTAGGGACTTGGGGGGGGGGAGGTTTTGGGGATTTGCGGACTTCTTTTTCAAGGGGAAGGGGTCTCTTTGAAGGCCAAAAACTCCAGGGAAGCGCAAGACGAAAACGGAAATTCCAGGGGAGGTCTCTTAGACAGGGGAGCAACTTTTATTTCATGCAATTGGCTGAAGCGATGCGCTTTCTACCCGCCCTTTTTTTCTGCTCTGTCCCACGCCCACTGTACCCCCAGACTCGTACCCAGTCGCTTGGTAGTTAAAAAAGAGGGAGAACGCAAGGAATTATGAGTCCAAAAGAGGACTCCCCATAATCCTTTGCGCGTCCTCTTCTCGCCCTACATTCCCTTGCGCACTCCATCTTCCTACTAACAAGCGACTGGGTACGAGTCCAATGCATTGCTTGCTCGTCGCCACAGGAAGTCCACTACGCTCAATTAGCGAAACAAAAGAGACGCCTGTGGCACAGCCTAGGCTACTAAAGCGTTCTCTCCTTATATATTTTATGGATAGTAAACAAAAGAGAAAGTTATAAAAAAGATTACGTCTCTACAGGCATGAGGGACCTACTGCAAAATGATTACGTTCACTATTTTTCCACACCTTTCTTGACTGCTTTTCAGGGTTGCAATGCTTGCGTTCATCTTTTCGCGGCACTGCCGACGGATTACTGGAAGAATGACAACATATAATAGAGCCTTGTTAGTGGATACGGTAGTTAGTGCGACATTCCGAACAAATAACAATAATACAGATGAATACCTGAGCTGATAGGTGTTAGTGATCAAGTCCTGTTGAATATTTCCTCCGAGAGCTTCTTATTGATAGTGCGATCACCCGTGTGCTTTTTTGAGCAGTGAGATGCGACCCTCTCTGGGACCTGGCAAATTTTTTTTCCGTCCTCTCCATTTGATACCAAAGGAATCTCGGTGCTTTGGACACACGCGAAAGTTTACGGCAGCGGTCCCCTCGAATACTCCTAATACACAGAAAAAGAGACCGTGAACAAATCGCATCCTATAGGGAAAGATGCTGAAGAGAGGGGCATGAAAATGTCCTTACCTGCCCTCATCAAAATCAGCTCTTTCTCAGACGACACATCCTCTCCACGCATTTTCAACATATCTAAGTGCCCTGTTATGTCGCGCTGACAATCACTTAGCGCTTGATATTCAGTGATCTCTGTACCTTTCACAGTAACTGAACCATACTCCGTCCTGGAAAGCTTTCCAATACCGCATTTATCCATTTTTGGCACTTTTACGAACAAAACTTTCTACTACACAATTCACATGCTTCAAATTCTGGGGTTTGGAGGCGCTTCGAGCATTCGTGCACGTCTATCGAGCAGATTTGTTTTGCAATCGGTCAGTATAAAACACGGACTGTGGACTGCGGACCACGGACCGGACTAAGTCTAAAACACGGACTGGGTATAAAATGCGGACTGAATATAAAATGCACATTGCTGTACTGACCGATAAATATATAAAAATGCTACTTTTTCAGTTTTCTTGAGCGCTTTTTGAGCTATCGAAGACCAAATCTTGATTCCCCGGCCGTTTAAGCTTTTTATGCACGTCTGAGTCGAACGCTAACAAACGTAAACATTGCAAATTCAAAGTGCGTACATAATCTCAACTGTGCAATAAAAATCGCTAACATTTGGCACTTCTACTTTGGAGATGACTTTCGAGCCACGTCTTTGGTTTTCCTATTTAATCTGAATTTCAAAATTAAGATTGTCGTTTAAATGTACATTTTTTTTATTTCGTGACTTCAGGTTAATCATGACCAAAAAAAGTACAAAATAGATAAGAAACCAGTCGGGAAAGAACTCAAAGCTTCATCTGGATCGGCTCTTTAGAGAGAATAAAAATTTGTCTGCGCATGAACGTTTAGTTTCTTGATGCCATTAACTTCACAGTCCAAGAGCCAATTTTGCACTTGTTGATTTAAATTCAGTTCGCATTTTATACTCAGTCCGTAGTCCTCCAGTCCATTTGTTTTAAAAGTGTTCGACTGAGAACCCGCTTAAAAGGCCGGGGAAGCAGGATTTGGTCTTCGACAAACTGTCTTTAGCAGAATTAATAATCCTACAGCTTTGTTTAGCAGATTTTTGTTCTTCTTGAAAGAGGATGAGGTAAGTCGAAATTGACAAATTTAATTCGTCGGGTCTCCACAAATGTTTCTCTGTTGCGTGACATTCGGTAAGCAAGTCGCTGTCGGCTTCAAAAGTACTCTAGCTGATTTCAACGTGCAACTCCAGAACTCCCAAGCTAAAATGTGTAATTTATCTTACCTAAGCCGTGTGACAATCCCACTCTCAACTTCTCTGTACAAAACCTGCGTTTAAACCTAATCTCCCTCCTTTTAATTCAAAGTTCCTTGTTGTTGTCTGATTTGGAAGTAATTTTCAGAATTTTCGAAGCCATATTTTAAATTACTGAACAAAATACTGTAATTAAAAGACACCCAACTCAAAAGCGCTGGAGAAAACTGAAAAACTGAAAACTGAAAACTGAAAAAGTAGCATTTTTTTAGATTTATGGGACAGTACAGCAATTTTTAAACTCAGTCCGCGTTTTATACTCAGTCCGCGTTTTATACCCAGTCCGGTCTGCAGTCCGCAGTCCCTGTTTTATACTGACCGGTTTTGCAATTGATTGACGGGTCGACAGGCGAGGTTTTCTCAGTGGATATAATGTCTTGAATTTTGAAATATACTCCAAGAAAACAAAGATTGTGAAACAACATTATATTTTAAAATAGTCAGGCTTTGTGAATTCCGATTACGTGTTTTCCGGGGAAGTGTAGAACAAGTAGAAGTACTCTAGGATCTGGATGTTTTTAGCAACTGTAACAAAATCAAGCACGACGAATGCTTTAATTGAATTACAACATTAACCTTTGGTACTTTCCCACGCATGCAAATTGCAAATAAACAAACTCCTACCAACCCTTTTAATCAGCTTCTTTGTTCGAAAGTCCCGGTCTTTACGCATCGTTGAAAAATTTTCTTCTCGATTAAGATGTGTCAAGTGAAGTTTCGTGTATATACTTCTTATGAAAATATTTTTCCCACATAGAATTTTCTAGTGAATTTTCCAAGAGGACTTACCGGCAAGCCAAAAATTTTGAGCTACTCTTGACATGCAATATACAGCGGCACCAGTCCTCTATAGCAGAACTACAAGCAATTCATTGTCAATGAACCAAAAAGTCCATCGACAAGTTTAATGTATTGAAGAAGCGTTGCTCGTGTGTTTCACGGCGTGCGAAGGTTTAGCTATACCACCGTATGGAGGAACGCCGCGTGTATATCTGTAAGGCTCATCGGACTAGCAGAACTAAAAAAATGTTGGCAAATAAAAATAAACCAAGCAGTTTTTGTCATATTATATAGCTTTTTACCAGTGCTTGTATTTTCGTTACCAGCCCTCTAGACCATGTCGCCTAAGAAGGGGTCTCAAGAAAAGTCGAATTTTGGGCATTTTTGAGGCTCTCTCCTGGAAACACGTAATGATTGCCCGCGGGTATTTTTATATCAAAAACTACACCAAGGTAAGTCCTTTCAAAAAATGTAAACAAATTATCCAAACTCTGTCTACTACTCGAGATATAGCCCGGGAAATGAAGCATAGTCTCTGACTGTATGAGCATTAGGAAAAAGGAGCCATCTTTGAACATACTTTTCTTAGACAAGATTGATCCAGATGAAATATACATGACTGATATTTATAGATTGCCATTAAAAACTGGATTAAGTTTCATTGGCTTCTAAGTTTTTGGTAATTTTTTTACCAATTTTTCAAATTTTGCATTTTTTCGGTTTTCACAGCAAAAAATGCCCCCTTAAAATGAATGCATCCCAAAATAAAATGTTCGAGTTTTTGGAGAAAACAAATTATGCCAATGAATCAGGCATTTAATAGGCTTTATTCTGACAAAGTTTCAAAATTTTGATTTTTGGGCCGATTTCCAACTTTGCTTGATCCTTACAGGCAGCGCCTCTTAAACAAGGACGTAAACCCAACAGTTTGCAAACGGATCGAGGCAAAGAATTTTACAACCATACGTTTCAACGCTGGGTCAAGGGCCATGGGACTGATCATCTTTCCATGGAGGGGGTGCTACGGCCGCTGCGGCGGAACGGTTTAACCGTACGTTGAAAGAACGACTCTGCCCTTATTTTACGGCAGCCAACACGTTACGTTTTGACAATCAGTTACCCCAACTGGTTCAAGGTTACAATGCTACGCGTCATCGTAGTATTGGTATGCCCCCCAAGGATGTAACATGGGACAACGAAGAAGCCGTGTGAAACGTCTCTACGGAAAACGTTTGAAACAAAAACATCCCAAGCCAAACTTCAGCGTGGGGGATCGTGCACGTCTCAACAAGATTCATGGTACCTTTGAAAAAAGGGTATTTGTTTGTGGTGCATGGCGTGGTTCCCAGCGTTGTACTCAGCTACAAGACTCGCGAGTAGGATGACACCCCGGTGAAAGGCATGTTTTACAAAGCCGATTTACAAACGCTACACGTGTCTGACGACGCCTTGTTTCGTATACAAAAGGTACTTAAGCGTCAAAAAGACCGAGTGTTGGTCAAGTGGAAAGGCTGGCCTGACAAGTACAGCAGTTGCATTTCCAGTCAAGACGTGACCACACTGAAAAAGAAGAAGAAGAAGAAGGCATGACGTTTTCACCCTCGTCCTCGTTTTACGTGACTTTGATGAGTCATGCCAGTACCCGCGAGTTTCCTCGCAATCGTTCCCACCATTTTAAAAACCGTTTGCCTCAATCTATTCGATTTGTGGTTTGAGGATGGCATGTGGGGATGGTCAGTTTGTCGCTACCCACCATTCCCTCAGCAGGTGAACAATTTGTCAGCGAAAAGGATCCTCTGCTTTACCGACGATGGCACGAACGAGTGTATAAGCGAGATGGTGGTATCAACGTCACGAACTGAAGATTTTGGGTGAAGACATGAAAGAGAGTTTGTCTTCGTCCACCGGCTACCAATTTTTTCAAAAACTAATTCATCGCTATGATCAAGAAAGAGCCAGTAAAACCAAACCCAAAACCAAATAGGCTGAGGATGATGGGACCAAGTTGTACCATTCGTTTGAATGGACGTCTCGAGGGAATCTGTTATTGAACACGGCCAATGGGGATTTTCAAAGACAAGTGGCACGCGTGGTGTGGGGCCAAACCTTGGCGCTGAAAATGGGATGGATCGAAGAACAGACCTCTAGGACGTTTCAACTGGGACCCAACTAATGGCAAGAATTTCGGTCCAATACCATTCCTAATCCAACAGATGTCCCAGATGCTAACAACAAACCTGCGTTTTGGAAAGTGGATGGCGGGTATTTGGTATTGAGCATGACGTGTAACTGGTGTTTTGCGAATTTCAATGACAAGTTTCGTCCCTCGACGGAATTTGCACCCTCCCGTCTCTTGCAAGTGTATTGCAATGTGGGAACCAGCAGCATGGTGGGTAATCGCGTGACCGATCTCTTGAGAGAAATCAAGTATCAAAGTCAAGGGACCACCCACTTTGAACCGATTCACATTCAATATCTGCCGGTGCGAAATGAATTGGTGGAAATCATTGAAACACAAATGGCCGAAGTCAACGGCGATGCTAAAGACACCGAGCGCGTTATAAAACCGACGATGATAGGTGTTCCGAGGAAATTTTTAAAAACGCGAGTTTTCCTGTGACCCACTAGCCACCAGTTATGGTACGCATCGAACAAGGCTAAAACGTGCAGAATATGCTACTAACAACACAGGCGTTATAAAACCTATGGTTTGAGGTGTCTTCAGAAACTCTTAACAAATTGACTTTTACAGCGAGCAACAAAGAGTAATCTTCGCTATGCATTGTACACACCTTAAACTTGCAGAATATGCTACAGACAACAACAGCATTATAAAAATTTTGTCTGGAGCTGTCTCGAACGACTTTTAAAAAATCCACTTTTCTAATGACCCAGATAGCAGAAATTTGGTTCTGCATCGCACAGACTTGTAAAAAGCAGAATATCCCACCGACACCAAAAGCAATACAAGGCTGATAAATTGAGGAGTTCCGCGCTACTGTTGAAAAATAAAGTTTCTCTCCGACCCACAATGAAAAAACACACTGTGCAATGCACTGCCCTAAATCTTCAAGAATATGCTACAAAGATGAAAAGCATTTTAAAATCGAAATTTTTGGGCGTTGCCCGTAGCTCTTAAACAATACAGTTTTTCTGAGTGCGTGTGGACAAATTTCGCTACGTATCAAACAAGCCCAAGACGTACAGAGTATGCTAGAGACACAGAAAGCGGCATCGGTTTGGTGCAAGCTGTCTCTCACCTGGAGCAGAGAAGTGCAGCAGCAGTGAAGTATGTATTCCGTTTTATTGCATCGTGTAACGGAATTTTCATTTGACGGCTTTCAGCTAGTATTGATAATAAGGAACACAGTAGTGGTTGTTTCCGCGTCTTACGAAACAAAACGAACAGCAGGCGAACAAGTATCTTTCGCCGAGAATGATCAACAAGTCAACCGATAATTCGGTGAACTTAACGGTAAACTGATGTTTGGCGAGAGCTGCAATCAAGTCGCAATAACAATTTTCAGTTTATTCATCCAGTGTTTAATACTTATGTCGTTTTATTGATCTCTGACATTGACATCAAAGGATCTGACTAGTTTTATAATGAATGTTCTTCGCTTTAAAATTCGCTGCTGTTTAGAGATAAAATTCGCTGCTAATCTCAAATATTTATCACTTCTGGAACTAAATTAAATTACAAAATATTCGTTTGTTAATAAACGGTTTTATTTATATCTTTATTCTAAAGAATGAAACTAAAGGATTTCTCTTAATTGCCCAAGGTTTTTTACGCGGAAAATCGGTGACAAATGCGAAGAGAATATTTCCGGAAACCACCAGAAATGGGAAAGGATTCAAGCATGCAGCTGTTAACGGGTGCTTTCGTTTCTTTTCTACAAGTCTTTTGTATGGAAGTCTATTTGGATTTTTTGCCTTTAAAAACTTATGAAGAAAACTTTTATAGTTGGTGTTTTGGTGAGAGGCGTTTTTCTTAAAGAGTTATGACCAAATGTATTATCGCTGATATTACTCCACAGAAAGATAGAAAGTTTGTCTTGATATTATAACGCTCTTTGAATTTAGAGAAGGATAGAAATCTAGTCTCATTTTCCATCAAATGACCAATATTCTGTATTCCTTGAGAAGACCATGCTGCATAATGTATTGGTTTATTATTGACTCGAATGAGAGAGTTTAGGCAGAGATACTGTGAAAGTAACTGTTTCTTTGAAGAAATATTATCTTCGTAGTTAATATTTGACCAGGTTTGCAAAATTTCTTGCAAGAAAACATCTGATACCCTGAAGTAGGCTAATAAATCCTTTTTGTGCAGATTACCTTTAAAGATAGTATCGCCGCCTAAGTCTCTTAATTGTAAATTGAAAAAGAGCTTCCATTTTGCATGATTTCCTGTGTCAAGGTACTTTTTCACCCAGTTTAGTTTTCGGGCTTGGGTGAAGAGTGTTATATCAATCATCTTTAGTCCTCCATCTTCGTATTCACTGATCATTATATCACTCTTGATCTTGTCACCTTTGCCATTCCACAAAAACGTAAAGAAAGACTTCGTCAACAGCACACTGGTTTGTTGGCAAAGGTGACAAAATATACGTGAGCTAAGAAACAATTAAGCTTTTTAACACTGTAATTTTTCCAAGTAGACTTGATCTTCGCAGTTCCCAGCAGCTCAAGCTTGCCTTGAGGTTTGTTATCTTTTCATCATAGTTAGCTTTCATCGTTATTATTGGGTCGGTTGAGAGCCATACATGTGTACACTTAGAGTTTTGACTTCATTTTTCATCCATTTCAAATCATGTTCGGGACACAATTTTTCTTCGCTACCCGCATTGGCGCCAATCCACAGCACTTCAGTCTGTTTTTTTATAATTTAATCGGAGACCTGATATCAAACTAAAAAGCTCTAATACCCGCAGTGAATTTTGGAAAGATGCCCTAGATCCATCTAGAATAAGAGACATATCGGCTGCATATAAACTGATTTTAATTTCCTGTCCATCAACTGTTATACCTTTGATGTTATTGTCATTTCTTGTTGCGTCCGCAAGGACTTCTGCACATAGAATGAACAAATAAGGTGACAGCGGACAGCCTTGTCTTACCCCTCTTTCTAGTTTGAAAAAAATTACTAGACCAGCCATTGTTCAAGATACAGGTTTCTATGTCATGGTAAAAGAGCTTAATCCAGCTGATAATGGATGGGCCAAAATTAAAGTGTTGATAGGTTTTCTGTATGAACGGCCACTCTACTGTATCGAAGGCTTTCTCAAAATCAAGGAAAACTAGAGGCCCAGGAATGTTTTTAGCAGCTGTAAAGTTAATGACACTATCAACAAGTCTAATGTTCTCCCCGATAAATCGACCTTTAAGAAACCCGGTCTGATCGTTATCAATAAATTTAGGAAGTACTTGTTTAAGTCGATTAGCGACAGCTTTGGTAACCAGTTTGTAGTCGCAGTTTAACAGAGATATTGGACGCCAGTCGTTAACATAATACGGCTCTGCATCTTTTTTTGGAATGAGTTTAACGCTGAAGACCTGGAGGCTCACGACCTGATGGTTCGCGCTTACCCTGACTATCCGTATCCCACCAGACGCCATTACATTTAACACGTGGACAATCAAGCCGAGTATCACATGCCCGGCACCTATTTCACCGTCGATGGCTTCCATCCTGAAACCAACACATTGTACGAATTTCACGGCTGCTTCTGGCACGGATGTCTTAGAAAACGGAATGTCTCCGTGCCATAGGGTACACGGTGGTGGAAATGTGGGAATGTTAATGGACTCAACTTAAAAACAGACCCGTCCAGACATCGAAGTCTACGTCACCTCCTTGGAACTCATCGAGCCCCTTAACCCACGAGACGCCTTTCGCGGAGGACGCACCAACGCCATAAGGCTCTACCATCACGTGGAACCAGGACAAAAAATCCATTACAGGCGTGTATCTGAAACGTCATCCCCAGATCATCACTCAAACAGGCCACCTTGACATTGACCCCTACTTTCGTTTCGTCCAATGCAAAGTCAACTGTACAACCCTGCACTACCTCACCGTCAAGCCGCCAAATTAACCTTTCCTCTCTGCGCCACCTGTGAAGACATCTAACCTTGAAGAGATTCTACCAATGCGCCCACCCGGATCATGAACGAATCCTGACTGGTACATGATGCACAACCGATTTGCAAAAGCCGTCTCTTTGGGCAACAAGAACCAATACATCTACGAAGTCTGGCATTTTCCCGAAACCTGTAAAGGGTTGTTCAAAGATTCTGTCATAACCTGGCTCAAAATAAAGCAGAAAGTCAGTGGCTGGCACAGCTGGGTAGGAGACGATGAAACCAAACGCCAGCGATACATCCGCGATGATTATGAACACAAGGGCATTTAATTACAAATGTGATGTACTGCGTAGCACTCTGTTATGCAAGTACTATTTACTATTTATGAGTGCTAGGAAGTGAGCAACACTGTCGTACATAATTCCCCCCGGCCACAGGCCATTGTAGAAGAAAATTGCTTTGTATTGCTTGGCCTCTTAGCTCAGTTGGTTAGAGCGACGTTGATCTGATCCGAAGGTTGTGGTTCAAATGCTGCTGGGGTCAAAGACTTTTCTTTGTTCCTGTACTGTACTGTACTGTACCGACCGTACTGTACCGTACCGTACCGTACTCTAATCACTTGGGATGTTGCAAAAACACTCGAAAAGCTGCATGTGGACTCATATTTAGTCAAAGAACATCGCTCTGTGTTTTTCCCGCTGAATTTTGCGTTATTTTTAAGACAAAAAAGAATAAAATAGGCCTCTGTTTCTTAACTGTTAAGCTTTGTAAGAACTTGTATGAAATACTTACAAATGAAACGGCCTCTGACGGCGCTAACGACAAAAGACGTTGCCCGATAAAGTTTGAAAATATTCTGGGAGCATAAGTTCGTCAGGCACTTGTGGTAGAAATCTGTCCCATGGTTTGTTTCGCTGCTCAAACAAGGATTGCGACGCCGTTAAAGTGTAGCTACTGAAATTGTTATCTCTGTTTACAGCTCGAAAAAAGGTATTGTTTTGTAGGAAATAAATACTCTTGTCGCGAAGTTTTCACGTTGCAAAATTGACCTGACACTTGACCTCGCGTGGCCTGTTGTTTACTCAGTAGTCAGAACAATAATGTCCACTCCCATGTTTTTACTTTTGCTCCTGAATGTTTCGTGTTTCGCTCAGATTTTCGCTTTGTGACAAGTGTATCTTGCGACTTAAAGTCAAGCGAATTTACAAATGTTTGCTACAACACGCTCCTTCGCAGAACCAGTTGTTGCATCGTTTTCTGGAGCTAGTGCGAAAGTATCGCGGTGGCTTTGTTAATTGGCGGGAAGCTCACGAAAGTGGTCGCTGATCCATTATCATATGGCTATTTAAGTTGATCGTTGTTAAAAGGTGGCTAGCCGCGAAGCCATTCTATTCTGTTTATTAAGAACGGAATTATCGACTACAGAGAATCGGACATAATGTTAGTTCTCAAATTTCGCAAGAAAACCAGAGGGAAATAGGTAAATACGCGAACTGTTGTGCGTCACTGGTCTTAAGCGATGACTAGTATTGTTTTCATATGCTAGCAGTAAGCTCAACTCAGTGCTTTTAGAGAGAAACTACGACGCTCTACCACGCTCTACCAAGTGTGAACTTACAAAATAATCTAACATAACTTCAAAATAATGATGGTAGAGCGTGGTCATTTGGCCGGAAAATGTTTTTCAAAATTTGGTTTGCCTCATTCTTGTCTCCTTCTTGCAGGGGCCGTAGCTAGCATGAGGCAACACGGGGCACTTGCCTCCTCTAGTTTAATGCCGAAATGAAAAATAAAAAAAATACCGTTCGTTGGAAAAGTAATCCCCAGAAAGCATCTGCCACTGACTTGGAAGTAATTAACACAAGTAAGATAACGAAACAGTCTTTGAAAGGATTCATGTGGTCATCACGCTTATTCGTGACAACGACCCTGTGCGCATTGCATAGCTGCATTTTGCGTCATTTAGGTCGGAGGCGGAAACATTTTAGAAGTTATGGGTGAATTTCAATCTTCAAGCGCTACCCGTTTTCCATTCATTTTTTCCCGCTGGCGAGCTTCCACTAGTTGACGTGCTCAGACTCTTGAACGAATGTTCGAGATGTCGAAGCAGAAACAAATCACTGCTTTTTTTTTTTGCAACAAAGCTAGCGACACTGCCCTGCAGCTAAACATCCAGCCTGCATCTTCCGGAAATAATCCGCTGAGCCTGAAGTTTATCAGCCTAATCTGGAAGACAATGTTCAACTAACCGACTCAACTACAAAGAAGAGAAAGCTTCAAGAGTTAGACCCTCAAGGTAGTATTTAGGTTTATTTTCGTGACTATTTAGCCTTACTTTAAGTCAAAAAGTACCGGTTTTTCGATGCAGTTTAATTTTTGTGGCCATATCGAGAAAGGAAGATGCCAGATTACAGGCTAAATTACAATACCAAATTACCGAGTCAATAGCCGGTTCATCACCGGGACATACTAATAGCCGGGAAAATGTACCGTGGAGCGGCTATTGCATAAATCCATGAATGAAACAGTTTTGCGAATAGTTTTTTCACATACGAGACTGCATTGCAATTCTAAGGTTGTTTTGCTTACTTTTGAGACGTCAAAGTAAGACGTATTGCCGTCTCAAAACCACTTTGTTGGGTTTCACACACGAAAAGTTACCATATCTCTTCAAGGAGCGAGGTTTTATACGTTGATTACCTTGTCATATAACAGATAAAAAATGCCCCTTTCAATGTTTCAATCTGCGTTATCGACTTCTTACGGTAAAGCAAGATTTAGGCATTTTTTTTTCATTTGCTTGAACAGTTTATTTATGCGGACTTTCTCATTGCTCCTCTGATGTCACAGATGTCTCACGCACTGAAGAAAATTTTTGCGACCATCGACTTGAATAATTGCAGTGTGTTGCTCTTCCTCTTTCAAAGTAGAAGTCACTAAGACTGAGGGCTGAATCTCCCATTACGGTCCTGAGGTTCTGTCCTACGGTCCTGGTTATTACACGACTTTTTGATTACGAAAGCTGTATAAAGTTCATCGGTTCCGATACTTGCTCGCTCCAATTTTTTTAGAATCCTTACCTCTTGATGTGCTGCAGTACGTAAAAGATCGCCGGAAGCTTACAGATGAGGAAAAACATTCTATTTTACGAATAAAAAAACATTCTATTTTACGAATAGAAAAACACAGAGGCTCCGTCGATTTTCAGTACCCAAAAACCAATGGGTGGCGCTTCAATCCACAGTGGGAAGAAAAGTTTAATTGGCTTCGCTACTCTCCCTCCGTTGATGGTTGTTTTTGTACCTGCTGCTTGGTATTTGCTCCTGAATCCACCCGAAACATAGAATTGATTTCGATGCTATTCACAGACTGGAAGAATGCGGTGGGTGGTCAAACAGGGACATTAGCAAACATGCCAATTCTGATATTCACAGAGATGCCCTTACAAAGGCAGAGCAATTGTTAGCCATTTGTGATAATAAAAGGCTTTCAGTTGCGTCACAGGTTATTGCTGCTTACAGTGAGAGTGTAGAAAGAAACCGTGCTATTTTATTATCAATTATCGATGTTATTACCAGCTTGGCAGTGCGCGGAATACCACTCAGGGGAAACTGGAACTCGATGGAGCAACGAGAAGATGGAAATTTTGACCACCTTATTCAATGGAAGAGCAGATTCGACACAATTCTTAAGAGTTATCGGGATACCTCGCCGAGAAATGCGCGTTATCTGTCTCTGCATATTCAAAATGAATTGATCTCTTGTTTAGGAGACGAGATTCGCTATTGTATTGTAAACCTAATAGATAAATCAAAGTTCTACAGTGTAATGGCTGATGAGACAACGGAAAAGTCGACAAAAAACACAACTTTCTGTCTGTGTAAGGTATTTAAAAGATACTTTTGTGGCTGAAGAAGCCTTTCTCGGTTTCGTTGAATTGCCTAAGACGGATGCACAAACCATTTCTGAAGTTCTGTTGAACAATGTTCAGCATTGGGGCTTGAATACTAGCAAGTGGCGTGGGCAAGGATATATGGCGCTTCTACAATGAGTGGACAGTTGTCCGGTGTTCAAGCAAGAATTACAGCGAAACTCCCCAAAGCAAGGTATTTTGTGCATTGCAGAAGCCATTGTCTTAATCTAGTTATCGTCGCTAGCTGCAGCAAAGTTCCCAGTGTCAGGAACTTTATGGATACCTTTAAGGCGATTCCCTTCTTCTCTTCTGCTAGTCCTAAACGAAAGGGTATCCTTGCTGAGATACTCTCAGAACGTGCTGGCAATGACTTGCTTGCTGACTCAGGCAGATTAGCAACAGCGGGAGACGTCAGTGAAGACGTCATAGCCTTGAAAGCAATCAGAAACCGATGCTCACTCCCCACTTTGAGTGATAACACAACATCCCCGAAAACCAAGAGTACATGGGACCCGTCCCTGCCATGAACTACCACATGCCCGAAGTCATGTCCTCGGAAGGACGCCAAGAGTTTGAAACTTCCCGACTTATCTAGGAAGATCGAAGGGCCTCCGCTCGGAGGGTAGGAGCAGCGCAACAACCAAGTTGTCTTTGATTTCCCAAAAGAATCAGTGGCCCAATGTGAATCCGATGTCCGCCTATTGAAAGAAGGGTGTTTGACTTTCAAACGTTTGTTTGAAGCCAAAACGGGGTTCAACCCGTTTGAGCACATGACTATCGCCTCGGCCTGCAACCGCGATCTGCGTATGAACCGCATGATCCCCGACAGCCTTGCCAGGGAACCGACCGACTCGGTCATTTACCTCGAACCGGGACAACCCAACCCTCCCTTGGGAGACTATCTCGGGGAGTTCACCAGAGAATTGGATGCCGACAGATTACATCGTGGAATTCGTGGCGAGAGGCCCCAAGAATTATGGGTACAAAACCAGGAACGGCAAAGTCAAATGCAAGGTCCGCGGCTTCCGTCTCAACACCGAGGGCAAAACCCAATTAAAATATGACGCCATGCGTCAAAACGTGCTCGACGAAAGTCAAAATCCTCAAAACGAACCGCGCCAAACTCAAGTCGTCAAAACCCACCAGATCGTCAGAGACGCCAAAACCTACAATACTTGATACTCCTAGGACTGTCGTCTAAGCTACGGAGGAACTTGAGAGAGTTGGGTGGTAGAAATCTAGAGTAACTGTTTACAAGTTCATCTCTGGTCTCAATTACCTTTTGACGTCTAAACGTCCAGTCATCTTTCGTGAGTTGAGCATACGATTTATTGTCATTAAGGTGTTTAAGAGTCTCTTTTTCTACCCAGTCTGTAGAGACGAGAGCAGGTCTGAGGTTTTTGTCTGTGGCTAAGGCGCGAACCGTGGGGTTTTCCTTGAGCTCACGCAATCCTCGCCGTTCGTCAAACGTCAAATTGTTTGTCCAACGAGGCGGGGTCTGGTTAAAGTTCTCCAGTAGCTCCTGACGGATTTTGTACAGGTTTTCTTCGAGGTCAGGATCTTCCTGAAGAGGATTCCATCCTGTTTTAACGTACAGTTTAGGATTGATGTCCGGGTCATCAGGTTGATCAGCAAATTTGTAATGCAGACGGACGCTACGACAGAAATCCTGTATTTGATTGTCAAAAACACGAGCGGCAGGCGGTCCAAGCGTAGTTCTAAATTTAAGACCCAAGCCAAGAGTTCGTGACTGGTCTGGGGTGAGAGTGACGTGTGAAAGATTGTGAAATTCCAAGTTCTGTGGTAAAAGGTCCAGAATCGGTTGTCTCGCCATTTGGTCAAGCCATTTAGAGTAACTGTCTCTTGCATCTACTTTACGACGCCGTTTTCGTGGCCTCTTCCGTTTTTTGAATGCTGGCGAAGAGAAACAGAGGGAGAGCGGCTATCAGAAAACCTTACATTCGGTTTCTTGGACTGTCTCCGCTGTTTTGATCGACTTCGTCTCCCTTGTGCATTTTTGGCTGCGGGCGAGGAGCTACGCTGGTTACCGGCATCTTGGCTGGGGGCTCGACGGCGCTGCTGTTTCCGATTTTTCGAGCTAGATCTATCTTTACCACGGCTCTTGGAATTTTTTTGGGGCGGTGGAGTTGTTTTTCCTGACGGAGAAACTGGGCTGAGCTTGGAAACTTCCTGTCGAACGGCACGTTGTACCAGGTCGCGGACTGACTGTTCGTTAACAGTAAATTCGGTTTCCATTTGTTCTGTTCCTTTGGCCTCTGCTACCCGTTTAGAAGCTCGTGTTGCAGCACACTTGAATTAGAAGCTGTCTGCAAAACATTTTGCCGACTTAAGAAATTCTTCTGCTTCAATATCAAGACAAGAATCACGGGATTGAAATGGTGTTCTCCAAGTCTCTAAGGCAGTGAAGATCTTCTGCTTCTCTACAGCGCACCGTTCTTTTGCTTGCTGTTCTTCAGTTTCTAGGGGCTCACGGATTTAACGTTAAAACCGTGAGCCCTAAAATTAAACGTTGCACATCGGCAGGATTTTAGTCATATCCTGCACGCAAATCTGTAGGTGTTTTCTTTTGCTGTTCGCACCCTAGTTGGAACGTGATTTGTACTCCATAGCATAGGTATAAAATAAGTTCCTTTATGTATCTTGTTCAAACTCCCTGATGAAGTCTGTGTGATCAGACGAAACCATTCGGAGAAAATAAAGCGAGTTGAAGAGATCTGTTGCTGTGTGCTGCTCACCAGTAGTTTTTTAAAAAATTGCAAACACTGAGAGTATTATAAGACCTTTGGCTTCGCTGTCACGAGAATTTTTAAAAAATTCCCTTATCTAATGACCCACGATGCAGAAATTTGACCACGCATCGCACAGGCTTCTTAAGTGCCTAATATCCTACACACACCAAAAGCATCATAAAGCCGATGATTTGAAGAGTTCAGAGCTACTCTTGAGAAATAGAGTTTCTATCCGACCCACAATGAAAAAATTCGCTGTGCAACGCTTCCCTAAGCCTTCAAGAATATCCTACAGAGATCAAAAGCCTTTTAAATTTGCAATTTGGAGCGTTCCCCTCAACTCCAAAAAAATCCACTTTTCCTGCGCACCATTGAGGACAAATTTTGCTACGCATGGAACAAGCTCAAAACATGCAGATTATGCTACAGACACCGAAAGCATTATAAAACCTACGGTTTGAGCTTTCTCGCGCAACTGTTGAAAACCGACTTTTCCTGCACCCAGAAAGAGCAAAGTCATCATGCATTGTACACAATTTAAACTTGCAGAATATGCTACACACACCGAGAGCGTTGAAACGATGAAAGGTGTTCCTAGCAATTCTTAAAAACGCCAGTTTTCTGTGACCCACTGTGGACCAATTACGCTACGCAACGAACAAGCCTAAAACGCGCAGAATATTCTGCTGACAACCGAGGCATTATAAAACCTATGGTTTGAGCTGTGTAGAGCAACTCTTGAAAAATCAACTTTTCTACGGATGCGCGTAGCCCAAAGTTCGCTATGCGCAGTACACGCCTCAAACTTACGGAATATGCTAGAGACACCAAGAGCTATGGCTTGAGCTGTCTCAAGCAATATTTTAAAAATCCACTTTTCTAATTCCCACAATGCAGAAATTTGGCCACGCATCGCACAGGCTTCTTAAGATCAGAATATCTCACAGACACCAAAACCGTTACACAGCCCATCATTTGAGGAGTTCCGGGCTACTCTTGAGAAATGGTGTGTTTTTCCGACCAACAACGAAAAAAATTCCCTGTGCAACGCACTTCCCTAAAGCTTAAAGAATATGCTACACACATCAAGAGCATTTTAAAATCAACCAATTGGGACGTTTACCGCAAGAGAAAAGTCACCATGCATTGTACACACCTCAAACTTGCAGAATATGCTACTGACACAGTTAGCGTTATAAAACCGACGATAAAAGGTGTTCCGAGAAATTCTTAAAATCGCGAGTTTTCCTGTGACCCATTTTAAAACAATTAAGCTACGCATCGAGCAATGCTAAAACGTGCAGAATATGCTACTGACATCTTAAGCATCATATAACCTATGGTTTGCACTGCCACCAGCAACTCTTGAAAGCTTGACTTTTCCTGTCACTCACAAAGAACAAAGATCGCTATGCATCGTACAGACCTGAAACTTGCAGAATGTGCTGCAGACACCGAGGGCATTAAAAAAACTATGGCTTGAGCGTTCTCGAGCAACTTTTCAAAAATCTATTTTTTCTAATGACCCACAGTGCATAAATTTGGCCCTATATCGCACAAGCTTCTAAAGAGCAGAATATCCCACCGAGACCAAAAGCATTAGAAAGCCGATCATTTGAGAGGTTCCCCGCTACTCCTGAGAAATGAAGTTTTTCACCGACCCACAATGAAAAAATTCGCTGTGCAACGCAGTGCCCTAAAAGCTACAAGAATATCCTACAGAGATCAAAAGTCTTTTAAAATCGACAATTTGGAAAGTTCCCTGCAAATCTTGAAAAATCCAGTTTTCTGAGAACCACTACGGACGAAATTTTGCTCCTCATCAAACAAGCCCAAAACGTGCAGAAAAAGGTTAGGACACCGAACGCATTATAAAACCTATAATTTGAGCTGTCTCGTGTAACTGTTGAATATCGATTTTTCCAGGGAGCCACAATGAACATAGCCACCATGCATTTAACACACCTGAAACTTGCAAAATATGCTACAGACACCAAGAACGTGATGAAATCGACGATGAAAGGTGTTCTGAGCAATTCTTAAAAAGGCAAGTTTTCCTGTGACCCACTGTGCCCCACTGTTATTTTTTTTTACTATGCACCAATTATACCACGCATCGAACAAGCCTGTCTTGGGCAACTGTCAGTATGCATTATACACCTCAAACTTGCAGAATATTCTACAAAAACCAAGAGCGTTATCAATCCGACGATGAAAGGTGTTCCGAGCATTTCTTAAAACCGCGTTTTCCTGTGACATACTGAGCACCAATTACGCTACGCGTCAAACAAGCCCAAGACGTGCAGAATATCCTACAGATATCGAAATATTATAAAACCTATGGTTTGGGATGTCTCGTGCAACTTTTGAAAAATTGACTTTTCTAGTGACTCACAAAAAGCAAAGTTCGCTATGCATCATAGAGACCTCAAACTTGCAGCATATGCTACAGACACCAACAGCATCATATAACCTATTGCTTGAGCTGTCACGAGCATCTTTTAAAAAATTTACTTTTTTAATGCCCCACAATGAGGAAACGTTTCCCAGTGAGCTCTTTAAATATCCAGTTCTCTAAGCCCCAATATGGACTAATTTTGCTAGGCATTAAACGTACAGCGTATCCTACAGACACCAAACGTATTATAGAACCCATGATTTTACCTGTCTTTAGCAACTGTTGAAAATCGGCTTTTCTAGGGACCCACAATGAGGAAAGTCACCATACATTGTACACACCTCAAACGTGAAGTATATGCTTCAGACACCGAACACATTAGCGAACCTATGGCCACCGACAGCAATAGCAAATATCCCCACCGACAGCAATAGCATTAGAAAGCCGATGATTTGAGGAGTTCCGCGCCACTCTTGAGAAATAGAGTTTCTCTCTGACCAACAATGAAAAAAATTCGCTATGCAACGCAGTGCCCTAACACTTGAAAAATATGCTACAGAGATTAAAGGCACAGAAAAATCGACAATTTGGAGCGTTTCCCGCACCTCTTGAAAAAGCAATTTTCCTGAGTGCCATTGGGGACAAATTTTGCCACGCATCAAACAAGGCCAAAACGTGCAGAAAAAGCCACCGATACCGAAAGCATTATAAAACCTATAATTTGAGCTGCATCGAGCAACTGTTCAATATCGACTTTTCCAGGGAGCCACAATGAGCAAAGTCACAATACATTTTACACACCTGAACGTTGCAGAATCTGCTACAAACACCAAGAGCATTATGAAACCGACGATGCAAGGTGTTCTGAGCAATTCTTAAAAACGCGAATTTTCCTGTAACCCACTGTGCACCAACTATGCTACGCATCGAACCAGTCTAAAACGCGCACAATTTGCTATTGACACCACAAGTATTACGGTTTGAGCTTTCTCGAGGCTATGGTTTCCCTACAGTTTGCCTACGGTTTGAGCTGCCTTGAAACACTGTTGAAAATGGAGTTTTTCTCGGACCCATATTGAAAAAATTCGCTATGCAAAACAATACCCTAAAAGTTTAAAAATATGCTACAGATATCGAAAGCGTTTTAAAATCGACAATTTGGGGCGTTCCCCGCAACTCTTGAAAAGTCCAGTTTTTCTGAGCGCCACTGTGGTCAAATTTTGCTACGCATTGAACAAGCCCCAAACGTGCAGAATATGTTACAAACACAAAAAACATTATAAAAGTCATGATTTGAGCCGTCTCAGGCAACTGCTGAAAATGGACTTTTCCAGGGACCTACAAAGAGCAAAGTCACCATGGATAGTACACACTTCCAACTTGCAGAATATGCTACAGACACAGAGAGCGTTATAAGACGTATGGTTTGAGCTGTCTCGGGCAACTTCCAAAAAATCCACTTTTGGAATGACACACAACGGAGAAATTTGGCCACGCATTGCACAGTAGGATGACACCCCGTTGAAAGCCATGTTTTACGAAACCGATTTACAAAAAGTACACATGTCTGACGATGCCTTGTTTCGAATAGAAAAGGTACTTAAGAGTCAAAAAGACCGAGTGTTGCTCAAGTGGAAAGGCTGGCCTGACAGGTACAGCACTTGGATTTCAAGTCAAGACGTGACCACACTGAAAAAGAAGTAGAAGAAGGCACGACGTTTTCACCCTCGTCCTCGTTTTACGTGACTTTGATGAGTCATGCCAGTACCCGCGAGTTTCCTCGCAATCGTTCCCACCATTTTAAAAACCGATTAGTGGTTTGGGGATGGCATGTGGGGATGGTCAGTTTGTCGCTACCCACCATTCCCTCGGTAGGTGAACAATTTGTCAACGAAAAGGATCCTCTGCTTTGCCGACGATGGCACGAACGAGTGTATTAGCGAGATGACCAAGGCAATGATCGGTGGTGGCATCAACGTCACGAGCTGAAGATTTTGGGTGAAGACATGAAAGAGAGTTTGTCTTCGTCCACCGGCTACCAATTTTTTCAAAAACTGATTCATCGCTATGATCAAGAAAGAGCCAGTTAAACCAAACCCAAAACCAAATAGGCTGAGGATGATGGGACCAAGTTGTACCATTTGTTTGAATGGACGTCTCGAGGGGATTTGTTATTGAACACGGCCAAACCTCGGCGCTGAAAATGGGATGGATCGAAGAACCGCCCTCTGGTACGTTTCAACTGGGTCCCAACCAATGGCAAGAATTTCGGTCGGATGCCATTGCTGAGCCAACAGATGTCCCAGATGCTAACAACAAACCTGCGTTTTGGAAAGTGGATGGCGGGTATTTGGTATTGAGCATGACGTGTAACTGGCGTTTTTTCGAATTTCAATGACAAGTTTGGTCCCTCGACGGAATTTGCACCCACCCGTCTCTTGCACGTGAAAGAGCAGCATGGTGGGTAATCGCGTGACCGATCTCTTGAGAGAAACCAAGTATCAAAATCAAGGGACCACCCACTTTGAACTGATTTACATTCAACATCTGCCGGTGCGAAATGAATTGGTGGAAATCATTGAAACGCAAATGGCCGAAGTCAACGGCGATCTCGCTGAATTTGGGGAAGGTCACAGCATCATGACCTGGTGGTCATGATGGTTTTGGTGTAAAGAAAAAAGAAGAAGACAGAATGTCGCTTTACGTGAAGTTACCCAGTCATGCCAACCGGCGAAAATTTCCTGACAACCAAGCCAATTGGTTCAAGATTCATTTACCTGGCGGGGGATGGCAAGTACAATTGAGTGCCTCTTCTTTACCGGATGTCCGTGTGAATCTGTAGGATTTGGTGGGAAAAGATAGATACATTTTGGCGACCTCCTGGGACCAAACCATTCCCAAAGTGGGTGAAAAAGAAGGCGAAATGGAGGCAAAATAGGATCGGCTCAAACTATCATCAACGACCTTAAAGATTTGCATTGGATGGTGGATGGAGTGAGTTTGATGAAAGCGGCCATTCCTCACAGAGAGCAACAACGTAAGGAATCCGGTTCAAGGAGGACGTCTCACCAACGAACAGGGCAAACACAACTACGTCACGTTGGGAGGGGGAAGAGTTGATCATCGACAACACCAACGTTTGTCATTACAATCTGGACACGCCTGCCATTACCTTCAACACCAGGTTAGCTCTCAAGATGGGATAGTTACATAAGTCAACAGTGGATTGATTTTGAGACCTAACTTGCAGCAAGAATTCATGGTAGATCAAGTACCCAACATAGAAACCCAAACTGATTGGAACGATTTGAACGACGAACAAAGCAACCCCGTCTCTTGGGTGGCTCGTTCTATTTTGCCAGATTATTTACAATTGAGCATGAGTTGTAGTTGGCGTTTTACCAACTTGAATGTGGCGTTTCCTTCGATGGTGGGAGAACCCAGCCATTCTCTGCACGTGCACTCCGACGTGACCGGCAGTACCATTGTGGAAAATTCGCGTGACTGATTTTTGCGATAAGTCAAGTACAAACGTGAAGGATGAGGCACCACTTACTTTGAACCGTTACATATTCAATACATGCCTCTTCGCAACGAGTTTATTGAAATTATTCAAATACAAGTGGCAGAAACCAACGGAGAGCTGGACAAGTTTGGCAAAGGTAACACCATAAAAAGGGAAAAAGACATAAAAAGGAAAAAAATAGAAGTTAAGAATCATGCCTCAGAAAAGAAGAAGAAGACGACGACGACAAAAAAGACGACGTACCCAAAGGGGTGAAGGTGTAGGGACAGTCGTAGCAGGGATTCTCAAAGCCGCTTGGAAAATCACCAAAGGGTTGGAAACATTGGCGAAAAAAGGGGCACAAAAGGCTCATCTGAAACGCATGGCTGAAATCCGAAGTGGTAGAAGAAAACGTTATGCCGGCGAATCCAACACTTGCAGCATCATGCGAGTTGTTATTGTGTATACAAAGAGAGAGTCACGAGAAGAATAAGAAGAAAGAAGGAATAGTGATCATCCGTGCTTCGTGCCCAACAAGAAAAACATGCTGGGAGGTAGTTTGACGCGATATCGACCTGACGAGTACTACGACCAAGATGGTAAAGGGGTGTTGGCAGATATGTTTCGTGGAAGTCTCGAAGGACTTAAAAGGACCCAAAATCCTTTGAAAGTACCTAGTAACACCCTGAGTGGATTAAAAGCAGGTTTAACACGCGGTGTCAAACGAAAAGCCGAACAAGTGATCCAACAGGAAATGGCCAAACGAGCTAAGAAAGCCTTGGGTGACAAGAACGTGATAAGGCCATGCGCGTGGCTAGTGCCTTGTTTCCCAAACAAGTGAAAAAAGCACGTGACATTTCTGGTGTCTAAAGTAAAAAGAAGAGGTGCCGTTGACTCCAGTACATTCTCGTCCTCGACGTATTTGTAGCAATCGTGGTTTGCCTTAATGTGGAGGGTTGTTTCTTTCGAAAACGATGATGATTAGAAAACGACCGCAGCAAAGTGGAGGCTGGTTGGGCTAAAGTGTGATGAGAATTTCAGGATTTGATTTGGCTCAACGGTTAGCACGACGACGACGGTATAAGAGCGCATCACGACGGGCTCCCTCTACATCTAGAAGAAGAAGACGTCGATGTTAAATAATACTACCTAACGACATGACAGAAGGAGCCCCAGCTCACGCCCGTCCCGACGGGGCTGTCAACCCAGCTTTGAGAGTGTTTAAGGTACCCCCTACGGACATTAGCATCAATGCCTATGGCATGGTCACCATTCAACCCACCACGCCCGGCATCAATCCTATGGAATTCGTCATTCCTGCTTTGGACGATTATGAGGATTTGGGATGCAGTAACTTCTCCATGGAACTGGGACTGAAAAAGAGTAACAACGCTAACTTGGTAGCTGATGAACAACTGTGGGTTACCAACAATTTGGCTCATACCATCATCAAGCAAATTGACCTGCAGTTGAATGGTACTTTAATCAGTCGGCAATCAGACACGTATCACTACAAGGCCTACATAGAAGACTTGCTGAATTTCAACCCAGAGGACGAAAAGACCGTGTTGACACCTCAAGGCTGGTTTAATGACTGGGGATTTCCCACCCCAATGGACCGCTTCCAACACAGACAGCGGCACCCCTCACAATGACTACTGAGATCTCAGTGCCACTCACAAAGCAGCGTTGGCCCTGTCTATAGCAGAAACTGAAAACTATATTGAGGGAGTCGCGTACAGTTTGGCGTTTCAACCTCACTTGGAAGTGTGTTTCACACTGGCAAAGTACTGGTGCCAGACGTGGAAATCTAGATGAAATTTCATTTTGATAGTCCCAATCTGTTTTTCAATGGAGTGAGACTAGTTGGCCGCTTGGTGGAGGGGGACGTCAGGCTACGCTTTCATCTGTGTCAACTCTGCTTGAATGAAACCATCTACAAGACACTGTCTGCCCAAAGACACAGCGACAAAAAATTGGCTTCCTACCCCACGGTTCGCAGTGAAATCCGGACCTTCAGCATGCAAGGCAACCTCACCCGCTTTGACATTCCCAACCTCTTTCAAAACAGAATTCCCGTTCGTTTGATCGTGGGCCTGTTGGACAGTCGAGCTTTCAATTGGGATCTGACCCGAGATCCCTTCTGCTTCCAGAACTTTGGACTACGTTCCATTCGACAGATTGTGAGGGGAGAAGAAGTAAAGTCATACCGTTGAACAAGGTGTTGCAAAACTTGAAATGATTCAACATTTTCCAATAACACCACCACCGTTTGTGGTAAAAGGCATACAATGAATCCATGCGTTGCGAAAGTTCCGGTTTGAACTTTAAGAAATTGATTTTGGACAACGGTCCATTCAGCAAAGACACCACCACTTTTTCTTTCAGGACCATGATCTCATCAAGACGAAAAGCGTGACGAAGTGCTTTGCACGGTAGGACGTCCTCATTGTTTATAGCTGGTCACGATACTATTGGTGGTGTTGATATTAGCAATCTTGTGTCCTTGGGCAAACTGTTCTTGATCTTGTAACAACATCCCTATCGACGTTGTAAGTCCGCTTGGTTCAAAGCTCTAGGTTAAAACCAATGAAAAGGTAAAACGTAAATCAAAGTATGTGTCATTTTTCTTAAACTATCATGTTGGGAAGAGCCTTTCGTTTTCACACCCCCTCCAGTATTTTGTTGGTGGGTCTTTCCCGGTGTGGCAAAATCGTGTTTACGGAAAAACTCTTGTTAGAGAATCCCGAGTTGTTTGAAAGCCCTCCCACCCAAGAGCATTATTGTTATGAAGCGTGGCAAGACCGATTTCAACCCATGTAAGATCGAAGTGTGATTTTTCACGAAGGCATTCCTGATCACCAAACCCTGATGCAATGGTTTCCTCAGGGGCAAGGAGTCAGGGTGTTGGATGATTTGATGGACAAAGGCAGCAACGATAAACGCGTGTTGGATTTATTCACCAAACATTCCCATCATCAAACGTCACAGTCATTTACTTGTGCCAAGACATGTTTCCCGTGCGAAAATATGCCAAAAGCATTTCCCGCAATGCCCATTACATTCATTACATTCATGCGTTCAAGAACCGCAAATTGTCCTCCTTCAATCGTTTCCCACCACGTGGAAAGACAGTTTGGGAACTTTTCATCACGCCACCACTCGCCCTTATGAGTATTTGGTGTTGGATTTACATCCTGCTTCGTCCGGAAAAGATCGTCGGCGATTATTTTCATAGTATGCGTTTGGATGACATAGATTACAGTCCCATGCGAGAGGTACATAATTTGGTTCAACACAGGCAAGGAAAATCCATTGACCGTTTCATTGACCGTTACAACGAAACATATTTTCGTGAACTGGTGTGGACGTTAGAAGATCGAGCATGGCAGATGATTATTGATCCCGACGATCTCCGCAAGCTTACACAACCGTTTCACCTGCAGGGGTAGGCACCACCACAACCAGCCGTGTGTCACCCGAAACCAATCAAGAAATTTTAAACACTAAGGACCAGTCCCTGATTGACCAAGCCTGGGATTATTTGACTGTGGAACACATGACCTGTTATTTGGAGTCCCTCCCATCCCCTACCGGTCCCATCCCCTAGTTCCTCTCAACAAGTCACACCTCAAGAGTCACCTAGAACTTTGAACCAAGCGGACTTACAACGTCGATAGGGATGTTGTTACAAGATCAAGAACAGTTTGCCCAAGGACGCAAGATTGCTAATATCAACACCACCAATAGTATCGTGACCAGCTATAAACAATGAGGACGTCCTACCGTGCAAAGCACTTCGTCACGCTTTTCTTCTTTATGAGATCATGGTCCTGAAAGAAAAAGTGGTGGTGTCTTTGCTGAATGGACCGTTGTCCAAAATCAATTTTTTAAAGTTCAAACCGGAACTTTTGCAACGCATGGATTCATTGTATGCCTTTTACCACAAACGGTGGTGGTGTTATTGGAAAATGTTGAATCATTTCAAGTTTTGCAACACCTTGTTCAACGGTAGGGCTTTACTACTCATGCTGCCGGGATGATTGCGGGTCCGATTTTGGAAAACAGCACGTTGGTAGCGTGCTTGGCTGCTGTGGGCACCGTGGTCAAAAAGGATGGAACGATCTTAAAAAATACAGTTTTAAAGTAGACATGAGTCGCTTTACTTTCACCACCTATGCCAAAGCCTTGATCAAATTGAGAACCTATGTGCGCAGGATTCCCTTTGAGAGAGTGGAAGGTTTTCTAATCAAGATGCAAACCGTTGGATGACACCATCATTGATTTTACTCCGCATTTGCCCAAACGCTACGTGCAAGAATACTATCGTCATTTTGTCTACCAACAAGTGAACGCCCAATGCTACGTGGATATATGTCATCGACCTTTCATGTCCAAAAGTTACTGGGTGGAAGAGGATAAAAAGGTCAACCCTCACAGTCCCATCCTCATGGACTCATGGCCCCCGGAAGAAGAAAACGAAAAAGAAGAACAAGAAGACGTCGTGGTAAAGTCAATGTAGGAGGAAGTCTTTGGTCTTTGCTTAAAGGAGTGGCTAAAGTGGGACTTTAACCTGGCAAGAGTAAACGCAATAAGAGAATGGGAGCCCTGGGTGCTGTTTCTAATTTTAGATGAAAGCCGTGAGAAGTATGAAACGAATTCGACGTCAATTACCGTTTTTACAGTCTGTGTTAAAAGAAGCCAATCGTTTTAAACGTCAAGAACTCTTGCAACATGCCAATGCGGATCAAATGAAAACCTGTTAAAAAACAGCATTCCCGTCACACCCCCATGGTGGTGCAGCTTCGTTCCTGTAAAAAGGTGCTATTAAACCTGGGACGTCGCCAACATTCCGTGAAAAAAACGTCGTCAGTGGCTCGTCTAGCAAAAAGTTAGAGGGTTGTGGCAAGGTCTCAACAACGTGTTATGTCAATGTGTTCGACGACGACGCTGAACCTTGCAACGTGGGTGAGCCTTTTGTAGAGCCAATCAGGAACGAGAGGAGTGGAAAGATCGTTGTCAATATTGGAAGTGTGAATACCACATGTTGTATCGGGAGCATATGCATATATTGTTCAGTTTACGTTGTGAGAGGTGTCGCACCTTGGAGGAAGGAGAACTCTGTGGAGACTGTAGCGCTCCAATGGAGGAAGTGTACATGATTCCTCAAAAGGATTTAGATCATTTCATTCAATATTACAAGGGGGAGTTAAGTGTTCTGAAAAAATGCTCTCCTCAACAGGCCACGTTGGCGGCCAAAAAACATCTTTTGTTTGCAGACCCCCAAATCCCTCCAGCTATCGTGAATGCCAAAACCAAACCTGTCAGTCAAGAATTGACCAAGTTAACCAAACGCATACGTCAATTTCCTGGGGGTGTAGGTGCAGGAGCGCCTGATGGACCTCCAGGAGAGTAAGAAGAGGAAGAACGGGATTTGGTGACGGGTCCTGTTGAACACTGGTTGAAACGCATGATAAAAGGCAGTCCGCCTACTCCCAAACCGCAAATTACTCCTTTAGGACCTGTCAAGAAAGGCAAAGCGTCCACCAGTAACATTTCTGTCAGGAGAGCCACTCTTTGCACCAGTCGAGGAGACGACAGTGATCTCGGCGCTCGTCTAGAAGCCAATCGAGAACGTTGCAAAAGCCTTGAAAAACAGTACGCTACAAGTACTTGGGGCAAAGGCAAAGGCAAAGGTAAAGGCAGAGCTCCTGGTCCCGTCAAAGGCAAAAGCGCTCGAGAATTGGAACAGTTAAAACCCCTGCCTGGATGGGAAGATTAGGCAGGAGACAAAAAGTTAAGACGACGTTTGGATTACAACGACAGTGACTCAAAAAGAAAAGAAGAAATGAAAACCAAGAAAAAACCCACTAAAAGGAGGACCACCCGGAAAAAAGAACCCAACGAAGATGGGGTGCGGACATTAAAAAATGTTTGGCCAAAACAGGCATTAAATTCATTAGCCGGTGTATCAGTACATGGGACCCGGTGCTCACTTGGCTAAACGTCTCAAGCGCGGAGATCGCGGCATCAATCGATTGGACAAGATTGCCAAACAACATGCAAGACAAGTGGAAAGCCGATACCAAGATGATCAAAGCCATTGATCGTTTGCCGGGCAAGAAAACCATGACGGAACGTGTGGTCAAAAAAATCATGCAAGCCAAAACACGTTTCAAATTGTAAAAACATGTTTTTTAATTGTATATCCTTTATTGTACATCCTGTTGTTGTTGTTGTTGTTGTTGTTGTTTCATAAAAAATAAAATATATCTTGGAGAAAAAATGTCTGGTTCATTTCAAAAGGTTTAGATCAAAATTGTTAAGCACATCATTCCATACATTCTCCCATTCACTCTCCTTCATGTCTTCAACAAAGTCTTTCCGACTAGTTAAATCTACATCATGGATCAAACTCTCCAGTTCTGCTTCTTGATCCAATTCTTGGATCAAGTCGTCTAACCACTTACGTGAATCTCTGTCCCAGACATGTTCATCGATGGTTCCAACTTGACCCGAGTCAAGGTTCAACACGGTGGGTTGTTGTTGTTGATTTATGTCAACATCCTGGCATTCCTCCAGCATTTGGTCAAACGACATGTCCTCTTCTGCACTGAGTGAATGGCAAAACGACTCCAAATACATTAAAACGGGTGCCCGCATTTTTGCCAAGGGGATAGGATAACGAGGGGGTGACTTCAAACAATCTGTCACAACCACCGACCTTCGTTTGGACCCCAAGGCTTTTGGTTTTTGTTGGATTTCTCTTTGATGACGTTGTACTTTCCTTAGTTCCTCTTGGAGTGTCTCTGCAAATGTTTTTGACCTCTTTTCCTGATACGTTATCATAAACTCTCGGTTTGCTTCTCGATATCTCGCTCGATACTCTCGGTAATTCTCCCGGTTAGCTTTTCGATATCTCGCTCGATACTCTCGGTATCTCTCCCGGTTGACTTCTCAATATGTTATTTTCTGTTTCTCTAACAGTTTCTCGTGGTTCGCTTCTCGATATCTCCGATGATACTGTCGAATTTTTCCCAGTTGGCTTCCTGATATCTTTTTTTTTTTTGGCTGTGCAATTTTTTCCCGGTTGGCTTCTTGATATCTTTTTCTCTGCTTTCACCATTTTTGCAGACACATGCTGAGCGTGTTATACCAAGGAAATTGCAAAGGATGATGGGACAATAGAAATGGGGGGAGGGAGTACCCTCCACCCTTTAATTATTTTTTTGGATTCATGTGAATTTCCCGTCATTGGTTCTTCCACTTATCTCACGTGACGCTTTCTCCTCTATAAAAAACTGCACCTTGCTTCTCTTTTTTCAATTCGGTTTGCCTTCGGGGAGTCAAAATATCGTCAGGACAAGAACAAGAAGATCCCGGCCCTAGTGGTTTCTCGTGCGAGGAGGTCTTGGCTTTGCTTGGACTTGAAAGGCACCCGATTACGACAAACAGGTAATTTTGTGGACAGTCCACACGTGGTTCGAGCTTTCCAAACCGGGTTGCAACGCGTCATACATCGCGTGCTAACCACGAGCCCGGACTTGCACGATCAAGACCGACACTAATTCACCCTCAGTTCCAATCGTCTCACCAGTAATTTCCAGGGGTGGGGATTACGCGCCGGCAAATGGCGAAAAGGGGGTTTAAGGGCGGTGCCCTTCTCGAACGAACAACGAACAATTTCAAATGGACGGTTCGTTTCAATAGTCCATCACGCAAGTGCATCATGCTCCCCGGGGGAGTAGAAAACACCCACGCCGTCTGACACCAGGGAATCAGTTCCCTAAACTTTTCAAGCGAAACAAAAAGACCATCATCCGCATTCAAAACGACGATGACCTGTGTTGTGGGTGTGCCTTGGTCACTGCCAAAGCCAAGGTGGAGAATCACCCCCAGTGGAACTGCATCCGACTAGGAAAAAATTCAAAGATAACTAGCTTTGCTACTCCACCACGAGGCCGACGTACCATTTGGTCCTTGTGGGTACGAAGAGTTGACCAGGTTCAGTCAAGCCCCATCCCTGTACGACTACCAGATCATCTTGGTCGATGCGGACCGCGCGTACCACATCAAACGTTTTGAACAGCCCCTCTCCAAACAATTGATCCAGCTGTAGTTCACTACGATGTCATTACCAGTCTCCCTGGGTTCTTCAACAAAGGTTACGTTTGTGCCACTTGCTTCAATTCCTACCACGATGAGGGACGCCACCGATTTTCAAACAAAGTCCAGTGCCGCGCCTGTTGCCAAAAAGAGTGCCCCGATCTCCTCCACGCCTACCCGCGCCGTCCCAAAGCCTCCCGATGTTGTCATCACTGTAAATGAGACTATTTTGGAGACACATGTTTCGAGGCCCATCGCACAAAACCTGGGATGGAAAAACGGCTCAGGTCCATCATCAAAGCATCTCTTTCAGTCGACGCCGATGTGAGGAGTGTTTCAAACTGGAAGTGTCGTGTCACCAGTACGACGAAGCTTAAACCCATCGCTGTTACATTCAGAGATCCCTCACCCCTCAAGAAATCCAAGAGTGAAAAAAGGAGCTCAAACGAAAACGTCAATGTCAACGAGGTCCTCCCGCCAAACGAGGTGCCCGCTGGCCTCCAAACCCTGCGGGACAATGAGGAAGGAGAACACAATGATAATGATGATGATGAGGACGATGACGAAAAACTCCTACCCCTGCACGTGTTCTTCGACATAGAGGCCATGAAACCCGCAAGAACACCACGTGGCCAATCTGATCGTTGCCGAAACCGAAGACGATGATGGACCCTTTGGCTTCTGAGGAGACCAGTGTGTGCAAGAGTTTCTTAAATGGCCTGATACCCTGACCCTGAATGACACGCGCCCAATCAACGACATCGCTCAAAATTTTCAAGGGTACGATGGGTATTTCGTGGAGCACCAGCATAATGCCAAAACCCAATTAAATTATGACGTCATGCGTCAAAACGTGCTTGACGAAAGTCAAAATCCTCAAAACAAACTGCGTCAAACTCAAGTCGTCAAAACCCACCAGATCGTCAGAGACGCCAAAACCGACGACCTCTACACCTTTCCCGACTACAAGCGTTACCAAATGGACTACGACAAGAGGGTCATCGATCCCAGTGCCTTCCAAACCTAACCCTACAGATACCAGGAAGCCGTCTAAAACTCGGGTCTAGGCAAAGCCCAGTCACGTAACAATTTTTAATTTTTTTAAACTTTGGACTTTGGTCAAGGGACGCCGCTGACCACTTGGGCCAAGGCACCACGCTCCCGCCCTGTAACTAAGTCATGTCTTGTTATTGTTTCATTAAAAAAATCTGTTGAACTTAACACGTCTGTCTTGTTGCTATGGTGATTTTTGATTGAAAGCTCACCCTGTTTGGACAAAACATTTTGACGTCACTTCCTGTTATGCACTTCCAGTATGCCGTCACTCTCCTTTCTCCAAAAATGACAACCACGCATCCAAACGAGGCTAGGGGATCTGAATGGTCCCACAATACTACTCGACAATACTACTCGTGCGGAATATGCTAGACACCGAAAGCCTTATAAAACCGATGGTTTAAGCTATCTCGAGCAACTCTTGAAAATCGACTTGTCCAGGGACCCTCAAAGAGCAAAGTCACTATCCGTTGTACACAAATTCTTAAAAACGCGAATTTTCCTGTGACCCACTCTGCACCAATTATGCTACCCAGCGAACAAGCCTAAAACGTGCAGACTATGCTTTTCACACGAAAAGCATTATAAAACCTATGGTTTGAGCTTTCTCGAGCAACTCTTGAAATATCGACTTTTCCAGTCAGCCACAAAGAGCAAAGTTTGCTTTACATCGTACACACCTGAAGCTTGCAGAATATGCTACGGACAAGAGAGCATTATAAAAATAATAGCTTAAGCTTACTTGGGTAACTTTCAAAAGATCCACTTTTCTAATGACCCACAATGCAGAAACTTGGCCACGCATCGCACAAGCTGCTAAAGTGCAGAATATCCCCCACAAACCAAAAGCATTTATATAGTCGATGATTTGAGAAGCACAGCGCCAATCTTGAGAAATGGAGTTTTTCTCCCACTTACAATCAAAAAATTCGCTGTGCAATGTACTGCCCTAAAACTTCAAGAATATGCTACACACATCAAAAGCATTTGAAAGTCGACAATTTTGGGACGTTCACCATAACTCTTGACAAATCAAGTTTTCCTGAGAACCACTATGGACAAGATTTTGCTCCGCATCAAACAAGCCCAAAGCGTGCAGATACTGATACCGAAAGCCTTATAAAACCTATAATTTGAGCTGTCTCGAGTAACTGCTGAATATCGACTTTTCCAGAGAGCCACAATGAGCAAACTCACCGTGCATTTTACACACCTGAAACTTGCAGAATATGCTACATACAGCAAGAGCGTGATGAAACCGAGGATGAAAGGTGTTCCTAGCAATTCTTAAAAACGCGAATTTTCCTGTGACCCACTTTGCACCAATTATGCTACGCATCGAACATTCCTACAATACGCAGAATTTGCTACCGACACAATAAGTATTACGGTTTGAGCTGTCGCGTGGCTACGGTTTCCCTACGGTCTGTCTACCGTTTGACCTGCCTTGAAAAACTGTCGAAAATGGACTTTTTCAGGGACTCACAAAGAACAAAGTCAGCATGAATTGTACACACCTCAAACTTGCAGAATATGCTACATACACCGAGAGCATTGTAAAACCTATTGCTTTAGTTGTCTCGAGCAAATTTAAAAAAACCCACTTTTTTAATGACCCACAGTGCAGAAATTTGGCCATGCATTGTACAGGCTTCTAAAGAGCAGAATATCCCACGGACACCAAAAGCGTAAGAAAACCGACGACTTTTAGAGTTCCACGCTACTCTTGAGAAATGGAGTTTTTCTCCGATCCACATTGAAAAAATTCTCTGTGCAACACAATGCCCTAAAAGTCTAAAAATATGCAACAGATATCAAAAGCGTTTTAAAGTCGACAATTTCGGACGTTGCCCGCATCTCTTGAAAAATCCAATTTTTCTGAGCCCCACTGTGGTCAAATTTTGCTACGCATTGAACAAGCCCAAAACGTGCAGAATATGTTACATAAAAGCTATGATTTGAGCTGTCTCAGGCAACTATTGAAAATCGACTTTTCAAGGGACCTATGAAGAGCAAAGTCACAATGCATCGTACACACCTCAAACTTGCAGATAATGCTACAGAGATGGAGAACGCATTTTAAAACCGACAATGAAAGGTGTTCCGAGCTATTCTTAAAAACCCGAGTTTGAACCAGCCTTAAATGTGCAGAATATGCTACAGACACAACAATCATATGTAAATTATATGGTTTGAGCTATCTTGGGCATGCCTTGAAAGTCGACTTCTACCTGTTTCGCACAAATAGGAAGTCACCATACATCGTACACACCTGAAACGTAAAGAATATGCTACAGACACGGAGAGCATTATTAAGCTACGGCTGAAGCTGTCTCGATCAACTTTTCTTATGACCCAAAGTGCAGAATTTTAGCCAAGCATCGCACAGACTTCTTAAGAGCGGAATATCCCACCGACAACAAAAGAACTAGAAAGCCGATGATTTGAGGAGTTCCGCGCTACTCTTGAGAAATGGAGTTTTCCTCTGACCCAAAGTAAAAAAAAAACTGTGCAACGCACTGCCCTAAATCTTCAAGAATATGCTACAGATATCAAAAGCATTTTAAAATCGACAACTTGGGACGTTCCCTGCAACTTTTGAAAAATACAGTTTTCCTGGGCCCCATTGTAGACAAAGTTTGCAGCGCGTCACACAAGCCCAAAAGGTGCAGAATATGCTACAGACATCGAAAACATTATAAAACCTATGGTTTCAACTGTCTGGAGCAACTGTTGAAAACCGACTTTTGCAGGGACCTACAAAGAGCAATGTCGCCATGCAGCATAAACACCTCAAACTTGCAGAATATGCCAAAGACAACGAGTGCGTTATAAAACCGACGATGATAGGTGTTCCGAGCAAATTTTTAAAAACGCGAGTTTTCCTGTGACCCACTATGTGCCAGTTATGGTACGCATCGAACAAGGCTAAAACGTGCAGAATATGTTACTGACATCTTAAGCATTATAAAAGCTATGGTTTGCGCTGCCACGAGGAACTCTTAAAAATTTGACTTTTCCTGTGACTCACAAGGAAAACAGATCGTTATAAAACCTATGGTTTGAGGTGGTTCCAGCAACTCTTCACAAATTGACTTTTACAGCGACCAACAAAGAGTAATCTTCGCTATGCGTTGTACACACCTTAAACTTGCGGAATATGCTACAGACACCAAGAGCATTATAAAAATTATGGCTGGAGCTGTCTCGAACAACTTTTCAAAAGTCCACTTTTCTAATGACACAGATGGTAGAAATTTGGTTCTGCATCGCACAGGCTTGTAAAAAGCAGAATATCCCAAAGACACCAAAAGCAATACAAAGCCGAGAAATTGAGGAGTTCCGCGCTACTGTTGAAAAATAGTCTCTCTCCGACCCACAACAAAAAAAAAAACTCACTGTGCAATGCACTGCCCTAAATCTTCAAGCATGTGCTACAAAGATTAAAACATTTTAAAATCGATAATTTGGGCGTTGCCTGTAGCTATTGAACAATACAGTTTTTCTGAGTGCGTGTAAGCAAATTTCGCTACGTATCAAACAAGCCCAAAACATAGAGAGTATGCTAGAGACACAGAAAGCATTAAAAAAACTATGTTTTTAGCTGTCCGGGCAACTCTTGAAAGTCGCCTTTTCCAGTGAGCAACAAAGAGCAAAGTCATCACGCGTTCTACACACCTCAAACTTGCAGATTATGCTACAGACACGGAGACCGCGATGTAAAACCGAAAATGAAAGTGTTTCGAGCAATTCCAAGAAAAACGAGTTTCCCTGTGACCTGCTGTGGACCAATTATGTAACGCACCGAACAAGACAAAGACGTGCAGAATATGCTACTGGCATCACAATCATTATTAAACCTATGGTTTGAGCTGCCTTGAGCAACTCTTAAAAATCGACTTTTCCGGTGACCCACAAAGTGCAAAGTTCGCTATGCATCGTACACATCTCAAACTTGCAGAATATGCTTCAGACATTGAGGGCATTATCAAAACTATGGCTTCAGCTGTCTCGATCAACCTTAAAAAATCCTCTTTCCTAATGACCCATTATGGAGTAATTTGGCAACCCATGGCACAGGCTTCTAAAGAGCAGAATATCCCACAGACACCAATAGCATTATGAAGCCGATGATTTGAGGAGTTGCGCGCTACTCTTGGGAATTGCAGTTTCTCTCCGACCCACAAAGAATAAAAAAATTCACCGTGCAACGCACTGCCCTTAAACTCCAAGAATATGCTACAGAGATCAAAAGCATTTTAAAATCGACAATTTGGGACGTTCCCCGCAACTCTTGAAAAATCCACTTCTTTTGAGCCCCACTGTAGACAAAGTTTGCTGCGCATCAAACAAGCCCAAAACGTGCAGAATATGCTAGAGACACCAAAAACATTATAAAACCTATGGTTTGAACTGTCTGAAGCAACTGTTGAAAACCGACTTTTGTAGGGACCTACAAAGAGCAAAGTCACCATGCATTGTACACACCTCAAACTTGCAGAATATGCTACAGACACCGAGAGCGTTCTAAAACCGACGATGAAAGGTGTTGCGAGCAATTCTTTAAAACGCGTTTTCCTATCACCCACTATGGTTCAATTATGCTACGCATCGAACAAGCCTAAAACGTACAAAATATACTAGTGACATTACAAGCGTTATAAAACCTATGGTTTGGGGTGTCTCGAGCAACTTTTGAAAAATAGACTTTTCCAGTGACCCAGGAAGAGCAAAGTTCTCTATGCTTTGTACACACCACAATCTTGCAGAACATGCTAAAGACACCGAGAGCATTATAAACCTTATGACTTGGGCTGTCTCGAAGATTTTTTTCGAAAAATCCACTTTTCTAATGAGTCACAGTGCAGAAAGTTGGTCACTCTTGGCACAGGCTGCGTAAGAAGAGTATATCTCACAGACACCAAAAGCATTATAAAGTCGATGATTTGAGGAGTTCCGCGCTACTCATGAAAAATAAAGTTTCTCCCGACCAACAATGAAAAATTCGCTGTTCAACACACTCCTGTAAAACTTCAAGAATATCCTACAGAGATCAAAACCACTTTAAAATCGACAAGTTGGGCCGTTCCCCACAACTCTAAAAAAATCCAGATTTTCCTGAATCCCCCTGAAGATAAATTTTGCTGCACATCAAACAAGCCCAAAACGTGCAGAATATGCTACAGACACCGAAAACATTATAAAAACTGTTTCATCTGTCTCAAGCAAGTGTTGAAAACCGACTTTTGCAGGGACCTACAAAGAGCAAAGTCACCATGCATTGTACAGACCTCAAAATTGTAGAATATGCTACAGACACCGAGCACGTTATAAAACCGACGATGAAAGGTGTTCCGAGCAATTCTTAAAAACGCGTTTTCCTGTGACCCGCTGTGCACCAGTTATGCTACGCATCGAACAAGCCTAAAACGTGCAGAATATGCTACTAACAACGCAAGCATTATAAAACCTACGGTTTGAGGTGTCTCTAGCAACTCAACAAATTGACTTTTACAGCGTCCAACAAAGAGTAATCGTACACACCACAAACTTGCAGAATATCCTGCAGACACCAAGTGCATTATAAAAGCTATGGCTTGAGCTGTCTCAAGCAATATTTTAAAAATCCACTTTTCTAATTGCCACAATGCAGAAATTTGGCCACGCATCGCACAGGTTTCTTAAGAGCAAAATATCTCACAGACGCCGAAACTGTTACAGAGCCCATCATTTAAGGAGTTCCGGGCTACTCTTGAGAAATGGAGTTTTTCTCCGACCAACAGTGGAAGGGTTTTTTTTTTGCTCTGCATCAATTGTGCCACGCATCGAACATGCTTAAAAAGCGCAGAATTTGCCACTACACCACAAGTATTACAAAACCTTCAGTTTGAGCTTTCTCGAGCAGCTGTTGAAAACGGACTTTTCCAGGAACCCACAAAGAGCAAAGTCAGCAGGTATTGTACACACCTCAAACTTGCAGAATATGCTACAAAAACCAACAGCATTATAAATCCGACAATGAAGTGTCTTCCCAGCAATTTTGAAAAACGGAAGTTTTCCCGTGACCCATTGTGCACCAATTATGCTACACATTGAACAAGCCTAAAACGTGCAGAATATGCTACTGACACCACAAGTATTTTAAAACGTATACTTTGAGCAACTGTTGAATGTCGACTTTTCCAGGGACCCTTAAAGAGCAAAGTCCCCAGGCATTGTACACACCTCAAACTTGTACAATATGCTACAGACACGGAGAGACTGTTATATATCCGACAATGAAAGGTGTTCCCTTCAATTCTTGAAAACGTGAGTTCTGCCGTTACCCACTGTGGACCAATTATGCTACACATCGAACAAGCCTGAGACGTGCAGAATATACTATTTTCGCCAGACAGTATAAAAAGTATGGTTTGTGCTGTCTCGAGCACCTTGTGAATATTGCCTTTTCCAGGGGGCTAGAAAGAGTCAAAGTCACCATCCGTTGAACACGCCTGAAGCGTGCAGAATTTACTACAGACACGGAGAGAACCTTATAAAACTGACTATGAAAGGTGTTCCGAGCAAGTCCGAACAACAATAGTTTTTCATGTGACACACTGACCAACAATTAGGCTACACCTCAAACAAGCCGAAAATATGCCAAATATGCTACTGAAACCGAAAGCATAATAAAACCTATGGCTTGAGTTGTCTCAGAAGCAACTTTTAAAAAATCCACTTTTTTAATGAGCCACAATGTAGAAATTTGGCCGCGCATAGCACAGGCTTCTAAACAGCAGACTATCCCACAGACACCAAAAGCTTATTAAGAGAGCCGATGATTTTTGGAGTTCAACGCTACTCTTGAGAAATGGAGTTTTTCTCCGACCCGATAATTTGAAGAGTTGCCCGCTACTGTTAAAAAATGGAGTTTCTCTCCGACCCACACTAAAAAAACCTTACTTTGCAACGCACTGCCCCAAAACTTCAAGAATATGCTCCAAAGATCAAAAGCATTTTAAAAAATCGAAAATTTGGGGCGCTCCCAGTAGCTCTTGAAAAATCCAGTTTTCCTTAGGGCGTGTCCACAGATTTTGCTACCCATCAGACGTGTCCAAATCGTATAGAGTATGCTGGAGACACAGAAAGCATTAATAAACCTATGGTTTTAGCTGTCTCGGGCAACTCTTAAAAGTCAACTTTTCCGGGGACCCACAAGGAGCAGTCTCCCGCATTGTACACACCTCAAACTTGCAGAATATACTACAGACACGGAGAGAGAGTTATAAAACCGACGATGAAAGGTGTTGCGAGCAATTATTAAAAACCCATTTTCTTATGACCCACTTGTCACCAGTTATGCTCCAGCAACTTATCAAATATCCACTTTTCATATGACCCACAATACAGAAATTTGGCCATGAATTGCACAGGCTTCTAAAGAGCAGAATATCCCACGGACACCAAAAGCATAGGAGAGCCAAGGATTTGAGAAGGTCCGCGCCACTATTCAGAAATGGAGTTTTCCTCCGACCCACATTAAAAAAAGTTCACTGTACAACGCACTGCCCTTAAATTTCAAGTATATGCTACAGAGATAAAAACCATTTTAAAATCGACAATTTGGGACGTTCCCTGCAAGTCTTGAAAAATCCAGTTTTCCTGAGCCCCACTGTAGATAAACTTTGCTGCGCATCAAACAAGCCTAAAACGTGAAGAATATGCTACTGACACCACAAGTATTTTAAAACGTATACTTTGAGCTGTCCCAAGCAACAGTTGAATGTCGACTTTTCCAGGGACCCTTAAAGAGCAAAGTCCTCATGCATTCTTAAACTTGAACAATATGCTGCAGAAACGGAGAGACCGTTATAAAACCGACAATGAAAGGTGTCCTCTTCAGTTCTTGAAAACGCGAGTTCTCCCGTAACCCACTACACATTGAACAAGCCTAAAACGTGCAGAATATGCTACTTACCCCAGAAGCAGTATAAAAAGTATGGTTTGTGCTGTCTCGAGCAACTTTTGAATATCGTCTTTTCTAGGGGGCCAGAAAGAGTCACCATCCGTTGTACACACGTCAAGCGTGCAGAATTTGCTACAGACACGGAGAGAGGCTTATAAAACTGACGATGAAGGGTGTTCCGAGCAACTCTCAAAAACACGAGATTTCCTGTGACGCACTGTGCACCAAACAAGCCTAAAATGTGCCGGATATGCTACTGAAACCGAAAGCATAATAAAACCTATGGCTTGAGTTGTCTCAACAACTTTTAAAGAATCCACTTTTCTAATGAACCACAATGTAGAAATTTGCCCACTCATCGCACAGGCTTCTAAGGTGCAGAATATCTCACAGACACGAAAAGCATTATAAAGCCGATCGTTTGAGGACTTCCGCGCTACACTTAAGAAATAGCGTTTTTCTCCGACCCAAGTAAAACATTCGCTCCGCAACGCACTAGACTAAACATTCAAAAATGCTACGAACATCAAAAGCATTTTAAATCGACAATTTGCGGCTTTCGCCGCAATTCTTGAAAAATCCAGTTTTCCTGAGCACCATTCAGGATAAAATTTTCTACGCATCGAACAAGCCCAAAACATGCAGAATATGCTACAGACACCGAACATCGACTTTTCCAGGGACCCACAAAGAGCAAAGTCTCCATGCATTGTACACACCTCCAACTTGCAGAATATAATCCAGACACCAAGAGCGTTATAAAGCAGACGATGAAAGGTGTTCCGAGCAATTCTTAAAAACGCCAGTTTTGAGGTGACTCACCGTGGACCAATTATGCTACGCATCGAACCATCCTAAAATTTGCATAATATACTAGTGACAATTACAGCTATTATAAAACCTATGCTTTGAGCTATCTCGGGCAACTGTTGAAAATGGACTTTTCGAAGGACCCACAAAGCGAAAAGTCAGTATGCATTGTATTCACCTCAAACTTGCAGAATGTTCTAGAAAAACCAAGAGCGTTATCAATCCGACGATGAAAGGTGTTCCGAGCAATTCTTAAAACCGCGTTTTCCTGTGACATACTGAGCACCAATTATGCTACGCATCAAACAAGCACAAAACGTGCAAAATATACTACAATCTCAAGCAACTGTCTAAAATCGACTTTTCCAGGGACCCACAAAGAGCAAAGTCACCAAGCCTTGTACACACTCAAACTTTCAGAATATACTACAGACACTGAGAGCATTATAAAACCTATGGCTTGAGCTGTGTCCAGAAACTTATCAAAAATCCACTTTTCAAATGACAAACAATACAGAAATTTGGCCATGTATCGCACAGGCTTCTAAAGACCAGAATATCCCACGGACACCAAAAGCTTAAGAAAGCCGATGATTTGAGAAGTTCTGCGCTACTGTTGAGAAATGCAGTTTTTCTTCGACCAATTTTAAAAAAATTCGCTGTGCAAGGCAATGCCTTAACAGTTTAAAAATATGCTACAGACCTCAAAAGCGTGTAAAAATCGACATTTTGGGTCGTTCCCACAGCAATTGAAAAATCCAGTTTTCCTGAGCTCCACTGTGGACAAATTTTGCCACGGATCAAACAAGTCCAAAACGTGCAGAATATCCTACAGATATCGAAACATTATAAAACCTATGGTTTGGGCTGTCTTGTGGAACTCTTGAAAAATTGACTTTTCCAGTGACCCACAAAGAGCAAAGTCCGCTGTGCATCATACAGACCTCAAACTTGCAGAATATGCTCCAGACACCGACAACATCATATAACCTAATGCTTGAACTGTCTCGAGCATCTTTTAAAAAATTTACTTTTCTAATGTCCCACAATGCGGAAACGTTTCCCAGTGAGCTCTTGAAATTTCTAGTTCTCCTGAGGCCCAATATGGACTAATGTTGCTAGGCATTAAACAAGCCCAAAACGTGCGGAGTATCCTACAGACACCGATAGTATTATAGAACCCATGGTTTTACCTGTCCGGCATTGCAGAAATTTGGCCACGCATCGCACAGGCTTCATCACTTAAGGAGTTCCGGGCTACTCTTGAGAAATGGAGTTTTTCTCCGACAAACAATGAAAAAAATCCACTGTGCAGCGCACATCGCTAAAACTTCAAGAATATGCTACATACTTCAAGAGCATTTTAAAATCGAGAAATTGGAACGTTCACCGCAACTCTTCAAGAGCAAAGTCACCATGTATTGTACCACATCTTTGTACACAAATTTGGCCATGTCTCGCACAGGCTTCTAAAGAGCATAATATCCCACTGACACGAAAAGCATTAGAAAGCCGATGATTTGAGGAGTTCCGCACTACTCTTGAGAAATGGAGTTTTACACCGACCCAGAATGAAAAAACTTGTTGTGCTACGCAGTGCCCTAAAACTTCAAGAATATCCTACAGAGATCAAAAGCATTTTAAAATCGACAATTTGGAGAGTTCCCTGCAAATCTTGAAAAATCCAAATTTCCTGAAAACAACTATGGACGAAATCTTGTTACGTTACAAACAAGCCCAAAACGTGCATAATAAGCTACATACCAAAAGCAGTATAAAACCTATGATTTGAGCTGTCTCGAACAACTGTTGAATATCTACTTTTCCAGGGAGGCATAATGAGCAAAGTCATAATGCATTTTACACAGCTAAAACTTGCAGAATATCCTACAAACACCAAGAGCATTATGAAACCGACGATGGAAGGTGTTCCGAGCAATTCTTAAAAACGCGAATTTTCCTGTGATCTACTGTGCACCAACTATGCTACGCCTTGAACAAGTATTACGGTTTGAGCTGTCTCGAGGCTACGATTTCCTTACGGTTTTCCTACGGTTTGAGCTGTCTTGAACAACTTTTGAAAATGGACTTTTCCAGGGACCACAAAGAACAAAGTCAGCATGTATTGTACACACATCAAACTTGCAGAATACGCCGAGAGCATTATACGACAACATACAAGCAACATATATACGAGCAACATACGCCGAGAGCATTATAAAACCTATGGCTTTAGTTGTCTCAAGGAACGTTTCAAACATCCACTTTTTAAAGACCCACAATGCAGAAATTTGGCCATGCAATGCACAGGCTTCTAAAGAGCAGAATATCCCACGGACACCAAAAGCTTAAGAAAACCAATGATTTAAGAAATGAAGTTTTTCTCCGAATCCAATTGAAAACATTCGCTGCGCAACACAATACCCTAAAAGTTTAAAAATATGCTACAGATATCGAAAGCGTTTTAAAATCGACAATTTGGGGCGTTCCCCGCAACTCTTGAAAAGTCCAGTTTTCCTGAGCCCCACGGTGGTCAAATTTTGCTACGCATTGAACAAGCCCAGACGTGCAAAACGTGTTACAAACACAAAAAGCATTATAAAAGCTATGATTTGAGCTGTCTTAGGCAACTGTTTAAAATCGACTTTTCCAGGGACCTATAAAGAGCAAAGTCACCATGCATTGTATACACGTCAAACTTGCAGGATATGCTACAGACACCGAGCGCGTTGTAAAACCGACGATGAAAGGTGTTGCAAGCAATTCTTTAAAAGGCGTTATCCTGTGACCCACTGTCCACGAATTATGCTACGCATCGAACTAGCCTAAAACATGAAGAATATCCTATTGAAATCACAGGCATTATAAAACCCATGGGTTGAACAATTTTTTAAAAATTTTTTAAAAAAATACTAGTGAGCAGCACACAGCAACAGATCTTGTCAACTTGCTTTATTTTCTCCGACCGGTTTCGTCTGATCATACAGACTTCATAAGGGAGTTTGAACAAGATACATAAAGGAACTTATTTTATACCTATGCTATGGAGTACAAATCACGTTCCAACTAGGGTGCGAACAGCAAAAAAACACCTACAGATTTGCGTGCAGGATATGACTAAAGTCCTGCGGATGTGCAACGTTTAATTTTGGGGCTCACGGATTTAACGTTAAATCCGTGAGCCCCAAAAACGTTTACTTTACATAGATGTGCTAACGTATTGGTAGATTTATAACTAACAATAGAACTAAGGTTCGGTAAATGCTTAAGAATAACTTTTTTGATTCCAACATGACTGCAATTATACGTGGATTTGAACACCACTGTCCTATGTCTAGGCCACTGCCTAGGCTTAGAGGCCACTGCCTAGGGGCCACTGCCTGCCTGCCTAGGCCACTGCCTAGGCTTAGGCCACCACTGCCTAGGCTTAGAGAACCATTTACTCCTGTTGCTATAGATTATCTCCCTAAAAACGGGTAGTAAAAACCTAGCTGGATAACCCCGAAGGCGCAAGCGCTTCCAGGATAGTTGACGTGTCTCATCGAATGAGCGAAAAGTCGAGCTATTTCTGGCATAACGCATGAGTTCGCCTTTGATAAAAGCTTTTTTGTTACTAGCGGGGTGAAATGATTCATATAGTATATATAAATACTTATTAAGCGGTTTCTGAAAGGTAGAGTATTGCAACGTATTGTTGGCAGGATCTTTAAAAAGTAGCAAGTCTAGAAAGGAGATCTTAGAATCGCTAATCTCATAAGTTATCTTAATGCGTTCATCCTTAGTATTAATGGCACTGAGAAATTCTAGGAGGGTATCCCGAGGGCCTTCCCACATGACAAAAACATCATCGACAAAACGCTTGTAAAGGGTTAAATTGCGAGAATACAATGCAATAATATCCCTTTCATGATAATACATGAACGTGTTTGCGGCTGTAACCGCGAAGGGAGTACCCATGGCGATACCAAACGTTTGATGGTATATTTCGCTACTAAATTCCGATTTAAGGAAATTATTTTCAAAGATTAACCGAGCTAACTGAACCAAGAGAGGCGTTTGCGCTACCTTGCCCTCTCTAAGCAAGAGGTCAAGAGCAATAATTGCTTTCTTTGTGTCAATGTTAGGATAGAGTGATGACACATCCGCCGTAACAAGAAAGCAATTTGCGGGTAGCTCAACTTTCTCTATAAAACATTGGATCAGTTCGCCCGAGTCACGCAACACCGTAGGCATAGTAATGTTAGGGTTGAGTAATTCGTCGACAAAAATACTAATGGGCCTGGTGATGTAAGAGTGAGAAGCCACGATAGGCCTCCCAGCTATAGGTGACTTATGAATCTTAGGAATAATATAAAATTTAGCGGGATCGATACTCCTAGGACTGTCGTCTAAGCTACGGAGGAACTTGAGAGAGTTGGGTGGTAGAAATCTACAGTAACTATTTACAAGTTTATCTCTGGTCTCAATTACCTTTTGACGTCTAAACGTCCAGTCATCTTTCGTGACTTGAGCATACGATTTAGTGTCATTAAGGTGTTTAAGAGTCTCTTTTTCTACCCAGTCTGTAGAAACGAGAGCAGGTCCGAGGTTTTTGTCTGTGGCTAAGACGGGAACTGTGGGGTTTTCCTTGAGCTCACGCAATCCTCGCCGTTCGTCAAACGTCAAATTGTTTGTCCAACGAGGCGGGGTCTGGTTAAAGTTCTCCAGTAGCTCCTGACGGATTTTGTACAGGTTTTCTTCGAGGTCAGGATCTTCCCGAGGAGGATTCCATCCTGTTTTAACGTACAGTTTAGAATTGAAGTCCGGGTCATCAGGTTGATCAGCAAATTTGTAGTGCAGAAGGACGCTACGACAGAAATCCTGTATTTGATTGTCAAAAACACGAGCGGCAGGCGGTCTAAGCGTAGGTCTAAATTTAAGACCCAAGCCAAGAGTTCGTGACTGGTCTGGGGTGAGAGTGACGTGAGAGTGACGTGAGAGTGATTGTGGAATTCCAAGTTCCGTGGTAAAAGGTCCAGAATCGGTTTTCTCGCCATTTTGTCAAGCCATTTAGAGTAACTGTCTCTTGTATCTACTTTACGACGCCGTTTCCGCGGCCTCTTCCGTTTTTTGAATGCTGGCGAAGAGAAACAGAGGGAGAGCGGCTATCAGAAAACCTTACATTCGGTTTCTTGGACTGTCTCCGCTGTTTTGATCGACTTTGTCTCCCTTGTGCATTTTTGGCTGCGGGCGAGGAGCTACGCTGGTGACGGGCATCGTGGCTGGAATCTCGACGGCGTTGCTGTTTCCGACTTTTGGAGCTAGATCTATCCTTACCACGGCTCTTGGAATTTTTTCGGGGCGGTGGAGTTGTTTTTCCTGACGGAGAAACTGGGCTGAGCTTGGAAACTTCCTGTCGAACGGCACGTTGTACCATGTCGCGGACTGACTGTTCGTTAACAGTAAATTCGGTTTCCATTTGTTCTGTTCTTTTGGCCTCTTTAGAAGCTCTTTTAATTTTCTCCGCTACCCGTTTAGAAGCTCGTGTTGCGGCACACTCGAAGTAGAAGCTGTCTGCAAAACATTTTGCCGACTTAACAAATTCGTCTGCTTCGATATCAAGAGAAGAATCACTGGATTGAAATGATGTTCTCCAAGTCTTTATGGCAGCAAAGATCTTCTGCTTCACTACAGCGCACCGTTCTTTTGCTTGCTGTTGTTCAGTTTCTAGGGAAGCGATAGTGGCGTCTAGAAGCTTTACTTCAGCCTCTTTGATGATATTGTTGAATTGGTCTTGAAGAAGCTGGGCATTCCGGCCTTTAGCGGTTACACAGCGAATCTTCAAACCACTGGGCACCTTCCCGATGCTCTTGGCGGATTCAATTTTTTGTCTACGTTCTTGTAGACCATAAAACTGATTTTCAGCCTCGATTTGGCTATGGACAAGATTTTTTAGTACGCGTTGAAAGTGGTCATCGATCCATATTTCGGATTCGGTTGATTCTTCGGCTGTTGTGGCTCGATGATCATCTAGGACCTCGTCACGCGCCTGATTCTGTCTCTCTGCAGATTCTTGCCGTTTTTTCAGTTTCAAGACACTTCTGGTCATCTCGAATCCAGAGCGAGCTGAAGTGTTGCTGGGCATATTGTGGTTTCTGCTAGTTGCGACTTAGACAATTTTTAAAAAAAATACTAGTAAGCAGCACACAGCAACAGATCTTGTCAACTTGCTTTATTTTCTCCGACCGGTTTCGTCTGATCATACAGTCTTCATTAGGGAGTTTGAACAAGATACATAAAGGAACTTATTTTATACCTATGCTATGGAGTACAAATCACGTCCCAAAGAGGGTACGAACAGCAAAAAAAACACCTACAGATTTGCGTGCAGGATATGACTAAAATCCTGCGGATGTGCAACGTTTAATTTTGGGGCTCACGGATTTAACGTTAAATCCGTGAGCCCCATAAAGTTCCTATGTATCTTGTTCAAACTCCCTGATGAAGTCTGTATGATCAGACGAAACCGGTCGGAGAAAATAAAGCAAGTTGACAAGATCTGTTGCTGTGTGCTGCTCACTAGTATTTTTTTAAATTGTTTAAAAAATTGTTTAAAAAAAATGTGAACGGTCACGAGGCAGCTGGCAGAAGAGTGGTGGCGGAGAGGACGAGACTGGAGAGATTTGCAGATGTGGGAGAGGAGTGGCACATGGACGTTCTCATGTTGCGGCGATTCCACAGGTTTCCTTTGGATCGTGAGGGCGCCCATGTGTTCACCCCTTTTTACTTGCCAATTATGATCAATGAAGAGAATTCATTTAGACACCGCCGCCAGAAGAAAGTGATGAGAAAGATGTTGGAAAAATACATCATCCCCTTCATCTACAAAAATAGAGTGTGGTGTTTAGATAAAAGCCTGTGGCCAGTTAGTATCCGAGATGCTTTGAAGCACTTGACCACCAGCTGCCAACCAAGTTCCCTGAGAATTGCGCCAGCCGCCAATGGAAGGCGATAGTTCAGTGCTATAAGGACATCAAGCAAGCTCAGGCTGAAAATTGAAAATGAATCCTTTTTTTATTTTTGATTTGTTAGTCAAGAAAAGAAAAACATGACAGATTGTAAATAAAGTTTTTGTGAAATTTAAATTAACAGTGGTTACTTTTTCAACAACAAACTCTGTGTCCGTGTCCATGTTTTGCCACGCTGCATTGGCGCATTGCAAACCTTCTTGTATTTGTTGTTTGTTAATGTCACTATAAGAAGCTTTTCGCAAAACTTGACTGAGACGTAAAGTAGAATACATTTCTCGACGAAGTTTCTGAAAACGGGAACGTCTCCTTAACGCTTCCTCTTCTGAAGAAAGCGGTTCCTTTTTGACACAACTTATCTGTCCTTGGATAATGGGATAATACACTTGAGTATGTTCACAAAAGCTGACAAGTTTCATGATTTCTTTTACAAATGAAGGTCTTCCAGTTCCACTCTTAATTGTTCAATGTTCTCTGGCAGACAGAAGGTACGGTTGAACAAAGCTTTGATTTCCTGTGGGGGTTTTTCATCAAGATCTCGGGAACCAACCACAGCGCTGCTCTGATGAAGGGTGGGTTTTTTGAGATTCCAGGGTAAAAATTTGCTACCAGCTACCAGACAGGCAGAATCATCGCTTACGTAGTAGTGATCTTCAGAGCGGTACCAAGTTTGCTGGGAATGTCAAACAGGTAGACTTCTTTGCGTTCATCCAAAGCCAGTTGCAAGGTCCACCCTGTTCCCTCTTTGACTCGTTTGGCATCCTTTTCCAATATGCCAAAGGCATAGATCGTATGAGCCTTTTTAGCAATTTGGTAATTGCGTTGCAGCAATTGAAGCGTGTAGAAATGGGTGGGAAGATTTTTTTGTTTAGTTTCTTAGCGGCCTGATAAAGGTAAGGACTGGCTAGCAACAGGACTTCCACCGTTGCAGGACTGATGTATCCGGCCCTTGGATTATTTGGGGGGTACAATGACATCCACTTGCATGCCAAAATGTTTGGCCATTTCTTCCGCCTCTTGATCTCTTCCCTCGGCACCACCCGTGTAGAGGACATGACCATGTCCAATGAAAAGTTTCATCTCTTCGTCTTGTGCTCCAATCATGTCGATGTCTGGGTCTGGGAACATTTGTCAGGAAAAATGTAGCCTGTATTGGGTCCCACGATTTGAAGAATGTCTGCTTTGCTTAACCCTAAAACGAAGCCAAAGTCAATGAGGTGATGAAATCGACACTGTTTGAAGGTGAACCCAGCAGCTAAGCCCGGATTGACACGTTGGAGAAGATAAGCTTTTTCCAAGGCAAAGTCTTCACCCTTCAAATCCTTGTAGTAGTCCATGCAACGGAATTAAAAAAGGGAATTATGGAGCAACTTAACTAGGAAAAAGCTGAATAAAAGTTGACCAATGGGAGAAGACGTGACCTTATTTGGACATCACGTGATTGGAAAGTGGACCAATCAGAGTGAATGTGACCTGACCAGTCATGGACCTTATAGGGTCATGATGTGATCCAAAATTGGACCAATAAAACAAGAAGAATAACCTGACCAATGGTGGAAACGAATACGTTATTTGGTTATTACGTGAGGCGAAAATGAACTAATGAGAAAAGGGTTTAAAGAGTTTTAAAATCGAAGCACTGGTTGTCATTTTTTCACATTGGGCAAGGATGTCCACCTGGTGGGAATATAGCAATGTCTCTCCAGCTGGTTATCCAAATTCTACTCGGAAGAGAAAATCTAGAACTGCCAAAGGCACCAACCCAGGTGTGAAGAAAAAGAAGGAGAAGGAGAACCATGAAGTGACCTGTTAGAGTGAAATACCTCATGACGAGACGGTGGAGGTCCTGCAAGAGGGAGTATCGTACCCTCAACCCAGTGAAGAGGAAACCAAGGAAGCTGTTCAAGAGGTGATGAATGAGTTGAGCGTGATGATGGACCAAGCCACACAAACTCCTCCATCGCCACCACCACCACCACCTGAGGATGATATTGAACCTTTTACAAGAATGGTGAGATTTGCTAACATGTTTCGAACCCCAGATGGGGGTTTGCCTTCATCATCGGGTTCGTTTGAAGGAGCGCGTGTCCCAAAAAAAGGGTGGGAGTATGTGAAATGTCCCATGTATCCCTGTTTGCTGTTTTGTGCTAAAGAGAAGGCCCTTGTCTATACGAGGGAGGTGTATCGTCAACCTCATGCAGACGTACGCAACATGTGGAGCTGTTTGTTGTGCTTTTGCCGTCAACCAGCGACGCTTCAACAAAGCCACTCCCAAGACAACCCCAGACGATTGTTTTTGACCTGTTCCAAGAAAGAGTGCAACTTCTTCCGGTGGACCGACAAACCTTTGGGTCAAAAGTTTGGAACTGGTTGCAAAACTAGGGAGAAAAGCCATGTCACCCTTTACCTATCCGTGATGCGAATGGATATCCGCTGCGTGGGTATGACATCCCAGGTCCACCACCAGAGTAAACCAGAGTGAGACGTAAAGAGGATGTGCAGCGAGATCGTCCCCTAACCGACTATGAAAAGCAGTTGCTGCGAGAAATCCAGGAACTCAAGAGCCGTGAAGTACAGTGACAGTGTACAGAACTGGCAAAAAGGTCTAGAGACTGTGGACTATGATTTCTGTACCGGTTTGCCCAAGGACGGTTTATCTTAAATCATTGTAAGAAAAAAGAAAAAGAAACTCTTTTTAGAAAAAAAGCAGGTCCCTAAAACGAGGGTTATTGGTAGACGCGGTGGCATTTTTTATAAATACGCATTCATCTTTTAATCTTGTTTAACTTGTAAATAAAGAATGTTGTCATGAAAAATAAAACAGGTTCCTTTTTGAGTTTTAAAAAAACCATGGAGTCTGTTGTTGTGCATTATGGGTGGGATTGTTTATGGTATGTTATTCAATGGAAGTGTCATCAAACCCTTTGTGGGTTTTTTGAACGAACACCAAGAAGGAGACAAGGTACCCATTCCTGCCGAATGTCCCGAAGACACACATCCTTTGAAGGTGTTTGAAGACACCCATGTGGAAAGAAATGTTTCTCAAAAGTAGCTCGGAACTCCGAAAATTATCGGCTTTCTTAAGCTTTTGGTGTCCGTGCGATATTCTGGTCTTTAGAAGCCTCTGCAATGGATGGCCAAATTTCTGCATTGTGGGTCATTAAAAAAGTGGATTATTTAAAAGTAGCTCGAGACAACTAAAGCAATAGGTCTTATAATGCTCTCGGTGTATGTAGCATATTCTGCAAGTTTGAGGTGTGTGCAATTCATGTTGACTTTTCTCTTTGTGAGTCGCTGATAAAGTCCATTTTCAACAGTTTTTCAAGACAGGTCAAACCGTAGACAAACCGTAGGGAAACTGTACCCTCGAGACAGCTTAAACGATAATACTTGTGGTGTCAGTAGCAAATTCTGCACGTTTTAGGCTTGTCCCATGCCGAGCATAATTGGTGCAGAGTGGGTCACAGGAAAATTCGCAAGTTTCAGGTATGGAAAATGCATGGTGAGTTTGCTCATTGTGGCTCTCTGGAAAAGTCGATATTCAACAGTTGCTCGAGACAGCTCAAATTATAGGTTTTATACTGCTTTCCATGTCGTAGCTTTTTCTGCACGTTTTGGGCTTGTTTGATGCGGAGTAAAATTTCGTCCATAGTGGTTCTCAGGAAAACTGGATTTTTCAAGATTTGCAGAGAATGCTCCAAATTGTCGACTTTAAAATACTTTTGATCTCTGAAGGATATTCCTTAAGTTTTAGGGCATAGCGTTGCACAGCGAATTTTTTCATTGTGAGTCGGTGGAAAACTTCAATTCTTAGTAGTAGCAGGGAACTCCTCAAATCATCGGCTTTCTAATGCTTTTGGTGTCGGTGGGATATTCTGCTCTTTAGAAGCCTGTGCCAAAGTTTTGCACTGTGGGTAATTAGAAACGTAGACTTTTGGAAAGTTGCTCGAGAACGCTCAATCCATAGTTTTTATAATGCTCTCGGTGTCTGCACCATATTCTGCAAGTACCAGGTCTGTACGATGATCTTTGTTCTTGGAAAGTCAAATTTTCAAGAGTTGCTGGTAGCAGTGCAAACCATAGGTTTTATAATGATTAACATGTCAGTAGCATATTCTGCACGATGCAGCCTTGTTTGATGCGTAGAACAATTGGTTCGCAGTGGGTCGCAGGAACACTAGCGTTTTTAAGAACTTCTCGGAACACCTTCTGCAAGTTTGAGGTGTGTACAATGTATAGTGAACTCTGCACCTTAGAAGCCTGTGCGATGCATGGCCAAATTTCTGCATTGTGGGTCATTAGAAAAGCAGATTTTTTAAAAGCTGCTCGAGACAGCTCAAGCCATGGCTTTTATAATGCTCTCGGTGTCTGTGGCCAATTTTTCACGTTTTAGGCTTCTTCGATACGTAGCATAATTGGTCGACAGTGGGTCACAGGAAAACACGTGTTTTTAAGAATTGCTCGAAACTCCTTTCATCGTCGGTTTTATAACGCTCTCTCCTTGTCTGTAGCATACTCTGCAAGTTTGAGGTGTGTAGAAAGCGTGGTGACTTTGCTCTTTGTGGCTCACTGGAAAAATCGACATTCAAGAGTTGCTGGAACAGCTAAAAACATAGGTTTTTTAATGCTTTCTGTGTCTCTAGCATACTCTCTACGTTTTGGGCTTGTTTGATGCGTAGGGAAATTTGTCCACACGCACTCAGAAAAACTGTTTTGTTCAAGAGTTTGATGTGCATACAATGCATAGTGAACTTTGCTCGATGTGGGTCGAACAAAAAGTCGACTTTGAACAGTTGCTCTAGACAGCTCAGACCATAGGTTTTGTAATGCTTGCGGTGTCAGGAGCATATTCTGCACGTTTTAGGCTGGTTCGATGCGTGGCATAATTCGTCCACAGTGTGTCACAGGAAAATTCACATTTTTAAGAAATGCTTGGAACACCTTTCATCGTCGGTTTTATAACGCTCTTAGTGATTGTAGCATAATCTGCAAGTTTGAGGTGTGTTTAATGCACGGTGACTTTGCTCTTTGGGGTCCCTGGAAAAGTCGATTTTCAACAGTTGCTCGAGACAGCTCAAACGATAGGTTTTAAAATTCTTTCAGTATCTGTAGCATGTTCTGCACGTTTTGGCCTTGTTCTGGCCCAGCTTAGGAAAACTGGATTTGTCAAGAGTTGCGGTGAACGTCGCAAATTGTCAACTTTCAAATGCTTTTGATGTGTGTAGCATATTCTTGAGGTTTTGGGGCAGTACGTTGCAGAGCGGATTTTTTTTATTGTGGGCGGGAGAAAAACTCCATTTCTCAAGATTAGCGCGGTTCTACTCAAATCATCGGCTTTATAATGCTTTTGGTGTGTAGTGGATATTCTGCACCTTAGCAGCTTGTGGCCAAATTTCTGCATTGTAGGTCATCAGAAAAGTGGTTTTTTTTTAAAGTTGCCCAAGTAAGCTCAAGATATTATTAATATAATGCTCTCTTTGTCCGTAGCATATTCTGCAAGTTTGAGGTGTGTACGATGCAAAGCGAACTTTGCTCTTGGTGGTGGACTGAAAAAGTCGATTTTTCAAGAGTTGCTCGAGAAATCTCAAACCATAGGTTTTATAATGCTTTCGGCGTGAAAAGCATAGTTTGCACGTCTTAGCCTTGTTTGCTGCGTAGCATAATTGGTGCACAGTGGGTCACAGGAAAAGTTGCGTTTTTAAGAATTTGTGTACAATGCATGGTGACTTTGCTCTTTGAAGGTCCCTGGACAAGTCGATTTTCAAGAGTTGCTCGAGACAGCTCAGACCATCGGTTTTATAAGGCTTTCGGTGTCTAGCATATTCTGCACGAGTATTTTTGTCGAGTAGTATTGTGGGACCATTTAGATCCCCTAGCGTCGTTTGGATGCGTGGTTGTCATTTTTTCAGAAAGGAGAGTGATGTCATACCGGAAGTGCAAAACAGGAAGTTACGTCAAAATGTTTTGTCCAAATAGGGTGAGCTTTCAATCGAAAATCACCATAGCAACAAGACAGACGTGTTAAGTTCAACAGATTTTTTAATGGAACAATAACAAGGCATGACTTAGTTACAGGGTGGGAGCGTGGTGCCTGGGCCCAAGTGGTCACCGGTGTCCCTTGACCAAAGTCCAAAGTTTAAAAAATTTAAAAATGTTACGTGACTGGGCTTTGCCTAGACCCGAGTTTTAGACGGCTTCCTGGTACCCATAGGGTTAGGTTTGGAAGGTACTGGGATCGATGACCCTCTTGTCGTAGACCATTTGGTAACGCTTGTAGTTGGGAAAGGTGTAGAGGTCGTAGGTTTTGGCGTCTCTGACGATTTGGTGGGTTTTGACGACTTGAGTTTCGCGTGGTTCGTTTTGAGGATTTTCACTTTCGTCAAGCACGTTTTGACGCATGACGTCATAACTTAATTGAGTTTTGCCTTCGGTGTTGACACGGAAGCCGCGGACCTTGCATTCGACTTTGCCGCTCTTGGTTTTGTACCCATAATTCTTGGGGCCTCCCGCCACGAATTCCACTATGTAATCTGTCAGCATCCAATTTGCTGGTGAACTCTCCGAGATAGTCTCCCAAGGGATTGTTGAGTTGTCCCGGTAGGAGGTAAATGTCCGAGTCGGTCGGTTCCCTGGCAAGGCTGTCGGGGATCATGCGGTTCATACGCAGATTGCAGTTGCAGGCCGAGGCGATGGTCATGTGCTCAAACGGGTTGAACCCCGTTTTGGCTTCAAACAAACGTTTGAAAGTCAAACACCCTTCTTTCAATAGGCGGACATCGGATTCACAGTAGGCCACTGATTCTTTTTGGAAATCAAAGACAACTTGGTTGTCGCGCTGCTCCTGGTGCCATTTTTAAAACTCTTGGCGTCCTTCAGAGGACATAACTTCGGGCATGTGGTAGTTCATGGCAGGGACGGGTCCCACGTACTCTTGGTTTTCGGGATGTTGAACTTGTGTGGGAAGTAGCCCTTTTTGAGTTTAATGAGCCGAAAGGTTTTGGGAAACGCCCAGAGGGGTATCTGGAAGAAACTGAGGGAGTCGGTGAAACGGATGATTTTGCTGCGTTCCACTGGCAAGAGTTTACACTCGTTGCGGATCTGTTCCACCTTTTGGTTGTTGGTATTATACTGGTGCTCCCTGAAATACTCATCGTGCCCTAGAAAAGTTTGAGCGATGACGTTGATTGGGTGCGTGTCATTCAGGGTCAGGGTATCCAGTCATTCGAGAAACTCTTGCACACACTGGTCTCCTCGGAAGCGAAAGGGTCGATCATCGTCTTCGGTTTCGGCAACGATCAGATTGGCCACGTGGTGTTCTTGGGGTTGCATGGCCTCGATGTCGAAGAACACGTGCAGGGGTAGGAGTTTTTCGTCATCGTCCTCGTCATCATCATTATCATTATGTTCTCCTTCCTCATTGACCCGCAGGGTTTGGAGGCCAGCGGGCACCTCGTTTGGCGGGAGGACATCGTTGACGTTGACGTTTTCGTTTGCGCTCCCCTTTTTGCTCTTGGATTCCTTGAGGGGTCAGCGATGGGTTTGAGCTTCGACTTACTGGTGACAGGACACTTCCAGTTTGAAACACTCCTCACATCGGCGTGGAGTGAAACAGACGCTTTGATGATGGACCTGAGCAATTTTCCGTCCAGAGTTTTGGTGCGATGGGCCTCGAAACAGGTGTCTCCGAAAACATTTCATCTACAGTGATGACAACGTGGGGAGGCTTTCAGTCTGCGCGGGTAGGCGTGGAGGAAATCAGGGCACTATTTGTGGGAACAGGCGCGGCACTGGACGTTGTTTGAACATCGGTGGCGTCGCTCATCGTTGTAGGATTTGAAGCAAGTGGCACAGACATAACCTTTGTTGAAGAACCTAGGGAGACTGGTAATGACATCGTAGTGACCTGCAGCAGGATCAATTGTTTGGAGAGGGGTCGTTCAAAACTTTTGCCGTGGTACGAGTGGACCGCATCGACTAAGATGATCTGGTAGTCGTACAGGGATGGGGTTTGACTGAACTTGGTCAACTCTTCGTACCCACAAGGACCAAATGGTACGTGGGCCTCGTGGTGGAGTAGCAATGCTAGTTCTCTTTGGATTTCTTTCCTAGTCGGATGGCGTTCCATTGGGGGTCATTGTCCATCTTGGCCTTCACGGTGACCAAGACACGCGCACAACACAGGTCATCGTCGTTTTGGATGAGGATGATGGCCTTTTTCTTTCGCTTGAAAAGTTTAGGGAACTGGTTCCCTGGTGTCAGATGGCGTGGGTCTTTTCCACTACCCCGGAGAGCATGATGCACTTGCGTGATGGACAACTGAAACGAATCGTCCATTTCAAATTGTTCGTTGCTCGTCCGAGAAGGGCATCCGCCCTTAAACCCCCTTCTTGCCATTCGCCGGCGCATAATCCCCACCCCTGGAAATTACTGGTGTGACGATTGAAACTGAGGGTGAAGTAGAGTCGGTATTGATCGTGCAGGTACGGGCTCGTGGTTAATACGCGATGTATGACGCGTCGCAACCCGTCTTGGAAAGCTCGAACCACGTGAGGACTGTCCACAAAATTACCCGTTTGTCGTAATCGGTGGTGAAAAGACGTTTGCAGACCCCCATGGTAGCAATGCCTCGATCCACAAAGGGTTGAAGATCAAACTCGAAGGTCCCCACGGGTGTTTAAGGATCGATCTCCTCACCACTCTGTTGAAGGAGTTGGGTTTGAAAAGCCCTATGGCGTTAAAAGGCATCCATAACGTCATTGCATAACGCATCTCCTTCTTCACTACCATCCTCTGGCCTTTCAAGTCTAAGCAAAGCCAACACCTCCTTGCACGAGACACCACTAGGGCCTGGATCTTCTTGTTCGTGTCTTGACGACATGATAACTGCCAGAAGGCAAACCGAATTGAAAAAAGGGAAGCAAGGTGAACTTTTTTATAGAGGAGAAAGCGTCACGTGAGATAAGTGGAAGAACCAATGACGGGAAAGTCACGTGCATGCAAAAAATAACAAAGGGTGGGGGTCCCCCCTCCCCCCATTTCTATTGTCCCATCATTCTTTGCAATTTCCTTGGTATAAAACGCTCAGCATGTTTCGGCAAAAATGACGGGACAGAGAAAAAGATATCGACAAGCCAAAGGGGAAAAATTGCAGAGCCAAAAAAAAAAGATATTAGGAAGCCAACCGGGAAAAAATTCCAGAGTATCATCGGAGCAACTTTTGAAAAATAGACTTTTCCAGTGACCCCTCCCCCCATTTCTATTTTCCCATCATCCTTTGCAATTTCCTTGGTATAAAACGCTCAGCATGTGTCCACAAAAATGGCGAGAGCAGAGAAAAACATATCGACAAGCCAAAGGGGAAAAAATTGCAAAGCCAAAAAAAACAGATGTTAGGAAGCCAACCGGGAAAAAATTCGAGAGTATCATCGGGAGACATCGAGAGGCAAACCACGAGAAACTGTTAGAGAAACAGAGAATCAAGAAGTCAACCGGGAGAGATATCGAGACTATCGAGCGCGATATCGAGAAGCCAACCGGGAGAATTACCGAGAGTATCGAGCGAGATATCGAGAAGCAAACCGAGAGTTTATGATAAGGTATCGGGAAAAGAGGTCAAAAACATTTGCAGAGACACTCCAAGAGCAACTAAGAAAAGTTCAACGTCATCAAAGAGAAACCCAACAAAAACTAAAAAACTAAACGATTGTCGCTGGTTCTGGCAGATTGTTTGAAGTCACCCTCTCGTTATCTTGTCCCTTTGGCGAAAATGCGGTCACCCGTTTTAATGTATTTGGACTCGTTTTGCCACTCACTCAGTGCAGAAGAAGACATGTCGTTTGACCAAATGCTGGGGGAATGCCAGGATGTTGACATAAATCAGCAACAACAACCGACCGTGTTGAACCTTGACTCGGGTCAAGTTGAAACCATCGATGAACATGTCTGGGTCAGAGATTCAAGTAAGTGGTTGGACGACTTGATTCAAGAATTGGATCAAGAAGCAGAACTGGAGAGTTTGATCAATGATGTAGATTTAACTAGTCGGAAAGACTTTGTTGAAGACATGAAGGAGAGTGAATGGGAGAATGTATGGAACGATGCGCTTGACAATTTTGATTTAAACCATTTGCAATGAACCAGGCATTTTTTCTCCAAGATGTATTTTATTTTTTGTGAAACAACAACAAAAACAACAACAGGATGTACAATAAAGGATGTACAATTAAAAAACATGTTTTTACAATTTCAAACGTTTTGACTTGCATCATTTTTTTCACCACACGTTCCGTCATGGTTTTCCTGCCCGGCAAACGATCAATGGCTTTGATCATCTTGGTATCGACTTTCCACTTGTCTTACATGTTGTTTTGCAATCTTGTCCAATCGATTGATGCCGCGATCTCCACGCATGAGACGTTTAGCCAAGTGAGTACCGGGTCCCATGTACTGATACCCCGGCCAATGAATTTAATGCCTGTTTTGGCCAACCATTTTGGAATGTCCACACCCCATCCTCGTTGGCTTCTTTTTTTCCGGGTGGTCCTCCTTTTAGTGGTTTTTTTCTTGGTTTTCATTTCTTCTTTTCTTTTTCAGTCACTGTCGTCGTAAGCCAAACGTCGTCTTAACTTTTTGTCTCCTGCCCAATCTTCCCACCCAGGCAGGGGTTTTAACTGTTTCACTTCTCGAGCGCTTTTGCCTTTGACGAGACCAGGACCTCTGCCTTTACCTTTGCCTTTGCCCCAAGTACTTGCAGCGTACTGTTTTTCAAGGGTTTTGCAACGTTCTCGAATGGCTTCTAAACGAGCGCCAAGACCACTGTCGTCTCCTCGGCAGGTGGAAGGAGTGGCTCTCCTGACAGGAATTTTACTGGTGGACGCTTTGCCTTTCTTGACAGGTCCTAAAGGAATGATTTGCGGTTTTGTAGGGGATGGACTGCCTTTTATCATGCGTATCAACCATTGTTTCACAGTACCCGTCACCATACCCCCTTCTTCCTCTTCTTCCCCTCCCGGAGGTCCATCAGGCGCTCCCGCACCTACACCCCCAGGAAATTGACGTTTGCGTTTGGTTAACTTGGTCAATTCTTGACTGAGAGGTTTGGTTTTGGCATTGACGATAGCTGGAGGGATTTGGGAGTCTGCAAACAAAAGATGTTTTTTCGGCCGCCAACGTGGCCTGTTGAGCAGAGCATTTTTTGAGAGCACTTAACTCCCCCTTGTAATATTGAAAGAAATGAGCTAAATCCTTTTGAGGAATCATGTACACTTCCTCCATTGCAGCGCTACAGTCTGCACAGAGTTCTCCTTCCTCCAAGGTGCCACACCTCGCACAACGTAAACTGAACAATATATGCATATGCTCCCGATACCACATCTGGTATTTACACTTCCAGTATTGACAACGATCTTTCCACTCCTCTCGTTCCCAATTGACTCTACAAAAGGTTCACCCACGTTGCAAGGTTAAGCGTCGTCGTCGAACACATTGACATAACACGTTGTTGAGACCTTGCTACAATCCTGTAACTTTTTGCGAGACGAGCCACTGACGACGTTTTTTTCACGCAATGTTGGCGACGACCCAGGTTTAATAGCACATTTTTACAGGGACGAAGCTGCGCCACGATGGGGGTGTAACGGGAATGCTGTTTTTTAACAGGTTTAATACCAGTTTACTCACGGCTTTGATTTGATCCGCATTGGCATGCTGCAAGAGTTCTTGACGTTTAAAACGACTGGCTTCTTTTAACACAGACCGTAGAAACCGAAATTGAAGTCAAATTCGTTTCATACTTCCCACGGCTTTCATCTTAAATTAGAAACAGCACCTCCTACACCCAGGGTTCCCATTCTTTTACAGCGTTTACTCTTGCCAAGTTGAACCCCCACTTTAGCCGCTCACTTAAGCAAAGACCAAAGACTTCTTCCTACACTGACTTTATCTGGACGTCTTCTTGTTCTTCTTTCTCGTTTTCTTCTTCTGGGGGCCATGAGTCCATGAGGATAGGACTGTGAGGGTTGACCTTTTTATCCTTTGCCACCCAGTATCTCTTGGACATCAAAGGTCGATGACATCCATCCACGTAGCATTGGGCGTTCACTTGCTGGTAGACAAAATGACGATAGTATTCTTGCACGCAGCGTTTGGGCAAAGGTGGAGTAAAATCAATGATGGTGTCATCCAACGGTTTGCATCTTGATCAGAAAACCTTCCAGTCCCTCAAAGAGAATCCCGCGCACATAGGTTCTCAACTCGATAAAGGCTTTGGCATAGGTGGTGAAAGTAAAGCGATTCATGTCATATCGACTTTAGAACTGTATTTTTTAAGATCGTTTCATCCTTTTTGACCACGGTGCACACAGCAGCCAAGCACGCTACCAACGTGCTGTTTTCCATAATGGAACCCGCAATCATCCCGGCAGCAATGAGTAGTAGAGCCATACCGTTGAACAAGGCGTTGTAAAACTTGAAATGATTCAACATTTTCCTATAACACCACCACTGTTTGTGATAAAAGACATACAAGGAATCCATGTGTTGCAAAAGTTCCGGTTTGAACTTTAAACAATTGTTTTTGGACCACCGACCATTCAGCAGAGACACCACCGCCTTTTCTTTGAGGACCATGGTCTCATCAAGACGAAAATTGTGACGAAGTGCTTTTTCCACGGTAGGACGTCCTCCTTGTTTATAGCTTGGTCAAGATACTATTGGTGGTGGTGATATTAGCGATCTTGCGTCCTTGGGCAAACTGTTCTTGATCTTGTAACAACATCCGTAATCGACGTTGTAAATCCGCTTGGTTCAACGTTCTAGGTGATTCTTGAGGTGTGACTTGTTGAGAGAAAGTACGAGATGGGAGGGACTCCAAATAACGGGTCATGTCTTCCACAGTGAAATGATCCCAGGCTTGGTTTATCAGGCACTGGTCCCCAGTGTTTAAAATTTCTTGAATGGTTTCGGGTGACACACGGCTGGTGGTGGTGGTGCCTACCCCACCACCACCAGCTTACGGTCGTCGGGATCCATGAAAATCTGCCATGCTCTATCTTCTAACGTCCACACCAGTTCACGAAAATATGTTTCGTTGTAACGGTCAATGAAATGGTCAATGGATTTTCCTTGCCTGTGTTGAACCAAATTATATACCTCTCACATGGCACTGTAATCCATGTCATGCAAACGCATACTATGAAAATAATCGCCCACGATTTTTTCCGGACAAATCCAACACCAAATACCCATAAGGGCGAGTGGTGGCGTGGTGAAAGGTTTCCAAACTGTGTTTCCACGTGGTGGGAAACGATTGAAGGAGGACATTGCGTAACCCCAATTGATCCCGCGGGTTCTTGAACGCCACGATGCAATGGGCATTGCGAGAAATGCTTTTGGTATATTTTCCCACGGGAAACATGTCTTGGCACAAGTAAATGACTGTGAAGTTTTGATGATAGGAATGTTTGGTGAATAAATTCAACACGCGTTTATCGTTGCTGCCTTCGTCCATCAAATCATCCAACACCCTGACTTCTTGCCCCTGAGGAAACCATTGCACCAGGGTTTGGTGATCGGGAAAGCCTTGGTGAAATCGATCTTACATGGGTTGAAATCGTCCTGCCATGCTCCATAACAATAATGTTTTTGGGTGGGAGGGCTTTCAAACAACTCGGGGTTCTCCAACAAGAGTTTTTCTGTAAACACGATTTTGCCACACCCGGAAAGACCCACCACTAAAATACTGTAGGGGGTGTGAAAACGAAAGGCTCTTCCCAACATGACAGTTCAAGAAAAATACACACACTTTGATTTACGCTTTACCTTTTCATTGGTTTTAACAACAACGTTTATGATAAGGGCATCGACACACTTTGTGCCAAACCAACTCATTACAAATCAGCTGTTTAACTCTGACTGGCTTTATGATCTTTGCTTATATAATCGTGATCTGAAAGTCATTTAACAATTCTTGCAAAGTGCATCCACGCTTTGGCTTTCAAGTACAACAACTTGTAATCACCGCAACTCTTGCTATTGACGGCTTCAAGGGACTTGCCACTGGTCACCACATACTTCCAATGCCGAACGATCCAGTCTCTCAACGGGGTGGCTTGTTCGTATCTCTCCAAGGGTAGGGCGTAACTATCCATCACTTCACACACGTTCTGATAGGTCCAGAGCGCCAACCAATGTTGATCGGGTTGATCGCGAGGGTCCGTATTCACAACCTAGGCTTTGGGTGTTTGCTTGTCGGGTGTCTTGGGCAAACGATCACAAGCCACTGTCCCATAAAAATAAGGTTTTAATTGAGGATCGTCTCGCGCCAAATAATCCAACTGCACATAATTTAAAGGGACATGTTCCATCGTTTTCTTTAACGCTGATAGATGTGGTACAACACAGCTCCGTTCGAGTCAATCTCCAGCTAGTTCTCAAACTCCCCGTACACGAGCACGGTTATATTGGTATTGGGAGCTGCTCCAAATTCCAAGCTGAGTTGTAAGTCTCCCGTTTGCTTCGGGTTGACTCTTTGACTGTCAGCACATCCATTGGTTACATTGTTAAATATGAACAAGGTACAATTTTTGTGCTTGTCCCCAATCTCCTCGTTCCACCATGATGCCTTGCTTTTTGCACTAGACTCCACTGGCTTGAAGAAAACGAAAGTACCCCAGATTATCTCGGGCACTGTTGTCATGATTCAACTCCAGGGTTTCATAAGGGTATTCTTCTCCTCTCACAATCTGTCGAATGGAACGTAGTCCAAAGTTCTGGAAGCAGAAGGGATCTTGGGTCACATTCTCATTGAAAGCTCGACTGTCCAACAGGCCCACGATCAAACGAACGGGAATTCTGTTTTGAAACAGGCTGGGAATGTCAAAGCGGGTGAGGTTGCCTTGCAATGCTGAAGGTCCGGATTCACTGCGAACCGTGGGGTAGGAAGCCAATTTTTTGTCGCTGTGTCTTTGGGCAGACAGTATCTTGTAGATGGTTTCATTCAAGCAGAGTTGACACAGATGAAAGCGTAGCCTGACATTCCCCTCCACCAAGCGGCCAGTTAGCCCCACTCCATTGAAAAACAGATTGGGACTATTAAAATGAAATTTCATCTTGATTTCCACGCCTGGCACCAATACTTTGCCAGTGTGAAACACTTCCAAGTGAGGTTGAAACACCAAACTGTAAGCGACTCCCCCAATATAGTTTTCAGTTTCTGCTATAGACAGGGCCAACGCTGCGTGGCACTGAGATCTCAGTAGTCATTGTGGGGGGTGCCGCTGTCTGTGTTGGTAGCGGTCCATTGGGGTGGGAAATCCACAGCATTAAACCAGCCTTGAGGTGCCAACACGGTCTTTCCGTCCTCTCGGTTGAAATTCAGCAAGTCTTCTATGTAGGCCTTGTAGTGATACGTGTCTGATTGCGGACTGTTTAAAGTACCATTCAACTGCAGGTCAATCTGCTTGATGATGGTATGAGCCAAATTGTTGGTAACCCACAGTTGTTCATGAGCTACTAAGTTAGCATTGTTACTCTTTTTCAGTCCCAGTTCCATGGTAAAGTAACTGCGTCCCAAATCGACATAATCGTCCAAAGCAGGAATGACGAATTCCATAGCATTGATGCCGGGCGTGGAGGGTTGAATGGTGACCATGCGATAGCCATTGATGCTAATGTCCGTAAGGGGTACCTTAAACACTCTCAAAGCTGGGTTGACAGCCCCGTCGGGACGGGCGTGAACTGGGGCTGCTTCTGTCATGTCTTTAAGTAGTAATTTTTAAGGTCGACGTCTTCTTCTTCTAGATGTAGAGGGAGTGCTTCGTGATGGGCTTTTATACCGTCGTCGTCGTGCTAACCGTTGAGCCAAATCAAATCCTGGTATTCTCATCACACTTTAGCCAAACCAGCCTCCACGTTGCTGCGGTCGTTTTGTAATCATCATCATTTTCCAAAGAAACAACCCTCCACATTGAGGCAAACCACGATTGCTACGAATACGTCGAGGACGAGAGTGTTCTGGAGTCAAAGGCATCTCTTCTTTTTGCTTTAGACACCAAAAATGTCACGTAATTTTTTCACTTGTTTGGGAAACAAGGCATTGGCCACGCTCACGGCTTTTTTCACGTTCTTGTCACCCAAGGCTTTCTTAGCTCGTTTGGCGATTTCCTGTTTGATCACCTGTTCGGCTTTTCGCTTGACACCTCGTGTCAAACCTGCTCTTAATCTACTCAGGGTGTTACTGGGTACTTACAAAGGATTTCGGGTCCAACTGCGCAAATACCTGTTTTTCAAAGGTACCATGAATCTTGTTGAGACGTACACGATCCCCCACGCTGAAGTTTGGCTTGGGATGTTTTTCTTTCAACCGTTTTCCGTAGAGCCTTTTCACACGGCTTCTTCGTTGTCTCATGTTACATCCTTGGGGGGCATACCAATACTACGATGACGCGTAGCATTGTAACCTTGAACCAGTTGGGGTAACTGATTGTCAAAACGTAACGTGTTGGCTGCCGTAAAATAACGGTACAGTCGTTTTTTCAACGTATGGTTAAACCGTTCCGCCGCAGTGGCCTTAGCACCCCCTCCGTGGAAAAATGATCAATCCCATGGTCCTTGACCCAGCGTTGAAACGTACGGTTGTAAAATTCTTTGCCTCGATCCGTATGTATATGTATGTACGTATATATATATATATATATATATATATAACACAAATGAACTTAAACCAGTCAAACAAAGAATAAACAAACACTCATCAGGCAATATCAACGATTCGTTGATATTGCCTGATGAGTGTCGTCGTCCTTTGATCACACGAAACAGCGTTGTCGCAATAAAACGATGAATTGAAATCTTTCTACTTTTGATCATTATTATAACTGCTCCTCCTCCTCGTGTTTGAATTTTGTTTGTTGTTGATGTAAGCAGTTTATACCTCTAACGCTCCTGATGAAGACCGTGATGGTCGAAACGTTGAGCGAATAAAAGCAACTTAGCTACATTGTATATTGCAGTTGGCCTCTTGACCATTACATTTCTAATTATATATATATATATATATATATATATATATATATATATATATATATATATATATATATATATACATATAAACACAAAGTGAAAACCCTAAAAATTGTCCTGAACGGGATTTGAACCCGCGTCCTCGACTTTCTAGTGCCGATGTGTTAACCACTACACCATCAGAACGACCACGTAACAACGCTGCCGAACTTAAGGCTTTATGGCTCACGGGCCTCCCGACAAATTTTAGTGTTTTCACAGGAGCTGACTGGAAGGCTTGTAGGCCTTTTTGACGAATATAAATAACACAAACGAACTTAAACCAGTCAAAGAAAGAAAACACTAAAATTTGTCGTGAAAACACTAAAATTTGTCGGGAGGCCCGTGAGCCATAAAGCCTTAAGTTCGGCAGCGTTGTTACGTGGTCGTTCTGATGGTGTAGTGGTTAACACATCGGCACTAGAAAGTCGAGGACGCGGGTTCAAATCCCGTTCAGGACAATTTTTAGGGTTTTCACTTTGTGTTTGTTTATTCTTTCTTTGACTGGTTTAAGTTCGTTTGTGTTTTCTTGAAAAATCCAGCTTTTCTGAGCCCCACTGGGGTCAAATTTTGCTACGCATTGAAGAAGCCCAAAACGTGCACAATATGTTACAGACACCAAAAGCATTGTAAAAGCTATCATTTGAGTTGTCTCAGGCAACTGTTGAAATCGACTTTTCGAGGGACCTACAATGAGGAAAGTCACCGTACACACAGACCTTTGGTTTGAGCTGTCTTGGTCAACTTCCAAAAAATCCACTTTTCTAATGATACACAACGCAGAAATTTGGCCACGCATTGCACAGGCTTCTAACGTGCAGAAAATGCCACAGACACGAAAAGCATTAGAAAGGGCAAGGATTTGAGATCTGCGCTCCTCGTAATAAATGGAGTTTTTCTCCAACCCACAATGAAAAAAACTTTGCTGTGCCACGCACTGCCTAGAAAGTTAAGCAGAATATCCTATAGAAACCGAAAATATTATAAAACTTATGGTTTGAGCTGTCTTATGCAACTGCCGAAAATCGGCTTTTCCACTGAGCCACGAAGAGCAAAGTCACCATGCATCGTACACACCTTAAACTTGAAGAATATGCTACAGACACAGGGGGGATTATAAAACCTATGGCTTGAGCTGTGTCCAGCAACTTTTAAAAAATCCACTGTTCTAATGTCCCACAATGCAGAAATTTGGCCATGTGTCAACAGACTTCTCAAGAGCAGAATTTCCCACCGACACTAAAACCATTATAAAGCTGATGATTTTAGGAGTTCCAACCTACTCTTGAGAAATGGAGCTTTCCTCTGACCCACAATGAAATAAAACACTGTGCAACGCACTGCCCTTAAACCTCACGACTATGCTACAGAGATCGAAAGAATTTTAAAATAGTCAACTTGCAGTTTTCCCCGCAACTCTTGAAAAATCCCGTTTTTCTGAGCCCCACTATGGACAAATTTTGCTACGGATCAAACAAGCCCAAAACGTGAAAAGACACTGAAAGCATTATAAAACCTATGATTTGAGCTCTCTCGAGCAACTTTTGAAAATCGACATTACCAGGGACCCCCAAAGAGCAAATTCACCGTGCATTAAACACACCTCAAACTTGCAGATTATGCTAAAATCACCAAGAGCGTTATAAAACCGACGATGAAAGGTGTTCCGAGCAATTCTTAAAAATGTTATCCTGTGACACACTGTGGACGAATTATGGCACGCATCGAACCAGCCTAAAACGTGCAGAATATGCTCCTGACACCACAAGCATTATGAAACCTATGGTCTGAGCTGTCTAGAGCAACTGTTCATAGTCGACTTTTTGTTCGACCCAAACCGAGCAAAGTTCATTATGTATTGTATACACATCAAACTCTTGAACAATACAGTTTTTCTGAGTGCGTGTGGACAAATTTCCCTACGCATCAAACAAGCCCAAAACGTACAGAGTATGCTAGAGACACAGAAAGCATTAAAAAACCTATGTTTTTAGCTGTTGGGGCAACTTTTGAAAGTCGACTTTTCCAGTGAGACACAAACAGCAAAGTCCCCGCGCTTTCTATACACCTGAAACTTGCAGAATATGCTACAGACAAGGAGAGAGTGTAATAAAACCGACGATGAAAGGTGTTGCGAGAAATTCTTAAGAACGCTAGTTTTCCTGCGACCCACTGTGAACCAATTCTTCTACGCATGCAACAAGGGTCAAACGTACAGAATATGCTACTGCCATGTTAAACATTATAAGTCCTATGGTTTGCACTGCCATCAGCAACTCTTTAAATTTGACTTTTCCTGTGACTCACCAAGAACAAAGATCATCGTACAGACATGGTACTTGCAGAATATGGTACAGATACCGAGAGCATTATAAAAACTATGGCTTAAGCGTCCTCGAGCAAATTTCACAAAAGTCTACGTTTCTAATTTTTTTTTACCCACAGTGCAAAACTTTGGCACAGGCTTCTAAAGAGCAGAATATCCCACCGACACGAAAAGCATTAGAATGCCGATGATTTGAGGAGTTCCCTGCTACTGCTGAGGAATGGAGTTTTTAAGACCGACCCACAATGAAAAATTTGCTGGGCAACCCAGTGCCCTAAAACTTAAGGAATATCCTACAGAGATCAAAAGTATTTTAAAATCGACAATTTGGAGCGTTCCCCGCAACTATTGAAAAATCCAGATTTCCTGAGAACCACTGTGGACGAAATTTTGCTCGCATCAAACAAGCCCAAAACGTGCAGAAAAAGCTACAACATGGAAAGCAGTATGAACCCTATAATTTGAGCTGTCTCGAACATTTGTTGAATATCGACATTTCCAGAGAGCCACAGTGAGCAAACTCACCATGTATTTTACACACCTGAAACTTGCCAATTTTTCTGTGACCCACTCTGCACCAATTATCCTAGGCGTGGGACAAGCCTAAAACGCGCAGAATTTGCTACTGACATCACAAGTATTACCGTTTAAGCTGTCGCGAGCCTACGGTTTTCCTACGGTTTGACCTGTCTTGAAAAACTGTTGAAAATGGGCCTTATCAGGGTCTCACAGAGAGAAAAGTCAGCATGAATTGCACACACCTCAAACTTGCAGAATATGCTACGGACATTGAGGGCATTATCAAAACTATATCTTGAACTGTCTCGGGCAACTCTTAAAACATCTACTTTTCTAATAACTCACATTGCCAAAAATTTGGCCATGCATCGCACAGGCTTCTAAAGAGCAGAATATCTCACAGACACCACAAGCTTTGTGAAGCCGATGATTTGAGAAGTTCCGTGATACTCTTCAGAAATGGAGTTTCTTTCCGACCCACAATGAAAACTGCCCTAAAACTTTAGGGATATGTTACAGAGATCAAAAGCATTTTACAATCGAGGATTTGGGACGTTCACCGACACTCTTTAAAAAAATCCAGTTTTCGTGAGCCCTACTGTGGACAAAGGTTGCTACGAAGCGAACAATATGCAGGATATGTTACAGACACCGCAGGCATTATAAAAACTGTGGCTTTAGCTTTCCCGATCAACTTTTCAAAAATCCACTTTCCTAATGACCCAATATGCAGTAATTTGGCAACCCATGCCACAGGCTTCTAAAGAGCAGAATATCCGACAGACACCAATAGCATTATAAAGCCGATAGTTTGAGGAGTTACGCGCTACTCTTGGGAAATGTAGTTTCTCTCCGACCCACAATAACTAAAAAAATGCAGGGTGCAACGCACTGCCCTTAAACTTTAATAATATCCTACAGAGATCAAAAGCATTCTAAAATCGACAATTTGGGACGTTCCCAGCAACTCTTAAAAAAATCTAGTTTTCCTAAGCACCCTCGTTGACAAATTTTGCTGCGCATCAGACAAGCCCAAAACGTGCACAATATCCTACAGATACCGAAAACATTATAAGACCTATGGTTTGAACTATCTCAAGCAACTGTTGAAAACCGACTTTTGCAGGGACCTACAAAGAGCAAAGTCACCATGCATTGTACAAACCTCAAACTTGCAGAATATGCTACACACACCGAGCGCGTTATAAAACCGACGATCAAAGGTATTGTGAACAATTATTTAAAATGCATTTTCCTATTACCCACTGTGTTTCAATCATGCTACGCATCAAACAAGCCTAAAACGTGCAAAATATATGTCACATCACAAGCATTATAAAACCTATGGTTTGAGATGTCTCGAGCAACTCTTGAAAAATTGATTTCTCCAGTGACCCAGGAAAAGCAAAGTTCTCTATGCTTCGTACACACCACAAACTTGCAGAATATGCTACAGACACCGAAAGCATCATCAAATGTATGGCTTGGGCTGTCGCGAGCATTTTTATGAAAAATCCACTTTCTTATGACTCACAGTGCAGAAATTTGGCGTCGCTTCGCACAGACACCAAAAGCTTCTCACAGATACAAAAAGCATTATAAAGCCGATGATTTGAGGAGTTCCGCGCTACTCATGAGCCCCAATATGGACTAATTTTGCTAGGCATTAAACGTACAGAGTATCCTACAGACACCGAAGGTATTACAGAACCCATGATTTTACCTGTCTTTAGCAACTGTTGGAAATCGGCTTTTCTAGGGACCCACAATAATAAAGTCACCATGCATTGTACACACCTCAAACTTATAAAGTATAGGCTTCAGACACCGAACACATTAGCGAACCTATACCTTGAGCTGTCTGGGGCAACTTTTTAAAAATCCACTTTTCTAATGACCCATAATGCAAAAATTTGGCTACGCATCGCACAGGCTTCTAAACAGCAAAATATCCCATCGACAGCAATAGCATTAGAAAGCCGATGATTTGACGAGTTCCGCGCTACTCTTGAGAAATGAAGTTTCTCTCTGACCAACAATGAAAAAAATTCGTTATGCAACGCAGTGCCCTAACACTTCAAAAATATGCTACAGAGATTAAAGGCACAGAAAAATCGACAATTTGGAGCGTTTCCCGCACCTCTTGAAAAAGCAATTTTCCTGGGTGCCATTGAGGACAAATTTTGCCACGCATCAAACAAGGCCAAAACGTGCACAATATGCTATAGACACCGAAAACATTATAAAACCTATGGTTTTAGCTGTCTCGAGCAACTGTTGAAAATCGACTTTCCCAAGGAGCAAAGTTGCATTATATGGTTCATACACAGTTATTAAACTGACGATGACAGGTGTTCCGAGCAATTCTTAAAAACGCGAGTTTTCCTGTGACCCACTGTAAACCAATTATGCTACGCATCGAACAAGGCTAAAACGTGCAGAATATGCTACTGACATCTTAAGCATTATAAAACTTATGTTTAGAGCTGCCTCGAACAACTTTTGAAAATTTGACTTTTCCTGTGTCTCACAAAGACCAAAGATCGCTATGCATAGTACACACCTCACACTTGGAGAATACCCACACCGAGAGCTTTATAAAAACTATTGCTTGAGCTGTCTCGAGCAACTTTTCAAATATCCACTTTTAAAATGAACCACATTCCAAAAATTTGGCGATGTATTGCACAGGCTTCTAAAGAGCAGAATATCCCAGGGAAGCCAAAGGAATTTGAACTTGAAACTTGCAGAAAACGCTAAAGACACCGAAAGCATTATAAAACCTATAATTTGAGCTGTCTCGATCAACTGTTGAATATCGACTTTTCTAGGGAGCGACAGTGAGCAAAGTCACCAGGCATTTTACACACCCGAAACTTGCAAAATATGCTACAGACACCAAGAGCATGATGAAACCGACGATGAAAGGTGTTCTGAGCAATTCTTAAAAAGGCAAGTTTTCCTGTGACCCACTGTGCACCAATGTTTTTTTTGGCTATGCACAATTATCCCACGCGTCGAACAAGTCTAAAACGCGCAGAATTTGCCACTGACACCACAAGTATTATAAAACCTAGGCTTTGAGCTGTCTCGTGCAACTGTTGAAAACGGACTTTTCCAGGGCAAAGAGCAAAGTCAGCGTGCATTAAACACACCTCAAACTTGCAGAATATGCTACAAACACCAAGAGCGTTATAAATCCAACAATGAAAGGTCTTCCGAGGAATTATTTAAAACGCGTTTTCCTGTGACCCATTGTGCACCAATTATGTTACGCATCAAACAAGCCTAAAACGTGCAGACTATGCTACTGACAGGGAGAGAACCTAAAAAAATTGACGCAGAAAGGTGTTCCGAACAACTCTCAAAAACACGAGTTTTCTGTGACGCACTGTGCACCAAATATGCTACGCCTCAAACAAGCCTAAAATGTGTCGAATTTGCTACTGAAACCGAAAGCGTAATAAAACCTATGGCTTGAGTTGTCTCAACAACTTTTAAGAAATCCACTTTTCTAATGAGCCACAATGTAGAAATTTGGCCACGCATCGCACAGGCTGCTAAAGTGCAGAATATCTCACAGACACGACAAACAGTATAAAGCCGATCGTTTGAGGATTTCCGCTCTACTCTTAAGCAATGGCGTTTTTCTCCGACCCAAAAAAAAAAATTCGCTATGCAACACACTGGACTAAAAATTCAAAATATGCTACGGACATCAAAAGCATGTTAAAATCGACAATTTGCTGCTTTCACCGGAACTCTTGAAAACTCCAGTTTTTCAGGACAAATTTTTCTACCCGTCGAACAAGCCCAAAACATGCAGAATATGGTACAGACGCGGAAAGCATTGGAAAACCTATGGTTTGAGCTTTCTCGAACAACTATTAAAAATCGACTTTTCCAGGGAACTACAATGAGCAAAGTCACAATGCACTGTACACACCTCCAGCTTGCAGAATATGATCCAGACACCGAGAGCGTTATAAGGCCGACGATGAAAGGAATTCCCAGCAATTCTTAAAAACGCCAGTTTTCATGTGACTCACCGTGGACTAATTATGCTACGCATCGAAGCAGCCTAAAACTTGAAGAATATACTATTAACATTACAACCATTATAAAACCTATGGTTTGAGCTGTCTCGGGAACTGTTGGAAATCGACTTTTCCAAGGACCCACAAAGCGAAAAGTCAGTAGGCATTGTATACACCTCAAACTTGCAGAATATTCTAGAAAAACCAAGAGCATTTTAAATCCGACGATGATAGGTGTTCCGAGCAATTCTTAAAAACGCGTTTTCCTGTGACATACTGAGCAACAATTCTGCTACGCATCAAACAAGCACAAAACGTGCAGAATATGCTACATTCTCAAGCAACTGTTGAAAATCGACTTTTCCAGGGACCCACGAAGAGCAAAGTCACCAAGCTTTTTGCACACTCAAACTTGCAGAATATGCTACAGACACTGAGAGCATTATAAAACCTATGGTTTGAGCTCTCTCTCTAAAAAATCCACTTTTTAAGTGACCCACAATACAGAAATTTGGCCATGTATCGCACAGGCTTCTAAAGAGCAGAATATCCCACGGACACCAAAAGTTTAAGAAAGCCGATGATTTGAGGAGTTTCGTGCTATTCTTGAGAAATAGAGTTTTTCTCCGACCCATTTAAAAAAACTCGCTGTGCAACGCAATGTCTTAACAGTTTAAAAATAAGCTACAGACATCAAAAGTGTTTTAAAATCGACAATTTGGGGCGTTCCCGCAACACTTGAAAAATCCAGTTTTTCTGAGCTCCACTGTGGACAAATTTTGCCACGAATCAAACAAGTCCAAAACGTGCAGAATATCCTACAGATATCGTTTGGTTTGCACTGTCTGGTGCAACTCTTGAAAAATTGACTTTTCGAGTGACCCACAAAGAGCAACGTTCGCTATGCATCATACAGACCTCAAACTTGCAGAATATGCTCCAGACACCGACAACAATATATAACCTATTGCGTGAGCTGTCTCAAGCATGTTTTTAAAAAATCCACTTTTCTAATGCCCTACAATGCGGAAACGTTTCCCAGTGAGCTCTTGAAATATCCAGTTCTCCTGAGCCCCAATATGGACTAATTTTTCATGGTCTTACCCGTCCGACAATGCAGAATTTTGGCCACGCATCGCACAGGCTTCTTAAGAGCAGAATATCTCACAGACACCAAAAACATTACAGAACCGATCATTTGAGGAGTTCCGGGCCACTCTTGAGGAATGGAGTTTTTCTTCGACCAACAAAGCTTAAAGGATATGCTACACACATTGAGAGCATTTTAAAATCGACAAACTGGGACGTTAACCGCAACTCTTCAAGAGCAACGTCACCATGCATTGTACACATCTAAAACTTGCATTATATGCTACAGGACACAGAGAACGATATAAAACGGACCATGACAGCTGTTCTGATAAATTCTTAAAAACGCGAGTTTTCCTGTGACCCACTGTGAATGAATTATGCTATGCATCGAGCAAGGCTAAAACGTGCAGAAAATGCTACTGACATCATAAGGATTATAAAACCTATGGTTAGAGCTGGCTCGAACAACTTTTGAAATTTGACTTTTCCTGTGTCTCACAAAGAACAAAGATCGCTATGCATCGTACACACCTCACACTTGGAGAATACCCACACCAAGAGCTTTATAAAAACTATTGCTTGAGCTGTCTAGAGCAATTTTTCAAAAATCCACTTTTCTAATGGCCAACAGGGCAAAAATATGGCCGTCTATCGCACAGGCTTCCAAAGAGCAGAATATCCCACCGACACCAAAAACATTAGGAAACCGATGATTTGAGGAGTTCCGCTCTACTCTTGAGGACGACCGATAGTGTCTGCTTGCAGCTGCCCCACGGAAAACATTTCTGCCTATCTTGTTGGAGTTCTGGTTCCTCTCGTGAAAAGTCTCCCCACCTATGTTAAAGACACAGATTTGATTCGTTCAGATTCAACCCAGCTACGCCAGGTCATCGCTTTCTTTTCACTATGGACGTCAAGTCACTTTACACGGTTATTACGAACGACTGGGGACTACAAGCGCTTGCCTATTACCTAGAAAAGCACGATGTGAAAAAACCTTCAACGTCCACCCTTACAAGACTGGCCGAACTGGTGCTGACCTTAAATTCATTCTCTTTCAACAACGAATACTATCGTCAACTTGGTGGAGTTGCAATGGGGAGCAAAATGGGGCGAACTATGCCTGTCTATTCGTTGGATATGTGGAACAGCAAATCCACGAGCAGTACACAGGATTCATACGTCACCTACACAAGACGACGGTCTTGGGGCAGCGTCATGCCGTAGAGAGGAACTCGAAGCCTTTATTGACTTCGTCTCTAACTTCCACCTAGCACTCCAATTCACATCCACTATCACCGATACTGAACTACCCTTTCTGGATATCAACCTACACATCGCCGATGATAGAGTTCAAACCTCTGTCTTCTACAAGGGAACAGATACTCACAACTACCTCCATTTTTCCTCTTTTCGTCCTGACCACTGCAAGTGTGCTATCCCTTACAGTCAGTTCCTATGCCTGCGTCCACTTTGCTCCGACTACGATGACTTCCTGGTTAAATCTAAAGATATGGCAGCATTCTTTACAAGCGTGGTTATCCATGTAATGGGGCAACATCTACGTAGGGTAACAGCCATCAGCAGTCCTGATGCTCTGAGAGGGTCTGAACAAGCTGATACAACCACTGATAGAGTGCCTTTGGTCCTCACGTATCACCCGTTTAACATGCAAGTCAAACGGTATCTAATTCAGAACTTCAATATCCTCTCGACTGACCAGCAAACGCGTGACATCTTCCCATAACAACCCTTTGTGGCGTACAGACGCGACTTGAGTTTGAGAAACATGCTGGTGCACTCCGCTGAAAACTCATCCAACGGGCCGCCTGGGTCTCGTGCATGTCAACGCCCTCGGTGCCAGACTTGCGAGTACATCAATCCAGTCACCGAGATACGAGGCCCTAAGTGCACCTTTACCATCCATGATCATTTCTCCTGCGTGTCAGAAAATATCGTGTACTGTATATCCTGCCACAGATATCCCCATCTTTACATCGGTGAAACTGGGCGAAGCCTCAGAAGTCGATTTGGAGAACATCTGCGAAGCATACGCAACAACACTCCGGGTTTCCCTGTGGCACAACATTTCAACTCCATGGGCCACGGTATCGCAGATGTCCAGGTGCAGGGTATGCGCTTATGTACCGGAAACAACATCCAACGCAAGCAGGTTGAAATGGGGCTCATTTTTTGTTTGGGAACCGTGCAACCAAATGCAATCAACATCAATTTCAGCTACATTTGAACTGGGCGCGCGCCTTTTTACGCGTGCGCGCTTTCACCTTACTTAGTTTCGAACAGCGCGTATTATTAACAGTTGCTCACACTGATACAGGGTAATACACCCGAAACATCTGGTTTTACGTAACATTTTTTGACACTTTATTAATATTGTTATATACAGTATCAGTCCTACATTAACTTTCAAGTGTCACGCATCGCCAGAGACGTTTTCGTCCACTGATATGTTCTATGTTTTTAGCTGTCCGGGCAACTCTTGAAAGTCGACTTTTCAGTGAGCCACAAAGACCAAAGTCACCACGCTTTCTACACACCTCAAACTTGCAGATTATGCTACAGACAGGGAAAGGTGTTCCGAGCAATTCAAAGAAAAACGAGTTTCCCTGTGACCTGCTGTGGACCAATTATGCTTCGCACCGAACAAGACTAAGACGTGCAGAATATGCTACTGGCATCACAATCATTATCAAACCTGTGCTTTGAGCTGCCTCGAGTAACTCTTAAAAAATCGACTTTTCCAGTGACCCACAAAGTGCAAAGTTCGCTATGCATTGTACACATCTCAAACTTGCAGAATATGCTTCAGACATTGAGGGCATTATCAAAACTATGGCTTCAGCTGTCTCGATCAACCTTTAAAAAATCCTCTTTCCTAATGACCCTTTATGGAGTAATTTGGCAACCCATGCCACAGGCTTCTGAAGAGCAGAATATCCGACAGACACCAATAGCATTAAGAAGCCGATGATTTCGGGAGTTGCACGCTACTCTTAGGAAATGCAGTTTCTCTCTGACCCACAATAAATAAAAAAATTTACCATGCAGCGCAGTCCCTTAAACTTCAAGAATATGCTACAGAGATCAAAAGCATTTTAAAATTGACAATTTGGGACGTTCCCCGCAACTCTTGAAAAATCCAGTTTTTTTAGCCCCACAGTAGACAAATTTCGCTGCGCATCAAACAAACCTAAAACGTGCAGAATATGCTACTGACACCACAAGTATTTTAAAACGTATACTTTGAGCTGTCCCGAGCAACAGTTGAATGTCGACTTTTCCAGGGACCCTTAAAGAGCAAATTCCCCATGCATTCTCAAACTTGTACAATATGCTGCAGAAACGGAGAGACCGTTATAAAACCGACAATGAAAGGTGTTCTCTTCGGTTCTTGAAAACGCAAGTTCTCCCGTGACCCACTGTGGACCAATTATGCTACACATCGAACAAGCCTACTTACCCCAGAAGCAGTATAAAAAGTATGGTCTGTGCTGTCTCGAGCAACTTTTGAACATCGTCTTTTCTAGGGAGCCAGAAAGAGTCAAAGTCACCATCCGTTGTACACACTTTAAGGGTGCAGAATTTGCTAACAGACACGGAGAGAGCCTTATAAAACTGATGATGAAGGGTGTTCTGAGCAACTCTCAAACACACGAGATTTCCTGTGACGCACTGTGCACCAAATATTCTACGCTTCAAACAAGCCTAAAATGTGCCGAATATCCTACTGAAACCGAAAGCGTAATAAAACCTATGGCTTGTAATAAAATAAAACCTACGGCTAAAGTCTCAACAACTTTTAAAGAATCCACTTTTCTAATGAACCACAATGCAGAAATTTGCCGACCCATTGCACAGGCTTCTAAAGTGCAGAGTATCTCACAGACACGAAAAGCATTATAAAGCCGATCGTTTGAGGATTTCTGCGCTACTGTTAAGAAATAGCGTTTTTCTCCGACCCACATAAAAAAAATTCGCTCCACAACGCACTGGACTAAAAATTCAGATATGCTACGAACATCAAAAGCATTTTAAATGGACAATTTGCGGCTTTCACCGCAATTCTTGAAAAATCCAGTTTTCGTGAGCGCCATTCAGGATAAATTTTTGTATGCATCGAACAAGCCCAAAACATGTAGAATATGCTACAAACGCCGAACATCGACTTTTCCAAAGATCCATAAGGAGCAGTCTCCCTGCATTGTACACACCTCCAACTTGCAGAATATGATCCAGACACCGAGAGCGTTATAAAGCCGACGATGAAAGGTGTTCCGAGCAATTCTTAAAAACGCCAGTTTTGAGGTGACTCACCGTGGACCAATTATGCTACGCATCGAACCATCCTAAAACTTGCAGAATGTACTAGCGACAATTACAGCTATTATAGAACATATGCTTTGAGCTGTCTCGGGCAACTGTGGAAAATATACTTTTCCAAGGACTCACAAAGCGAAAAGTCAGTATGCATTGTATTCACGTCAAACTTGCAGAATGTTCTAGAAAAACCAAGAGCGTTATCAATACCACAATGAAAGGTGTTCCGAGCAATTCTTAAAACCGAAAACACCGAATACATTGTAAAACCTAGGGTTTGAACTGTGTGAAGCAACTGTTGAAAACCGACTTTTGCAGGGACCTACAAAGAGCAAAGTCACCGTGCATTGTACACACCTCAAAGTTGCAGAATATGCTACAGACACTGAGCGCGTTTTCCTATCACCCACTGTGGTCCAATTATGCTACGCATCGAACAAGCCTAAAACATTAAAAATAAACTAGCGACATCACAAGCGTTATAAAACCTATGATTTGAGGTGTCTCGAGTAACTTTTGAAAAATAGACTTTTCCATTAACCCAGGAAGAGCCAAGTTCTCTATGCTTCGTACACACCAAAATCTTGCAAAATATGCTAAAGACACCGACAGCATTATAAACCGTATGACTTGGGCTGTCTCGAGCTTTTTTTTTGTTTTTTTTATATTTTATTTTATTGAATGCTATTAGATACACTTACACTTACTGTTACATACTCTATTTTACGTACAGTTCCACACATTTACTTTACTTACACATAAGTACTATATTTACCCCTCATTTACATATACTTACACTAACACTACTATTACATAGAAAAAATTAAATACTTCCTTACACTTAGTTACAGGAAAAAAAAAAATAATAGAGATAATCACCGATTTACTAATTAAACATTATGTTTCATTCTTACAGCATACGTTATTTTTATTTAATTAATTTAGTTGTGGGAAGTGTTAACGAAAGAAGATGTTTTTAAAATTTGTTTCTTTTTTTTCATATTATTTGTTTTGAGAGCGGTAAGAGCAAACTAGATGGCTGCTAATATAAGAAAAAATAGATAGTAGAAATTTCGCTGTTCTCTCCACATCCAGGCGCAAAGGGAGACGACTAAAATAAAAAAATAAAAAATTGTCCAAAATAAAGAAAAGCTAGTTTTCTTGTTCAGCGAGGAACGCTCCCCATTTTTATTTAAATTTTGCTAAAAGTCCATGTTTAAGTGAAAAGCGTCTTTCTACTTCCAAGCAGGTGAAAAAGTTCTTGACAAAAAGTTCACGTGAGGGGCAGTGGTACATTGATTTTGCCCAAAAAATGTGATATCTGCTTATTAAAAGGGCGTGGTGGAAGAGGAGATCGGAAGCGTCTTCTACAAATCCCAAACATGACTGGAGGGTGAAACTTTTTGTCGAAAAACAGGAGAAGGTACCCAGCCAGTCTTTAACTTCGTTCCAGAAGATTTTGACTTGAGGACATTCCCAAAAGAGATGTAAGAGGGTTTCCGTTGAACTTTCACAGAAAGAACACAGGTCGCTTGATATCAGCCCAATTTTGAAAAGATATCTGTTTGTGGAAATTCGTTCATGGAGTAGTTTAAACTGGAAAACTTGCAGTTTGGATTCGCGAGTGCATAGAAAAGGCAGACTGTACGACTTACTCCAATCAATCATTTCAGCACCATGTGCTTGGAAATCAGATTTCCATTTAATTTGATTTCTTTGCGGCAGGGATGCATGTCGTTCAATGAGTATAGTGTAGGCTAATTTGCAAAAATCCTTTGACCCCAGTAGTGATTCAGTATTTAACATTTGAGAACAGTCAGAGTTGTGCTTCACGCCCAAAACTGCTGTCACAACGCTGCGGTATTGAAGAAAGTTGGCTTTCAGAGAATATTTCTCTCTGAAAGCCTCGAAAGTCAAAACCTTTGACGAAGTCTCGTCAAGGAGATTGCTTACTTTCTTAATTCCTGCCAAATACCAGCTTTTATAAAAAAGCGGCTTACCCTCTATACGTACAAGAGAATTGTACCATATTGGCATGTGAGAGAGAGATGGCGGGCTGCGGTTGAAATTGAGACGGCACCAAACCTCAATAAGTTCCTTAGTAAAGGGATCCTCAATTTCTAGAGAGGCAACATCCTTTGGATCAAGATTACCGGAGAAAAGTGCTGTATTAACGCGATTTCCTAAGAAAAAATCAAGAAACAATTTCCATTTTCCTTTGTTGTTAGGGTCTAAATATCTTTGAACCCACTTTGCCTTTAAGGCGTCATTAAAACTTTTAATGTCAAGCATTTTTTTATCCCATAAAAATTTATATAACAAACTGTTTATTTCCTTAAGATATTCTCTTGGCGTGGGAAGTGGAGATAAAATGTAAACTAATTGCGAAGCAAGCAGACTCTTGATAACTGTTATTTTCCCGAGGAGTGTAAGCCTTCTGAATTGCCAATTTTCTATTATTTTATTTATTTTTTCTGTCTTCTCTTGGAGGTTTAAAGTTTCTGACTCTTCCTTGATTGTGGAAAACCAGACGCCTAGAGCGAAGACTTTGTGGAAAGACCACAGTATATTTTTTATTTGTTTCTATAGTTCGTGTTTGAAGGGGAAATGAGCCAATCCAGAGTGCTTCAGTTTTTTCATAATTAACATTTAGTCCTGAGAGCTCTGCAAATGAGTCCAACAGTTTTAAGGAGGTATTCACGGAATTGTCTGAACCGTCTAATATAAGGGTGGTGTCATCTGCATATTGACTTAATTTACATTCTGAGTCTGATATACAAATACCCTTGATCCCGTCATTGTTCCTAATTGCATTAGCTAGTATCTCTACACATAGAATAAAGAGGTATGGCGATAGAGGGCAGCCTTGTCGAACTCCTCTACCGAGTTGAAAGAAGTCGGAGGACCAGCCGTTGTTTTGTATGCAGCTTGTAATGCCGCTGTAGAAAAGTTTGATCCAACTTTTATTAGAGGCTCCAAAGTTGTAGAAAGAGAGTGTTTTCTCAATGAAAGTCCATTCCAGAGTATCGAAGGCTTTTTTTGAAATCAACAAAAAGTAACAAGCCTGAGATGCTTTGTTTCTCGGCGTAGTCGATAAAGCTTTTAATCAGCCTGATATTTTCTCCAATAAATCTACCCTTGAGGAAACCTGTTTGGTCGTTGTTCATTAGATGCGGTAGAACCTTCTTAAATCTTGTCGCAATTGATTTGGCAGCAATTTTGTAATCACAATTTAGCAGGGTAATTAGTCTCCAGTTTTTCAAATATTCTCGAGGTTTGTTTTTCTTTGGTAACAGAGTTATTAATCTTCTTCTCTGCGAGATTGAAAGATAACCTTTGGAAAACGATATTTTTAAGGCATCTATTAAAAACGTTGACGTCTTCCCAAAAGACTTTATAAAATTCTGCGGGTAGACCATCAGTCCCAGGAGATTTACCTGAATCCATTGTTTTTAGGCTTTCTAAGCACTCTTCTGCGGATAGCATACCTTCGCAGGACAGTTTTTAATTGTAATTTAGCTTTATCTCATTGTGCTCTGGGAAAAAAGTATCTTCTATGGTGTTGCAGACATTTTGATCTATTCTTGAAGAATAGAGGGACTCATAAAATTTTTTGGCTTCCTCAAGTAATTCTGTATCTTTAGATATTCTTGCGTTGCCTTCGGTTTTAAGATTTCTTATAGTTTTACAGTTGAAGTGTCGCTTTTCCAAACTATGAATCAAAGTATTTGGTGTTTCTTTCACCCTCATTATACCATTTTACTTTGGATCTCAAAATGGCCCCTTCAGTTTGGTAGCGGATTACATCTTCCATATATTGTCTCCTTATTCTTAATTTTGCGTGAAGGGATTTTTTATCTGCCTCTGAGAGATTTTGCTGATCAATTCCTTTTCCGAGTGCTGAAATTTCCTTTTCTAAATTACATTCTTTTTGTTGTGAGAGTGCTTTTTTCGCCTTGGCGTAATTGATAGCAGCGGCTCTAATTTCCATCTTAATTACATCCCACAATAGTATTTTGTCAACTTCACGGTGACCTTTATATTCCTTTAAGACATCTCCTATAGTTTTCTTAATTAATTCTATGTACTCGTTTTCTGTTAGAAAGTGGGTATTTAGTTTCCAGAAGCCTGGTCCTCTGGGGTTAGTTGTGGCGCTGATTCTAACAATAATTATACAGTGGTCAGTTCGGTACCCGGGAAGGATCTCGGCTTCAAAAACGTTTGGACAGAGAGAATCACTTATCAAAAAATAATCCAAGCGACATTGAATTTCAGGGTTTGTCCTTTTCCATGTAAAGCGCATAATGTCCGGATTATGGATTCGCCAGATATCAGCAAGCTCGAATTTTTCTTTAAAGGATAACACTTCCTCTCTTGATTTCCAGTGCGTTGTAGAAGCACCGCCTTTTTTATCTTTTTGGATGTCCAAACTAGATTGAAGTCACCACCGAAAACTATTAAGTCACATTCGAAAGAAGACATTTTTTCACTGACAACCCTGAAGAAAGAGGGGTCGTCGTTGTTTGGCGCGTAGATGTTCACAAGTGTTAATGTTCTTTCTTCGGTTTCTATATCAGCGATAATGAATCTTCCTCCTGGGTTCGTGTTAACCATTTCTGTATTTTGAATTGAAAGTTGTTATTGAATAAGATGCCAACACCTGCCTTAGAGCTGGAAAATTTCGTAAATATGGTTGAGTACCCCGATTCGGAGCGGCAATAAATTCCGGATTTTTTTGTGCTGTGCACTTCTTGTAAGAAGTAGATGGAGAATTGCTTTTTCTTCAACCATAAGAAGGTTTCTCTTTGCTTCTTATCGTTGGACAAACCCCTTACATTTAGGGAGGAAATTATCATATCGTCACCTCGCATTAACGTTTGCATTATATACCCAAAAAAATGTCAGTCCCTTCGCACGAGGTGTCGAGAGAGCAGCTATTCAATAGAGTGATTTGGTGATTATCATAAAAGATACAAATATGTAAATATGAACGCAACAAGGGAAAAGGAAAACATTGAAACATACACGGATATACACACGCACAAAAGCTAAAAATAACGAAAATCAGTCTGGGAAACAGCATTGAAAGTCGATCTTTCAATCACAACCTATATATGCGGATGCTAATATCACCAGTATTTTAAAACGTATACTTTCAGCTGCAGCGAGCAACAGTTGAATGTCAACTTTTCCAGGGACCCTTAAAGAGCAAATTCCCCATGCCATGCATTCTCAAACTTGTACATTATGCTGCAGAAACGGAGAGACCGATATAAAACCGACAATGAAAGGTGTTCTCTTCGGTTCTTGAAAACGCAAGTTCTCCCGTGACCCACTGGACCAATTATGCTACACATCGAACAAGCCTACTTACCCCAGAAGCAGTATAAAAAGTATGGTTTGTGCTGTCTCGAGCAACTCTTGAATATCGTCTTTTCTAGGGAGCCAGAAAGAGTCAAAGTCACCATCCGTTGTACACACTTCAAGGGTGCAGAATTTGCTAACAGACACGGAGAGAGCCTTATAAAACTGACGATGAAGGGTGTTCCGAGCAACTCTCAAAAAGACGAGATTTCCTGTGACGCACTGTGCACCAAATATTCTACGCTTCAAACAAGCCTAAAATGTGCCGAATATCCTACTGAAACCGAAAGCATAATAAAACCTATGGCTAAAGTCTCAACAACTTTTAAAGAATCCACTTTTCTAATGAACCACAATGCAGAAATTTGCCGACGCATTGCACAGGCCTCTAAGGTGCAGAATATCTCACAGACACGAAAAGCACTATAAAGCCGATCGTTTGAGGATTTCTGGGCTACTGTTAAGAAATAGCGTTTTTCTCCGACCCACATAAAAAAATTTCGCTCCAGAACGCACTGGACTAAAAATTCAGAAATGCTACGAACATCAAAAGCATTTTAAATGGACAATTTGCGGCTTTCACCGCAATTCTTGAAAAATCCAGTTTTCGTGAGCGCCATTCAGGATAATTTAACTACGCATCGAACAAGCCCAAACCATGTAGAATATGCTACAAACACCGAACATCGACTTTTCCAGAGACCCAAAAAGAGCAGTCTCCATGCATTGTAAACACCTCCAACTTGCAGAATATGATCCAGACACCGAGAGCGTTATAAAGCCGACGATGAAAGGTGTTCCGAGCAATTCTTAAAAACGCCAGTTTTCATGTGACTCACCGTGGACCAACTATCCTACGCCTACGCATCGATTCATCCTAAAACTTGAAGAATATACTAGTGACAATTACAGCTATTATAAAACCTATGCTCTGAGCTGTCTCGGGCAACTGTTGAAAATGGACTTTTCCAAGGACTCACAAAGCGAAAAGTCAGTATGCATTGTATTCACCTCAAACTTGCAGAATGTTCTAAAAAAAACCAAGAGCATTATTAATCCCAGGATGAAAGGTGTTCCGAGCAATTCTTAAAACCGAAAACACTGTAAAACCTATGGTCTGAACTGTCTGAAGCAACTGTTGAAAAATAGACTTTTTCAGTGACCCAGGAAGAGCCAAGTTCTCTATGCTTCGTACACACCACAATCTTGCAAAATATGCTAAAGACACCGACAGCATTATAAACTGTATGACTTGGGCTGTCTCGAGCTTTTTTTTTTAGAAATTCACTTTTCTAATAAGTCACACTCCAGAAATTTGGTCACCCTTTGCACAGACTTCTAAAGAAGAGTACACCTCGCAGACACCAAAAGCATTATAAAGCCGATGATTTGAGGGGTTCGGAGCTACTCATGAAAAATAGTTTCTCCCGACCCACAATGAAAAATTGGCTGTGCAACGCACTGCCGTACAACTTGAAGAATATCCTACAGAGATGAAAACAACTTTAAAATCAAAAGTTGGGCCGTTACCCACAACTGAGGAGTTCCGCGCTACTCTTGAGAAATGGAGTTTTCCTCCGACCCACATTAAAAAAATTCACTGTGCAACGCACTGCCCTTAAATTTCAAGAATATGCTACAGAGATAAAAACCATTTTAAAATCGACAATTTGGGAAGTTCCCCGCAACTCTTGAAAAATCCAGGTTTCGTGAGCCTCACTGTAGACAAACTTTGCTGTGCATCAGACAAACCCAAAACGTGCAGAATATGCTACAGACACCCAAAACATTAAAGAACCTATGATTTGAACTGTCTCAAGCAACTGTTGAAAACCGACTTTTGCAGGGACCTACAAAGAGCAAAGTCACCATGCATCGTACACAACTCAAACTTGCAGAATATCCTACAACCAGCGATCTCATTATAAAAGCGACGATGAAAGGTGTTGCGAGCAATTATTAAAAACCAATATTCTTATGACCCACTTATCACTAGTTATGCTCCAGCAACTTATCAAATATCCACTTTTCAAATGACCCACAATACAGGAATTTCGCCATTAATTGCACAGGCTTTTAAAGAGCAGAATATCCCAGGGACACCAAAAGCATAAGAAAAGCCGCTGATTTAAGAAGTGAGCCCAAGTGGCCCAACTATATGAAATGAGCCAAGAGGATCACATTAGCCAGCTGGATCGAATGAGCCAACTTGCTCAAATGGCCAAACCATATCAAATGACCCAACCATATCACCTGACCCAACCAGTTCAAATGGCTCCACCATATTAAATGACTCAACCGGTTCAAATGGCCCAACCATATCAAATGAGCCAACGAGCTCAAATAAGCCAATCATATCAAATAAACCAAGAAGATCAAATGACCCAACCATATCAAATGAGCCAACCGGTTTAAATGGCTCAACCATATCAAATCAGCCAACCTGCTCAAATGACCCAACCATGTCAAAATGACTCAGCTGGTTCAAATGGCCCAGCCATATCAAATGATCCAACGGGTTTAAATGGCCCAGGCATATTAAATGAGCCAACCGAATCATATGACCCAGCCATATCAAATTAGCCAACCGGTTCCAATGACCCAACCATATCAAATGAGCCAACCAGATCAACTGACTCATCTCCGTCATCTGGTTCAAATGGCTCAGCCGGATCCATTGACACAACTGGTTCATGATCATGGTCTACGGGTTGACCCATGCAACCGGCTCATTTGACCTTATGGGATCAAATACCCAACCTGATCAAATGGCCCAACCGGATCAAATGAGCCAACCATATCCATTGAGCCAACCGGCTGAAATGAGCCAACAGGATCAAATGACCCAACCAGCTCAAGGGACCCAACCGGCCCAAGTGGCCCAACCATATCAAATGAGCGAAGCGGATCACATTAGCCAACTGGATTGAATGAGCCAACTGGCTCAAATGGCCAAACCATATCAAATGACCCAACCATATCAATTGACCCAACCAGTTCAAATGGCCCAATCATATTAAATGACTCAAACGGTTTAAATGGCCCAACCATATCAAATGAGCCAACCAGATCAATTGACTCCTCTCGGTCATCTGGTTGAAATGGCTCAACCGGATCCATTGACCCAACCGGCTCAACTGACCTAATGAGATCAAATACCCAACTGGATCAAATGGCCCAACCGGATCAAATGAGCCAACCATATTAAATAAGCCAACCGGCTGAAATGAGCCAACTGGATCAAATGACCCATCCGGCTCAAGTGACCCAACCATATCAAATGAGCCAACTGGATCGAATGAGCCAACCAGCTCAAATAAGCCAATCATATCAAATAACCCAACAAGATCAAATGAGCCAACCGGTTTAAATGGCCCAACCATAACAAATCAAATCAGCCAATCGGTTTAAATGGCTCAACCATATCAAATCAGCCAACCTGCTCAAATGACCCAACCATGTCAAATGACTCAGCTGGTTCAAATGGCCCAACCATATCAAATGACCCAACGGGTTTAAATGGCCCAGGCATATTAAATGAGCCAACCGCTTCAAATGAACCAACCATTTCAAATGAGCCAACCAGGTCAATTGACTCATCTCGGTCATCTGGTTCAAATGGCTCAACCGGATCCATTGACCCAACATGTTCATGATCATGGTCCATGGGTTGACCCATGCAACCGGCTCAATTGCCTAATGAGATCAAATAACCAAACGGATCAAATGGCCCAACCGGATCAAATGAGCCAACCATATTAAATAAGCCACCCGGCTGAAATGAGCCAACTGGATCAAATGACCCATCCGGCTCAAGTGACCCAACCATATCAAATGAGCCAAGCGGATCACATGAGCCAACTGGATCGAATGAGCCAACCGGCTCAAATGGCCTAACCATATCAAATGACCCAACCGGATCAAATGAGCAAACTGGATCAAATGACACAAACCATATCAAATCAGCCATCGGATCATATAGCCAAACCATATCAAATGAGCCAATGGATTTAATTGACCCAACCATATCAAATGAGCCAACCAGTTCAAATGACCTAACCGGTTCAAATGATAACCATATCAAATAAGCCAACCGGATAAAATGACTCATCTCGGTCATTTGGGTTTAATAGCACAACCAGATCAAATGTGCCAACCAGTTCAAATGGCCTGGATCAATTGACCCAACCGCATCAAATTGGCCATCCGAATCAAATGAGCCAACCATATCAAATGAGCCAACCGGTTCAAATGGCTCAACCGGATCCATTGACACAACTGGTCTATGATCAGTTGATCCATGCAACCGGCTCAATTCACCTAACCAGATCAAATAAACAACCGGATCAAATGACCCAACCGATTTTTTCAACATGATGTTCCTTATTATAACTTTAAAAGCGTAACGTTGCCTTACATTTAACTAAACTTTTCCGGAAAGATGCGTAAATCTGTGCCACATGCACCTTTATGCTGTTGGTAATACGAATGCTTAAAGACGCGTTAAAAGTTCAACTTTACTTTTCTGTTGATAAAAGTTACGTAAAGTTCAGTTTTACGCTTTTCGTTAAGATGCGTATAGGCATGTAAAGTTCAGCTCTATGCTTTTGCTAAGACACATTAAATTAGCTATTTACGACCATGTGTAAAAACGCGTGCGCGCTAAATTGTACAAAATTCAAGTTTCCTTTTTTGTTAAGACGCCTTTAACTGCGTAACGTTCAACTTTACGCTTTCCGTAAAAATGCGTAAAGGTGTGTAAAGACGTGTAAAGGTGTATAAACATTGATTTTTGCTTAGCCGTAAAAGTGCTAAAGTTTGCGTCAAGTTCAACTTTGTCCAAGACGAGTTTAATTGGATGAAGTTATTTGTCTTTATGTAAAGACAGGTAAGCATTAAATTGCGTAAAGTTGAATTTAGTTTACTCTAGCTCGGAGAGGCCATGTAATGACAGTGAATTGGTCCCAACGCAAGACAATTTGTCTTTTATCACCGTATAAATCAAATTTGAGGTAGTTCGCTTTAATAAATCAATGGTTTCTCAAGGGAATCATTCACTTTCGTATTCTACAGAGACGAAATTTACCGCAGTATCCTATTAAGAAAATCCCAGAATGATTCTGAACAGAGGGTATTCGGACGTGCACGTTCTGAATACTCTAGAATTCGTCGGCGTCAGGAACACGTATTCAATGCTAGAATATTCTTGAATATTCGAGTTTTCACGAAGTGCCAGTGCGAAAATGACAAAACGTGCTGATCTCGGGCTGAAAACGCTGTTTTGTACAAACTCGTGAACTTTGCTGAAAATCGCTAATGAACCCGCCAATGAGTAAGTTGCCAATTAAATCCAAATAACCGGCGTAAATATGTGCCTCTCAGGTGTGTTTAAAAGTACTTAACTTTGTCATTTTCGCACTAGGCGCACCACTTTATAGCGATTTTCAGCAAAGTGCACGGGTTTGTACAAAACAGCGATTTCTCCCCAAGATCAATGTTTTGCCATTTTTACACTGGGCGTACCACTTTTTAGCGATTTTCAGCAAAGCGCACGAATTTGTGCAAAACAGCTGTTTCATCCCAAGATCAGAATGTTTTGCCAATTCCGCACTGAGCGTACCACTTTTTAGCGACTTTCAGCAAAGCGAACGAGTTTGTACAAATCAGCGTTTTCAGCCCGATATCAGCATGTTTTGTCATTTTCGCACTAGGCGCACCACTTTATAGCGATTTTCAGCAAAGTGCACGGGTTTGTACAAAACAGCGATTTCTCCCCAAGATCAATGTTTTGCCATTTTCACACTGGGCGTACTACTTTTTAGCGATTTTCAGCAAAGCGCACGAATTTGTACAAAACAGCTGTTTCATCCCAAGATCAGAATGTTTTGCCATTTTCGCACTGAGCGTACCACTTTTTAGCGACTTTCAGCAAAGCGAACGAGTTTGTACAAACCAGCGTTTTCAGCCCGATATCAGCACGTTTTGTCATTTTTACACTGAGCGAACCACGTTTTAACAACTTTCAGCAAAGTTCACGGGTTGGTGCAAAACAGCGTTTTCAGCCCGAGAACAGCACGTTTTGTCATTTACGCACTGGGCACACCACCTTTTAACGGTTTACAGCAAAGTGCACGAGTTTGTGCAGAACTGAAGTTTTCAGCCCGAGATGAGCACGTTTTGTCATTTTCGCACTAGGCGCACCACTTTATAGGGATTTTCAGCAAAGTGCACGGGTTTAACAAACAGCGTTTTCATCCCAAGATCAGAATGTTTTGTCATTTCCGCACTGGGCGAACCACCTTTTAGCCATTTTTAGCAAAGTGCACGAGTTTGTGCAAAGCAACATTTTCAGTCCGAGATCAGCACATTTTGTCATTTTCGCTATGGACGCACCACTTTTTAGCTAACAAGTGGTGCGCCCAGTGCAAAAATGACAAAACGTGCTGATCTATGGCTGAAAATGCTCTTTTGTACAAACCCGTGCATTTTGCTTAAAACCGTTAAAAAGTGGTGTGCCCAGTGCAAAAATGACAAAACCTGCTGATCTCAGGCTGAAAATGGTCTTTTGTACAAACTCGTGCACTTTGCTGAAAATCGCTAAGAAGTGGTGCGCCCGGAACAAAAATGACAAAACATGCTGATCTCGGGCTGAAAATGCTGCTTTGCACAAACTCGTGCACTTTGCTGAAAGCCGTCAATAAGTGGGGTACCCAGTGCGAAAATGACAATACGTGCTGATCTCGAGCTGAAAACGCTGTTTTGCACAAACTCGTACACTTTGCTAAAAATGGCCAAAAGGCAGTTCGCCCAGTGCGGAAATGACAAAACGCGCTGATCTCGTTTTCAGCCCGAGATCAGCACGTTTTGTCATTTCTGCACTGGGCGAACCACCTTTTATCCATTTTTAGCAAAGTGCACGAGTTTGTGCAAAACAGCGTTTTCAGCTCGAGATCAGCAGGTTTTGTCATTTTCGCACTGGGCCCACCACTTTTTTGCGATTTCTAGTAAAGTGCACGGGTTTGTTCGAGACAGCGTTTTCAGCCCGCGATCAGAAGGCTTTGCGATTTTTGCACTTTGCGCATCACTTTTAGCGATTTTCAGGAAAGTGCACGAGTTTGTGCAAATTAATGTTTTCAGCCCGAGATATGCACGTTTTGTCATTTTCGCACTGGACGCACCACTTTTAAGCGATTTTCAGCAACGTGCACAAGTCTCAGCAACATAGCTTTTTTATCCCGAGATCAGCGTTTTTTGTCATGTGTGATAAGTACTTTTGAACGCAGTTGAAGGCTCGTATTTACGCAGAAGATAACTAACAGATTGGCGATTATGCAGTTATGTGGATTTAATATGGTACCCACTCATTGGCGGGTTCATTAGCCATTTTCAGCAAAGTTCACAAGGTTGTCCCAAACAGCGTTTTCTGCCCGAGATCAGCGCGTTTTGTCATTTTTGCACTGAGCACACCACTTTTTAGAGTTTTCAGTAAAGTGCACGAGTTTGTACAAAACAGAAATTTTCAGCCTGAGATCAGAACGTTTTGTCATTTTCGCACTGGGCACACTACTTTCTAGTGATATTTAGCAAAGTGCAGGAGTTTCTTCAAAACAGCGCGTTCAGCCCGACATCAGCACCTTTTGTCCTTTTGGCACTGGGTACACCACATTTTAGCAATTTTCAGCAAAGTGGACGAGTTTGCACAAAACAGCGTTTTCAGCCCGAGAGTAGCACGTTTTGTCTTTTTCGCACTGGGCGCACTACCTTTTAGCGATTTTCAGCAAAGTGCAAAAGTGTCTGCCAGACAGAGTTTTCAGCCTGAGATCAGCACGTTTTCTCATTTTTGCACTGGGCGCAGAACCTTTTAGCGATTTCAGCAAAGTGCACGAGTTTGTACAAAACAGCCTTTTCAGCCCGAGATCGGCACATTTTGTCATTTTCGTACTGGGCGCACAACTTTTTAGCGGTTTTCAGCAAAGTGCAGGAGTTTGTACAAAACAGCCTTTTCAGCCCGACATCGGCACATTTTGTCATTTTCGCACTGGGCACACCACGTTTTAGCGATTCTCAGCAAAGTGCACGAGTTTGTACCAAACAGCCTTTTAAATTCAGTGCGGAAATGACAAAACGTGCTGATCTCGTTTTCAGCCCGAGATCAGCACGTTTTGTCATTTCCGCACTGGGCGAACCGCCTTTTAGCCATTTTTAGCAAAGTGCACAAGTTTGTGCAAAACAGCGTTTTCAGCTCGAGATCAGCAGGTTTTGTCATTTTCGCACTGGGCCCACGGGTTTGTTCGAGACAGCGTTTTCAGCCCGAGATCAGAAGGTTTTGCGATTTTTGCACTTTGCGCACCACTTTTTAGCGGTTTTCAGCAAAGTGCACGAGTTTGTTCAAGTTAATGTTTTCAGCCCGAGATATGCACGTTTTTTTCATTTCCGCACTGGGTGCACTACTTTTAAGCGATTTCAGCAAAGTGCAAAAGTCTCAACAACATAGCTTTTTTATCCCGAGATCAGCGTTTTTTGTCATGTGTGATAAGTACTTTTGAACGCAGTTGAAGGCTCGTATTTACGCAGAAGATAACTAACAGATTGGCGATTATGCAGTTATGTGGATTTAATATGGTACCCACTCATTGGCGGGTTCATTAGCTATTTTCAGCAAAGTTCACAAGGTTGTCCCTAACAGCGTTTTCTGCCCGAGATCAGCATGTTTTGTCATTTTTGCACTGGGCGTACCACTTTTAGCGATTTTCAGCCAAGTGCTTAAGTTTGTCCAAAAGAGAGTTTTCAGCCTGAGATCAGAACGTTTTGTCATTTTCGCACTGGGCACACTACTTTCTAGTGATATTTAGCAAAGTGCAGGAGTTTCTCCAAAACAGCGCTTTCAGCCCGACATCAGCACCTTTTGTCCTTTTGGCACTGGGTACACCACATTTTAGCGATTTTCAGCAAAGTGCACGAGTGTCTGCCAGACAGAGTTTTCAGCCTGAGATCAGCACGTTTTCTCATTTTTGCACTGGGCGCACAACCTTTTAGCGATTTCCAGCAAAATGAACGGGTTTGTTCAAAACACAGTATTTCAGCCCGAGATCAGAAGGTTTGCGATTTTTGCACTTTGCACACCGTTCTTTAGCGATTTTCCGCAAAGTGCACGAGTTTGTGCAAATTAATGTTTTCAGCCCGAGATATGCACGTTTTGTCATTTTCGCACTGAGTGCACTACTTTTAAGCGATTTTCAGCAAGTGATTTTCAGCAAATGATTTTCAGCAAAGTGCATGGTTTGTACACAACAGCGTTTTCAGCCCGATATCAGCACGTTTTCTCGTTTTTGCACTGGGGACACCACTTCTTAGAATTTTCGGTAAAGTGCACGGTTTGTACAAAACAGCGTTTTCAGCCCGATATCAGCACGTTTTCTCATTTTTGCACTGGGGACACTACTTCTTAGAGTTTTCAGTAAACTGCACGAGTTTGTACAAAACAGAAGTTTTCAGCACGAGATCAGCACGTTTTGTCATTTTGGCACTGAGTGCAGTACTTTTAAGTGATTTTCAGCGAAGTGCACTAGTTTGTACAAAACAGCCTTTTAAGCCAGAGATCAGCACGTTTTGTCATTTTTGCACTTGGTGCACCACTTTTTAGCGCTTTTCAGCAGCGTTTTCAGCCCGATATCAGCACGTTTTCTCATTTTTCCACTGGGGACACCACTTCTTAGCGTTTTGAGTAAAGTGCATGGTTTGTACAAAACAGCGGTTTCAGCCCGAGATCAGCACGTTTCTCATTTTTGCACTGGGGACACCACTTCTTAGAGTTTTCAGTAAAGTGCACGAGTTTGTACAAAACAGAGGTTTTCAGCCCGAGATCAGAACGTTTTGTCATTTTCGCACTGGGCGCACCACTTTCTAGCGATATTTAGCAAAGTGCAGGAGTTTCTCCAAAACAGCGTTTTCAGCCCGACATCAGCACCTTTTGTTCTTTTCGCACTGGGTACACCACTTTTTAGCGATTTTCAGCAAAGTGGACGAGGTTGCACAAAACAGCGTTTTCAGCCCGAGATTAGCACGTTTTGTCCTTTTCGCACTGGGCGCAGAACCTTTTAGCGATTTTCAGCAAAGTGCACGAGTGTCTGCCAGACAGAGTTTTCAGCCTGAGATCAGCACGTTTTCTCATTTTTGCACTGGGCGCACAAACTTTTAGCAATTTTCAGCAAAGTGCACAAGTTTGTACAAAACAGCCTTTTCAGCCCGAGATCGGCACATTTTGTCATTTTCGCACCGGGCACACCACTTTTTAGCGATTTTCAGCAAAGTGCACACGTTTGTACAAAACAGCCTTTTCAGCCTGATATCAGCAAGTTTTGTCATTTTTGCACTGAGCGAACCACTTTTTACCAATTTCCAGCAAAGTGAACGGGTTTGTTCAAAACACAGTTTTCAGCCAGAGATCAGAAGGTTTTGCGATTTTTGCACTTTGCACACCACTCTTTAGCAATTTTCCGCAAAGTGCACGAGTTTGTGCAAATTAATGTTTTCAGCCCGAGATATGCACGTTTTGTCATTTTCGCACTAAGTGCACTACTTTTAAGCGATTTTCAGCAAGTGATTTTCAGCAAAGTGTACGGTTTGTACACAACAGCGTTTTCAGCCCGATATCAGCACGTTTTCTCCTTTTTGCACCGGGGACACCACTTCTTAGAATTTTCAGTAAAGTGCACAGTTTGTACAAAACAGCGTTTTCAGCCCAATATCAGCACGTTTTCTCATTTTTGCACTGGGCACACCACTTTTTAGAGTTTTCAGTAAAGTGCACGAGTTTGTACAAAACAGAAGTTTTCAGCCTGAGAGTAGCACGTTTTGTCTTTTTCGCACTGGGCGCACTACTTTCTAGTGATATTTAGCAAAGTGCAGGAGTTTCTCCAAAACAGCGCTTTCAGCCCGACATCAGCACCTTTTGTCCTTTTGGCACTGGGTACACCACATTTTAGCAATTTTCAGCAAAGTGGACGAGTTTGCACAAGACAGCGTTTTCAGCCCGAGAGTAGCACGTTTTGTCTTTTTCGCACTGGGCGTACAACCTTTTAGCGATTTTCAGCAAAGTGCACGAGTGTCTGCCAGACAGAGTTTTCAGCCTGAGGTCAGCACGTTTTCTCATTTTTGCACTGGGCGCACAACTTTTTAGCGGTTTTCAGCAAAGTGCAGGAGTTTGTACATAGCAGCATTTTCAGCCTGATATCAGCACGTTTTGTCATTTTTGCACTGAGCGAACCACTTTTTAGCAATTTCCAGCAAAGTGAACGGGTTTGTTCAAAACACAGTTTTCAGCCCGACATCAGAAGGTTTGCGATTTTTGCACTTTGCACACCACTCTTTAGCGATTTTCCGCAAAGTGCACGAGTTTGTGCAAATTAATGTTTTCAGTCCGAGATATGTACGTTTTGTCTTTTTCGCACTGGGCGCACAACCTTTTAGCGATTTTCAGCAAAGTGCACGAGTTTGTACAAAACAGCCTTTTAAATTCAGTGCGGAAATGACAAAACGTGCTGATCTCGTTTTCAGCCCGAGATCAGCACGTTTTGTCATTTCCGCACTGGGCGAACCGCCTTTTAGCCATTTTTAGCAAAGTGCACGAGTTTGTGCAAAACAGCGTTTTCAGCTCGAGATCAGCATGTTTTGTCATTTTCGCACTGGGCCCACGGGTTTGTTTGAGACAGCGTTTTCAGCCCGAGATCAGAAGGTTTTGCGATTTTTGCACTTTGCGCGCCACTTTTTAGCGATTTTCAGCAAAGTGCACGAGTTTGTGCAAATTAATGTTTTCAGCCCGAGATATGCACGTTTTTTCATTTCCGCACTGGGTGCACTACTTTTAAGCGATTTTCAGCAAAATGCACAAGTCTCAACAACATAGCTTTTTTATCCCGAGATCAGCGTTTTTTGTCATGTGTGATAAGTACTTTTGAACATAGTTGAAGGCTCGTATCTACGCAGAAGAAAACTAACAGATTGGCGATTATGCAGTTATGTGGATTTAATATGGTACCCACTCATTGGCGGGTTCATTAGCCATTTTCAGCAAAGTTCACAAGTTTGTCCCAAACAGCGTTTCCTGCCTGAGATCAGCACGTTTTGTCATTTTTGCACTGGGCGTACCACTTTTAGCGATTTTCAGCCAAGTGCGCAAGTTTGTCCAAAAGAGAGTTTTCAGCCCGAGATCAGCACGTTTTGTGATTTTCGCACTAGGCGCACCACTTTTCAGCGATTTTTAGCAAAGTGCACGGTTTGTACAAAACAGCGTTTTCAGCCCGATGTCAGCACGTTTTCTCATTTTTGCACTGGGGACACCACTTCTTAGAGTTTTCAGTAAAGTGCACGAGTTTGTACAAAACTGAAGTTTTCAGCACGAGTTCAGCACGTTTTGTCATTTTTTCACTGAGTGCACTACTTTTAAGTGATTTCAGCAAAGTGCACTAGTTTGTAGAAAACAGCCTTTTGAGCCCAAGATCAGCACGTTTTGTCATTCTTGCACTAGGTGCACCACTTTTTAGCGCTTTTCAGCAAAGTTTTCAGGCCGAGATCAGCAGGTTATGTCATTTTTGTACTGGGCACACCACTTTTTAGAGTTTTCAGTGGGCCCTAATATGGACTAATTTTGCTAGGCATTAAGCAACCCCATAACGTACAGAGTATCCTAAAGACACCGAAAGCGTTATAAAACCTACAGTTTGAGCTTTCTCACGAAACTGTTGAAAACCGACTTTTGCAGGGACCTACAAAGAGCAAAGTCACCATACAATGTACCCAATTTAAACTTGCAGAATATGCTACAGACACGGAGATCGTTATAAAACCGACGATCAAAGGTGTTCCAAGCAATTGTAAAAAACGCCAGTTTTCCTGTGACCCACTGTGGACCAATTACGTTACTCATCGCACACCCCTCAAACTGCCGGGCAGAATATGCTACTGACACCGAGAGCATTATAAATTCTATCACGTAAGCTCTCTCAAGCAACACTTAAAAAATCCACTTTTCTAAAGACCCACAATGCACAAATTGGGCCACGCATCGCACAGGCTTCTCAAGACCAGAATATCTCACAGACACTAAAAGCATTACATAGCGAGAACCACTAAGGATGAAGTTTTGCTCCACATCAAACAAGCCCAAAACGTGCAGAAAAGGCTACCGACACCGAAAGCATTATAAAACCTATAATCTAAGCTGTCTCGAGCAACTGTTTAAAATCGACTTTTCCAGGGAGCAACAATGAGCAAAATCATTATGCATTTGAAACTTGCAGCATATGCTACAGGAACCGACGATGAAGGGTGCTCCGAGAATTTCTTAAAAACGCGAATTTCCCTGTGACCCACTTTGCACCACTTATGCTACGCTTCGAACAAGCCTAAAACGCGCAGAATTTGCTACTGACATCATAAGTATTACAGTTTGAGGTTTCTCGAGCCTACGGTTTTGCTACGGTTTATCTACGGTTTGCCCTGTCTTGAAAAACTGTTCAAAATGGCCTTTCACTGGGACTCACAAAGAGCAAGGTCAGAATGCATTGTACACACCTCAAACTAGCGGAATATGCTACATACACCGAGAGCATTATAAAACCTATTGCTTTAGTTGTCTCGAGCAACTTTTAAAAACTCCACTTTTTTAATGAGCCACAGTGCAGAAATTTGGCCACGCATCGCACAGGCATCTTAAGAGCAGAATATCTCACAGACACCAAAAGTATTAGAAAGCCGATGCTTTGAGAAGTTCCACGCTACTCTTGAGAAATGCAGTTTTCCTCCGACCCACAGTGAAAAAAACTCACTGTGCAACAAACTCCCCTCAAATTTAAGAATACCCCACAGGAAAGCTGATGATTTGAGGAGTTCCCTAAAGGTCTAAAAAATCCAGTTTTCTTGAGTCCCACTGTGGTCAAATTTTGCTACGCATTGAACAAGCCCAAAACGTGCAAAATATGCTATAGACACCGAAAATATTATAAAACCTATGGTTTGAGCTGTCTCGAGCAACTGTTGAGCATCGACATCACCATGCATTGTACACACTTCAAACTTGCAGAATATGCTACAGATACCGAGGGTTATAAAACCGACGATGAAAAGTGTTCCGAGAAATTCTTAAAAACGCTAGTTTTCCTGTGACCCACTGTGAACCAATTATGCTACGCATCGAACAAGGCTAAAACGTACAGAATATGGTTTGAGGTGTCTCCAGCAACTCTTGAAAATTTGACTTTTGCTGTGACTCACAAAGAACAAAGAGCACTATGCAGCGCACACTTGCAGAATATGCTACAGACACCGAAAGCATAACAAAAAGTATTGCTTGAGCTGTCTCAAGCACCTATTTAAAGATTCACTTTTCTAATCACCCACAATGCAAAAATATGGCCATGTATCGCACAGGCTTCTAAAGAACAAAATATCTCACCCACACCAGAAGCATTACAAAGCCGATGATTTCAGGAGTTCCGCACTACTCTTGAGAAATGGAGTTTTCCACAGACCCACAATGAAAAAATTTGCTGTGCAACGCAGTGCCCTAAAACTTCAAGAATATCCTACAGAGATCAAAAGCATTTTAAAATCGACAGTTTGGTGGATCGCCCGAAAATCCTGAAGAATCCAGTTTTCCAGAGAACCACTATGTACGAAGTTTTGCTACGCATGAAACAAGCCCAGAACGTGCAGAATAAGCTACATGGACACCGAAAGCATTACAAAACCTACGATTTAAGTTGTCTCGAGCAACTGTTGAATATCGACTTTTTCAGGGACCGACAATGAGCAAAGTCATCATGCAATTTACACACCTGAAACTTGCACAATATGCTACAGACACCGAAAAGTAATCCCCGCAATTCTTAAAAACGCGAATTCTCCCGTGACCCGCTGTGGACCAGTAATGCTACACATCGAACAACCCTAAAACGTGCAGAATATGCTATTGACACGAGAAGCAGTATAAAAAGTATGATTTGTGTTGTCTCGAAAAAATTTTGAATATCGACTTTTGCAGGGACCCAGAAAGAGTCACTGTCACCATCCCTTGTACACACCTCAAAGTTACAGAATTTGCAACAGACACGGAGAGAGCGGAACCAGAGAGCGTTATAAAACCGATGATGAAAGGTGTTCCGAGCAACTCTGAAAAACGCAAGTTTTCGCTTGTTTGTCCTGTCACGAGCAGCTGTTGAATATCGACTCTCGAGGTACCCACAAAGAGCAAAGTCACTATGCATCGTACACGCTAGAACTTTCAGAATATGCTACAGACACCGAGCGCATTATAAAATCTTTGCCTTGAGCTGTCTGAAGTAACTTTAAATAAACACTTTTCTAATGACCCACAACGAAGTAATGTGGCCACACATTGGACAGACTTCTAAAGAGCAGAATAACTCACAGACACCAAAAGCATTATAAAGCCGATGATTTAAGGAGTTCCACGCCACTCTTGGGAAATAGAGTTTACCTCCGACCCACAATGAAAAAAACTCACTGTGCAACACGCTGCCCTAAAACTTCAAGAACATGCTACAGAGATCAAAAGCATTTTAAAATCGACAGCTTGCGGCGTTCCCCGCAACTCTTGAAAAATCTAGTTTTCCTAAGGCCCACTATGGACAAATTTTGCTAGCCATCAAAGAAGCCCAAAACATGAACAAACACCGAAAGTATTATAAAACCAATGATTTGAGAATTCTCGAGCAACTGTTGAAAATCGACTTTTCCAGGGACCACAAAGAGCAAACTCACCATACATTGTACACACCTCAAACTTCCAGAATATGCTACAGAAACCGACACCGTTATAGAACCGACGATGAAAGGTGTTCCAAGCCCAAGCAATTTTTAAAAACGCGAGTTTTCCTGTGACCCACTGTGCACCAATTATGGTACGCATCGAACCAGACTAAAACGTGCAGACTATGCTACTGACACGACAATCATTATAAAACGTATGGTTTGACCTGTTTCAGGCATCTCTTGAAAGTTGACTTTTCCTGTGTCCCACAAAGAGGAAAGTCACCATGCATCGTACACACGTCAAACTTAGAGAATATGCCACAGACACCGAGAGCATTATAAAACCTATGGCTTGAGCTGTGTCGAGCAACTTTTAAAAAATCCACTTTTCTAATAACCCACAATGCAGAAATTTGGCCACGCATCGCACAGACGTCTAAGGAGCAGAATATCCCACCGACACCAAAAGCATTAGAAAGGCAATGATTTTAGGAGTTCGACGTTACTTTTGAGAAATGGAGTTTTCCTCAGACCCACAATGAAAAGAACTCACTGAAGCACTTTAAAAAAATCCACTTTTCTTATGAACCACAATGCCAAAATTTGGCAAAGCATCGGACAGACCTTTAAAGAGCAGAATATCCCACAGACATTAAAAGCATTATAAAGCCGAAGATTTGAGGAGCTTCGCGCTACTCTTGAAAAATGTTTTTCTCCGACCCACAATAAACAAAAACTGTGTGCAATGCACTGTGCAAAAACTTCAAGAATATGCTAAAGACATCAAAACCATTTTAAAATCGGCAATTTGGGGCGTTCCCCGGAACTCTTAAAAAATAGGTTTGAGCTTTCTCGAGCAACTGTTGAAAACCGACTTTACCAGTGACCCAGAAAGAGCAAAGTTCGCTATGCATCGTATACACCCTCAAACTTGCAGAATATTCTACAGAAATCAAGAGGCATTATAAAACCTATGGTTTGAGCTGTCTCGAGTAACTCTTGAAAAATTGACTTTTCCAATGACACACAAAGAGCAAAGTTCGCCATGCATTGCACAAACTTTAAACTTGCAGAACATGCTACAGACACCGAGAGCTGGCTTAAGTAACTTTTAAAAAATCCACTTATCTAATGACCCACCATGCAGAAATTTGGCCACGCATCGCACAGACTTCTAAACAGCAGAATATGCCACAGACATTAAAAGCATTACAAAGCCGATGATTTAAACAGTTCTGCGCTACTCTCCCACCCGCAATGAAAAAACTTCGCTGTGCAACGCACTGCCTTAAAATTCAAGAAGACCTTACAGAAAAGCTGATGATTTGAGGAGTTCCCCAAAGCTCTTGAGAAATCCAGTTTTCCTGAGCCCCACTATGGTCAAATTTTGCTACGCATCGAACAAACCCAAAACGTGCAGAATATGCTACAGACACCGAAAGCATTATAAAATCAATGGTTTGAGCTGTCTCGAGCAGCTGTTGAAAATCGACTTTTCCAGGGACCCCCAGAGACCAAAGTCGCCATGCATTGTACACAACTAACGCTTGCAAAATATGCTACAGAAACAGAGAGCGTTTTAAAACCGACGATGAAAGGTGTTCGAGCAATTCTTAAAAACGCGTGTTCTCATGTGGACAAATTATGCTACGCATCCAACAAGACTAGAACGTGCCGAATATGCCTCTGACACCACAAACGTTATAAAACCTATGGTCTGAGCTGCCTTGACGAACTGTTGAAAAATTGACTTTTCCAAGGACCCACAAAGAGCAAAGTTCGCTATGCATCGTACACACCTCAAACTTCCAGAAGATGCTACAGATTTCGAGAGCAGTAAAAAAACTAGGGCTTGGGCTGCCTCGGACAACTTCTAAGAAATCCACTTTTCTAATGACCCACAATGCAGAAATTTGGCCACGCATCGCACAGGCTTCTAAACAGCGGAATATCCCACAGACATTAAAAGCATTACAAAGCCGATGATTTGAACAGTTCCGCACTACTCTCCCACCCGCAATGAAAAAACTTCGCTGTGCAACGCACTGCCTTAAAATTCAAGAAGACCTTACAGAAAAGCTGATGATTTGAGGAGTTCCCCAAAGCTCTTGAGAAATCCAGTTTTCCTGAGCCCCACTATGGTCAAATTTTGCTACGCATCGAACAAGCCCAAAACGTGGAGAATATGCTACAGACACCGAAAGCATTATAAAACCTATGGTTTAAGCTGTCTCGAGCAGCTGTTGAAAATCGACTTTTCCAGGGACCCCCAGAGACCAAAGTCGCCATGCATTGTACACAACTAACGCTTGCAAAATATGCTACAGAAACAGAGAGCGTTATAAAACCGACGATGAAAGGTGTTCGAGCAATTCTTAAAAACGCGAGTTCTCATGTGGACAAATTATGCTACGCATCCAACAAGCCTAAAACGAGCAGAATATGCCTCTGACACCACAAACGTTATAAAACCTATGGTCTGAGCTGCCTCGAGGAACTCTTGAAAAATCGACTTTTCCAGGGACCCACAAAGAGCAAAGTTCGCTATGCATCGTACACACCTCAAACTTCTAGAAGATGCTACCGATTTCAAGAGCAGTATAAAAACTAGGGCTTGAGCTGCCTCGGACAAATTCTAAAAAATCCACTTTCCTAATGACCCACAATGCAGAAATTTGGCCACGCTCCGCACAGGCTTCTAAAGAGCAGAATATCCCACAGACACCAACAGCCTTAGAAAGCCAATGATTTAAGGAGTTCCGCACTGCTCTTTAGAAATAAAGTTTCTCTCCGACCCGCGATGAAAAAAACTCATTGTACAACGCACTGCGCTAAAACGTCAAAAATATGCTACAGAGATCAAAAGCATATTAAAATCGACAATTTGTGGCGTTTCCCTTAGCCCTTACAAAATCTAGTTTTCTGAGCCGCAATGTGGACAAATTTTGCTACGCATCAAACAAGCCCAAAACGGGCAGGGTATGCTAAAGACCCCGAAAGCATTATAAAATCTATGGTTTGAGCTGTCCTGAGCAGCTGTTGAAATTCGACTTTCCCAGGGACCCACAAAGAGCAAAGTCACCATGCATTATACACACCTCCAACTTGCAGAATATGCTACAGACACCGAGCGCGTTATAAAACCGACCATAAAAGGTGTTCCGAGCAATTCTTAAAAACGGAAGTTTTCCTGTGACCCACTGTGGACCAGTTATGCTACGCATCGTACACACCTGAAACTCCTCAAATCATCGGCTTTATAATGCCTTTGGTGTCCGTGGGATATTCTGCACTTTAGAAGCCTTGCAATGCATGGCCAATTTCTGCATTGTAAGTCAGTAGGAAAGTAAATTATTAAAAGTTCCCCGAGACAGTTCAAGCTATAGGTTTTTATAATGCTCTCGGTGTCTGTAGCATATTCTGCAAGTCTGAGGTGTGTACCATTTATGGCGAACTTTGCTCTTTGTGGGAAAAGTCAATTTTTCTGAGGACCACTGTGGACAAATGTTGCTGCGCATCGAACTAGCCCAAAACGTGCAGAATATTCTACAGACACCGAAAGCATTATAAAACCTCAGGTTCGAGCTGTTTCGGGCAACCGTTGAATATCGACTTTTCCAGGGACCCACAAAATGCACTATGCATTGCACACACCTTAAACTTGCAGAATATGCTATAGACATCGAGAGCGTTATAAAACTGACGATGAAAGGTGTTCGGGGCAATTCTTAAAAAACGCCGGTTTTCTTGTGTCCCACTTTGGACCAATTATGCTACGCATCGAACAAACCTAAAACGTGCAGAATATGCTACAGACACTACAATCATCATAAAACCTATGGTTTGAGCCGTCTCGAGCAACTCTTGAAAAATCGACTTTTCCGGTGACCCGCGCTGCAGAAATTTGGCCACGCATCGCACAGGCTTCTAAAGTGCAGAATGTCCCACAGACACCAAGAGGGTTATAAACCCGATGTTTTGAAGAGTTCCGCGCTACTCTTGAGAAATTGAGTTTTAAAGAATCTGCTAGAGACATCAGAAGCATTTTAAAATCGACAATTTGGGGCGTTCCACGCAACTCGTGAAAAGTCCAGTTTTCCTGAGCCTCGCTGTGGACAAATTTCGGTACGCATCAGACAAGCCTAAAAAGTGCAGAATATTCTACGATCACCGAAATCATGATAAGGCCTATGCTTTGAGCTGTCTCGAGCAACTTGAAAATCGACTTTTCCAGGGACCCACAAAGAGCAAAGTCACTACACAAATTAAACTTGCACAATATGCTACAGACGCCGAGAGCGTTGTGAACGGTATTGGATTCCGTCCAATAGTTGCACAATAAGTAGTAGCACAATACGTAGTACGTAGTAGCACAATACGTATACGTAGTTGCACAATACGTATACGTAGTAGTTAATCATTGCTCTGGCGTATTGCGTATTGCGTGAGAACCCAGGGTCGACCAGGGCTGTTATCATATCACAGTAGATCTTAGCCCAGTAGCTTTCGTATTTTATTTCAATCGTGTCCTTCCCACTATGCCTTTAAAAAGCCGCTACACTAAGAAATCACAAGAGCAATGCACTCCTGAGAGCACCTGGCTCTCGAAATTCTGTCGTGCAATTGACATTCCTGAAGAGGTCATGGACGTGCAGGCTCAGTACCAGATCAACTCGAAGTCGTTCTTTGCCGCCATGACGGAACAGGATTTCGCGCACATGGGTTTTGTTGTGGGACAAAAAATCCAGCTTCGGCGCGTGCTTTCACGCCTTTGGCAAGACGATGAGGATCCCCCTGCTAGTGAAGCTGTATCTTCAGAGGAGGCTTGTCCTTCTCCCAGGATTAGACTTCCATCAGGAGCTTTTTAACATTGAAGGGGCGTTTTCCACCTCTTCCCCGAGCAAGGATAACGACGTGGCACACTCTCCAGCTGCGACTCCATCGGCAACTCCGGGCTCACACTCTTCTCCCGAAGGTAAGCGCTTGTTGGATGATTGGGGAACAAGACTCATCGCGCTACAATTATTATGTAGATAACAAGCTTTGCTTCGGTCTCCCGTGCGCTCCGTCCGTTTTGAACAGACTCTCTAACGCCATCGTTCGCATGATGGCACATAATAATAATAATAATAATAATAATAATAATAATAATAATAATAATAATAATAAAAATAATTGGAAACTCTTAAGCCGAATGTCTCAGGGGGCTCTTTACTCTTATCAGCCAACTTCTTTACCTCGGTTTCAACGTGAGCTGGCGAAAGGTCGTTTCTCCAAGTCAACGTGTCACGTTTTTGGGCATTGAACTTGACTTTACGACCATGTCTGTTCGACTACCCGCGGACAAATTAGCTCGTCTGAATGATCTCATCCATGATTTCTGTAAAAAGGTGTCTGTCTCTAAGCGTCAATTGCAATCTCTCGCGGGACGCGTGCTTTCATGGTTTTGGAGCCGTGTCTACTGACGACTGGTTTGGCGGCTCCTGGTCGGCTTCCCGCGCGGACGATTTCTACTCACGGTTATTCGTTTCTCATTGGTGTGATACTGGTCACGCTATTGACCCGTCACTTCGCTCAAATATCAATTTTTGGAGTTATTTGCAATCCTTATCGCCGCCCGCCGCTGGGGCGCCACTTGGACAAACAAACATGTTTACGTGGAAACTGATAACACTCAAGCCATGTCTTTGATAAACAAAGGTTCTTGTAAAAACCCAATCGCTATGTCTTGGCTTCGGGAGGTATTTTCGCTTAGCGCTCGATATAACTTTCACCACCGCTCACACCACTTGCCCGGACTAAAAAAGGTCAAGCGGACAGACTTAGTAGGCTTATGTAATCTCCGCACTTTTTCTAATGCAGTTTTTTTTCCGTTCTTAGGATATCTCACGCAGTTCGACCTCAAAGCCAAGTTTGTCTCTACAGCGGCCTACGCTCATTCCACTCTGCACACGCGTCGCTCTTATTGGCGTACTTATGTACGGTTCTGCGCTAAGTACAACTTGGTTCCCATCCCTGCAGAGCCAAAAACAATAATTAGGTTTCTTGTTCATTTGTCTACTTACTGCAAGTACAGTACAATAATTAACTATCTCTCTGGCATCAATGTTTTACACCGGCATTTTGGCCATAACGTTACATTTCAAGACATATTTTCTATTAAACTTATTATCCGCGGTCTTCGGCGCATTCTTGGCGACGCCCAGGAACAGAAATTGCCTATCACCCCAGAGATACTTACACGCATGCTCAGCTTGCAGCACCTTCTGACTCAGGATTCTGGGCTGCGATGTTGCTCGGGTTCTACACGTCCTTTCGTGAATCAAATCTCGTGCCGAAATCGGGGAAGAACTTTGACCCTAACAAGACGTTGTCTCGCAGAGATATTATAATTCGCCCTTGGGGTTTGGTTATCTGTGTGTGATGGTTCAAAACTATTCAATTTAGGGAACGTCAACTGCTTATTCCTGTCTTGCGGTTAACAAAGGGCCACCCACTCTGCCCCATGCAAGCCTATGAACGTCATCTTTCCGTTTTCCCGGCTCCTCCTATCTCGCCTGCATTCCTGCATTCCGGCTCAGCTAAACTGCTCACGACTCTCAGTCAAGCAGGCTTCCCTGCCTCCAATTTCTTTGGTCACAGTTTTCGTCGCGGTGGTGCTACTTATGCCCTCCGTTGCGGTGTTCCTGTGGAACTTATCAGCCTTCAGGGGGATTGGTCGTCCGACGCAGTGCTCTTGTACATCGCACAGCCCCTGGAACGACGACTGGCTTTCGGTCTAGCCTACCGCTTGCTGCGGCTTTGCTTTTTCCAGCAAACAATGAAGTTATGTATTTTGTATATAGCTGTTGTTGGTTTATGTTTCTATTACTCAAAGACCGATGATTGACAGTAGGATTATGAACGGTATTGGATTCCGTCCAATAGTTGTATAATACGTAGTGGGAGTTTGGTTAATCATTACCTGGGCGGATCGCGTATTGTGAGAACCCAGGGCGGTTATCATATCACAGTAGATGCTTTTTCCAGCAAACAATAAAGTTATGTATTTTGTATATAGCTCTTGTTGTTTTATTCTTCTATTAGTCAAAGACTGTGACTGGCACGTAGGATTATAAAACCGACAACGAAAGGTGTTCTCAGCAATTGGCAAAAACGTGAGTTTTCCTGTGACCCACTGAGGACAAATTATGCTACGCATCGAGCAAGCCGAAAACGTGCAGATTATGCTACAGACACCACAAGTATTATAAAACCTATGGTTTGAGTTGTGTCGGGCAACTCTTGAAAAATCGACTTTTCCAGTAACCCACAAAAAGCAAAGTTCGCTAAGAATCGTACACACCTCAAACTTGTAGAATATGCTTTAGACACAGACAGCATTATAACTCAAACTTGTAGAATATGCTTTAGACACAGACAGCATTTCCAGTGACCCACAATGCAGAAATGTGGCCACGCATCGCACAGGCTTCTACAGTGGAGAATATCCCACAAACACCAATGAGGATTTGAAGAGTTCTGCGCTACTCTAGAGAAATGGAGTTTTTCAAGAATATGCTACAAGCATCAAAGGAATTATAAAATCGACAACTTGGGGCGTTCCCCGAAACTCTTAAAAAATCCAGTTTTCCTGAGCCCCACTGTGGACAAATTTTGCTACGCATCGAACAAGCCCAAAACGTGCAGAATATGCTACAGACACCGTTAACACAGACAACATTATAAAACCTATGGTTTGAGCTGTCTTGAGCAACTCTTGAAAAATCGACTTTTCCAGTGACCCATAAGAGCAAAGTTCATCGTACACACCTCAAACTTGCACAATGCAGAAATTTGGCCACGCATCGCACAGGCTTTTAAAGTGCAGAATATCCTGCAAACACTAAAAGCATTATAAAGCCGATTATGTGAAGAGTCTTGCGCTACGTTTGAGAAACGGAGTTTTTCTCCGACCCACATTGAAAAAAATTCGCTCTGCAACGTACTGCGCTAAAACTCCAAGATTATGGTACAGACATCAAACGCAATATAAAATCAACAATTTGGGAGTGTTTCCTGCAACTCTTGAAAAATCCAGTTTTCCTGAGACGCACTGTGGGCAAATTTTGCCACGCGTCAAACAAGCCCAAAACCTGCAGAATATGCAGGCCCGTAACCAGGATTTTATGTGGGGGGGTTGCTAACGAGGGAAAAGTGGACCAGACTACCGAAATGTATTTTTTTTTGTCTGATCCATTTATATAGGAAAGTAGTAATACATGAGGAATTGTAATGGCAAAGTACACAGTAGGAATTGAATATTACATTATTCGAATAAAATTGTAAAATGATACCTCAAAATACTGCGGAACTAATCCTTCAGGACTGTCCCGAGTTTCAGCCTCCGTGGGTGTTTGGTGGCAAACAGATTTACCACCTCATCCAAATCAATTTTATCTTGATAATGGATGTGCAGTAGTGCTAGGGACGGCAGCCTTTCTTGGTCCATGCAAATGTCGTCGTGGTCAGCTAACATCTGCAGAGCCGCTAAGAAGTTGCCTATATTCCCACTACTCCCACCTTGCAAGACTTCGTTATCTCCACGCAGGGCAATGCACTGTCGACCACAGAAAAGGATGGCTTCTGAAACACATTTAACGATGTGCCTATTTCTGATAATATTCTTCCTCTTCTCGTCATCTATTCGGTTGTTCACGTTTTGCTCTGGTTTTTCAACAGAATTAAGGAAGGATTCGGTGTCGTGATGGTACTTCATTTGCTCATGTCTTTTTGCCTTTTCTTGAAGCTTACGCCAATTTATGAAAAGCTTGTTAACAAAAGCCCCTTATCTTTCCTGCAATGCATAGGGCATAGGTACCATCAAAGCACAATGTTTATAGAATACTCCATCTACTGAAGGACTGTAGACCATCCATGGGTACTCACTAACGTATAGTGACTGAAACCCTCTTTGCCAATGATGAAGAAATCGCATTGGAAACTTGTAGTTAATCCGTGATGCGATAAAATGACTCTTAATCGTGATATTTCTGACCAACTGGCAGCTTATTTGCGGAAAAACCAAATTCCTCAGAGGCCGTCAAAATCTTCCCGATGTCATTTATTTCTTGTTGCATCACTGGCTCTAAGTGATGCCGCGTTAGATTGCCATCGGTATTCTCAGGTACTGGAGCTTGCGCAGTCTCTACAATTTTATTAACAGTGCCCAATTGTTACGAAAGTACACATCGGCTTCTCATAGAATATTGACATCAGGAAATGACGATAAGATACCAGTAGAAACATAAAATGTATTTTCCCTCTTTGTGACTCGAAATCTTCTATTTTGATGGTTTAGGATGCCTGTGGATTTCCAGAAGATGATGCTTTAGATTAACCCTCCCCCAGTCCCTCTTCGAATTGTTATTCTGTGTTCCCTTACTGCCTCTTTATTAAGCGATATAATTTTGTTTAATATTAAGGATAGCGAGTTAATCTCAGAGCATAACACTGGGATCAAGACTGGTGGACATTGCGAAAATAAGCGTGATTTACCTTCTATATCTCGCTGTAAAACTGTAGTTAACTGAGATAGATCTGAAGTCGTGGTCTCAGCCGGATTTCAGTTGCAGACTGCACTGTCATTGTCAGTGTCTGATCTGATGGCTCCTGACGGGGCACTTTACTGCTCTGTGTATCGAGAGACTGGCAAGATTTAGCTGCAGCCTTCCTCTTTCTATTTTTCTGTTCTCTCCTACCCATAAGGTATTACACAAAAAACTTATTTTGCATCTTCGGGTTTTCGTGCGCTCGTACAAATAGAGAATACTACCCGACGCGTTAGCAGACGTGTCTAACAAAAATCGTGAGATCACTCCCTTGTCATCGGCTCGCTCGTCTAAACTCCCGTGTAAAGCGTGCAGCACGTTAATTTCATTATCCATTTTGGGTGTGTTCCTTTGGGAGGATCCGGATCAGGATTTCTGATCCGTCGCGTTCCTTTGAACGAATCCATTTTCAGATCAGTGAGCTATCGAATCCACTCTGGACAAGGATTCATCGGATCACTGATCTGAGCAATCCGAAAACGGATCATCGGATTGGTGATCCACCGCGTTCCTTTGGATAAAGAATCCGAAATTTATCCAGTGCGCAGCGGTTTTCGCTGTGAATGGTGCATTTCCCGCTCGGAGATATTCGACATTCGTGGTAAGTAGACATCAAAAATATCGTAATTTAGCCCTGTTTCTGCCCGCACCTATTTACATTCGTCACAAAATGGACGAACTACAAATTGTTGAAGTGGCTTGTACAAAAACTGTCGGTTTTACCACGAAATTGCCATAAAGGTGACTGCAGTTCTTGACATCCGAAAATGACTTCGAAAATCCGATAAACTATACAGCGGGACAGTGCGTTCAAAGTAGCTGTTAATGCGGATACGGTTTTTCCTTTCCTTACTGCTGATCATCAGGAGAAACAGGAATTCATCATCATCACAACTGGTTGTTTCTAGAATCGCTGAATCATCAGCAAGTTCGTTTAATAGCACAACTGCTGCACTACGCGTGGCGGCCACATGTTGTTTACGTTTTCAATAGTTGTTGCCTTTCAGTGGGTTTCCGATCACGTGCGCTGCGATTTCGTGCCTGATGTCAAGGTAACTGATCCTACATATAAAACCTCGTTCCTTTGATGCATCATGATCCGAGTGATCTTGGATCACTGATCCTGATCTGGATCATCCCAAAGGGAAGCACCCTCGGGACATCTTTACGCTCATTCAAATGTTCTGATGGCTCGGGCTACTAGAGTGCAGCTGGTTTAAGTTTGCCATTGAATACGTTACTGCTATTTTCACTGTTTGGTTTTGTTTAACTATGACTAGTAAGTTTTAAAGATTTACTAGTATCCTTCAGTTTAACCAACTGTACTCCTTAACGTGGACATTGAGTGTCAAAACGTGGACCTTTGGGACCTGTGGGGAGGGGGGGGATGCGAACGCACCCTGTGCACCCCTCTGGTTACAGGCCTGATATGCTACAGACACCACAAGCATTGCAAAACCTATGGTTTAAGTTGTCTCGAGCAACTCTTGAAAAATCGACTTTTTTCAGTGACCCACAGAGAGCAGAGTCACTTATGCATCGTACACACCTCAAACTCGCGGAATATGCTACAGAAACCGAGAGCGTCATAAAACCGACGATGAAAGGTGTTCCGAGCAACTCTTAAAAACGCGAGTACCACTGTAACCAGCTGTCTCTTTTTACAAATATATATTTGTAAAAATCCTGTCCCGAAATATGTATTTCCAAATGTAGCATATCAATATTGTTTAAGTTCCAGCCCGATTCAGCGCTTCTAGAGCGAGATTATTTGCTCCTGGCAGTTTGTAGCCTTTAGCCTCCAAGCCTTTGATGCGTGTTATAGTATATTTTCGCTTAACTTGAAACCATTTGAAGCTGCTCAATGACATAAGGACTTTCGCTCAAATTGTCCGTTTCTCTCCACCCTTTATAGTTGTCTCAAATGAAACACTTTGAAGAAAATCAAGCAATGCTTGTGATCGTGAGGATTCATTCGGACAGCTTGTTAGTCTTATAAAAAGAAACAATTAAATTAAAAATAAAACGTTACAGAAAAAGGTTGGCACTTATTTTTTATAATTCTTGTCAGATTAAAACGAATGCGTTAATTAACTTTGCGGCCGGTTTCGGAACTAAACGCATCACCTGTGTCTTTGGGTTTAATGAGTCTGTCATTGCGACATCGTCCGTGTTGTTACTTTTTTTTTATCAGAGCTTTTTTTCTTATGAACATGAGATGAAATGACTCGTTTTGTAAGGTTTTCGTACGAGGAGTTATTTACAGAAAACAAATCACGTCCAAGTAAGGGTAAGAAAGCAAACTGAGTGTTGATACGCGTTTTATGTGTTGATTTGGTCAGCATATTATTTGATTATTGATGACCTAAAAAAAGGTAAAGAAATGATTTAGGACCGTTTAAAAAACGGAATTCTTATATAAAAAGACAGTTTCTTAAAAATACATATTTGTAAGAAAGCTGTCCTTTTACGTAAAGATGCATCCCCTTTACGTAAAAAAAAGGGTGCGTTTTTAAAAATATCCGTTTTGTAAAAATGATGATTTTTTACGTAAAAGTGCTGCATCCTTATGTAAAAAGAAAGGACAGCTTTTTTACATAAAACAACTGCACTTTTACGTAAAAAGACAGCTCTTTTACAGAATATCTATTTGTAAAAAAGCTGTCTTTTTACGTAAAGATGCAGCCTTTTTACGTTAAAAGACCATTTTTGCGTTAAAAAAAAAGCTGTCGTGGAAGACACCTTTTTTACGTAAAAATGCTGATTTTTATGTAAAAAGGCTGTCTTTTTACATAAGTATGTAGCACTTTCACTTACGAAATCATCATTTTTACAAAATATATATTTGTAAAAAAGCACGTGTTTTTTTATGAAAGGGTGCTGTATCTTTACATAAAAGGACAGCTTTCTTACAAATATATATTTGTATATTTGTAAAATAGCTGTTCGTTTATGCAAAAAGTCTTATTTTTTTAAGCATTTCTTCACGGCTTTTTTTAGTTCATCAATTATCAAATAATATGCTGACCAAACCAACACGTAAAAATATATTTTCCACTGTTATTTTAGCTTCGCATTCTTTCTTACAGTTTGTCGCCTTTAGGTGTCGTAGCGTGCGATTGGTTTGTTTTTCCTGTTTAAGATGCTGTTTTCAGTTTGTTCTCTCTCTCTCGCTTGCGACCTTGTGTGGATACCTTGCCAGAGGCTTGATTGGTTGGGTATCACTTGGGATAGCGCTAGTGGAACCATTGAAATTGTGGATAGGAGGGTTGCCAAAATAACTAGTACCATTGACAGTATTATCGACTCCGATTTTGTTCTTTCTGCCAGAAGATTGGCCTCTTTTACAGGGCAGATAATTTCTACAGCGCCTGTTTCCGGGAACATTTCTAGGATCATGACTAGGCACTGCGTTATGTCTGCATTAAGCGCGCAGCACTGGGACTCGAAAGTTAAGATGGATCCCTATTGCATTGAGGAGTTATATTTTTGGAAAAACAACCTTAATTCCATCAAAGTGCGCGACTGTTTTCTCTTTAATAAGCCACAGCGTTTCGCTTACTCCTATGCCAGTCCTACAGGGTGCAGTTCAGTTATTACCTTAATGAGGATTGTGTGAGTCACAAGCTTTGGGAGCCTTCAGAGCGTTCTAAGAGCTCTACTTGGAGAGAACTTGCAGCCATTGATTTTTCTCTAGAGTCTTTTGCGCCAATTTTGGAAGGTTCACTTGTCAAGTGGTTCACTGATAGCCAGACGGCGGCTAGAATTATAGAAGTCGGAAGCATGAAATTGGATTTGCACTGGCTTGCTATTAAAATTTTTCAGTTTTGCGCGGAGCACAGTATTCGTTTAGAGGTGCAGTGGATCCCACGAACTGAAAATGAGAAGGCCGATTACATCAGTCGCCTTCTAGATTTTGATGATTGGCAAATCACGCATGATCTCTTTCTAAGTTTGGAAGAGTTATGGGGCCCGCATACAGTTGACTGCTTCGCTAATTATTATACAGCAAAGCTCCCTAGATTCTTTTCGCGTTTCTGGAATCCGGGTGCGTCAGGAATTGACTTCTTTGCCCAAGAGCTAAGTACCGAGAATTGTTTAGTGGTTCCTCCAGTTTCTCTTGTTGCTCGCGTGATCCATTATCTGAGCCTACAGAAAGCGATGGCTACTCTTGTAGTCCCATTATGGCCTTCCTCCAGTTTCTGGCCTCTTCTGACGAGCAAATATCGGTCGTTCATTAAAGGATGCTTTACGCTGAATGCATCCCAAGCTCCCACCCTGGGAAGAAATTTAAGTTCATTCCTTGGTTCTCCTCGTTTTACAGGCGAGGTTGTCGCGCTTAGATTCGAATTTTTGTAGGGATTATCCAGCTTTATTGCCCTTCGAGTAAGTTTCTGAACTAGCTTTTAGTGCTGGTATTTGCAGGATTTGACACTGGTCATTAGTTGCATGGACAGCCGTGTCCAGGGTAAATGACACTGGTCATGTGAAGGGACGACTGCGTCCGTTGGAGAAGATTTCTGTCGTCTTAGAGTTTTGTTAGTAGAACGAGGTTTCGAGTTCTTTCGACATTGGGAGACTTGTTCACGTATGGAAAATTGTGTCCTTTTTTGACACTGGTTCGCGAATCATGACTCAACCTGCCATTCTGGGCAAGGTTTTTCACAAGGTTGAACTGCGTTGTTCTTGTTGGTTTAGGTTATTTACCTTTCTTAATCAAGGCTGGTACTTTGTTTTTGCTGATTGTTAGGTTATTTAAGTGTCCGAGCTGACTGTGTCCTAGACAGGGTGTTGCCTACTTTATATTCGTTTGCTCTTAGTTTGTAGGGCCTTTGGGGGTTTAAATGATCTGCTAGGACAAGTCGCGTTTAGGGTATATATGCAGTTATTACGCGTTTGTTATTTAGTTTTCTTTGTAGGTTATTCGCTAGGCCGTTGTTTAGGAGCTACTTTGCATGCCTATTTTGCCCCGGGGAGGTCGGTGTAGTTTCTTACTATTGTGCTGCCTGCAGACATTACGACATAGGCATAGGGCCGCTTATTATCATCGCTGTCATCGCTTGCGTCACAATTTCTAGAGCCGCTATCCTGTTGTTGTAAAATTTTGGTGATATAATTTTTTCTTGCAGGTCGTAATTGCAAGTAAAGCATGGATGGTGCTCCCTCCTGCCGGATTTCAATTCTTTATTTAGTTGTTTACTTAGTTCCAGGGCGGATTCTACTGTGAAGAAATATCTTAAGGCCAGGAAATAAACAAGTTTTTACTGTGGTGTAGGACTAGGAAAATTGCGCTACAGTTGCCATTTTCTTCTTCTGTTGTCACCCTTTATCTATTTGGCTTAGATCAACAGCTTAGGTCCCCGGCTGCAATGGTTTTGGTCCATGCTGCACTGAAATGGTTCCATTCCTTTGTTCCTGATGATGGTCCCAATCCTTTGGATAACGCTTGTTGCAAGAACTTGATTTAGTGCGCCAAGAGGACAAGGAGCAATCCAGTTAACAAGAAAAAGCCCGTGGATCCTGGCATCATTAGAAGCATTATTGACAGGCACGGCGCTGAGGAAGCATCTTTAAAGGACTTACGTATTGCCGCAATAAGTTCTTTAGGTTTTGCAGGATGTTTTCGTTTTATCGAGTTGGCTAATATTCAGCCAAAGCACCTCACGTTTTGCGATGGTTTTGTTAAAATTTTTGTGCCAAGGAGTAAAACAGATATATATAGAGAGGGCAACTATGTTTATATAGCTAAGTTAGAGAACAAATACTGCCCAGTAGCTATCTTACGTAGGTATTAGGTATATTGAAGCAGCCAATTTGGATCTGTCTAGTCACTTGCCTTTATTCAGGCCATTAACGAAGAAGAAGTCGGGTTATAGCCTTAGGAATGGCAAGTTATCCTATACTCGCTGCAGAGAACTATTTAAGACTAGCTACTTTGAAAGATTTGGGCTATGACCCCAAGGAATATGGCCTACATAGTCTGCGTTCTGCGGGTGCTACAGCTGTTATCAGTAATAACGCTTCCAAAGCCGTTTCTGAGAGGTTGTTAAAACTTCATGGGCGCTGGAAAACAGACGAAGCGAAAGACATGTGCGTTTTAGAGACAGCATGTAATCGTTTAAGTGTGACGAAATATTTAGGTATTTAGCTCATATTTAATATGTTATCTGTTTTTCCTTGACCAATGCTGTAAGATTACTTTTCATTTAAGTGTTAGGGTTCGCACGCGATCCACCCATATCTGATTTCGCCTGGTTTTTGCGGTTATTTAAGCGGTAAATAATTTACGTTCGTTTGAGCGAAGCGAACTAGAACGTAACACGTATGGACATGGATTTAACGAGCCCAAAATTTGTAACGCAGGATTTTAGTTATCTCCTGCAAGTAAATGTCTGTGATTTTGTTTTGGCTTTCTTACCCTTACTTGAACGTGTTTTTTTTTTTGTGTAACAAGTTCTCGTTTAAAATAACTCCTCGTACGTACACCTTAAAAGTATACCGCTTTCGCCCTGACTGTTCAAAAACTATTTCTAAAACATTAACAAAGGCAAAGCGGAATGATCTGAACACGTTCAACAACTTAAATCAAAACGCTAGCCTGGGTTTTAGCAGTGAGACAAAGAAAACAATAGAAGGAAAAAGTCTCACCTTCATCGTTGCTCAAAACAGTAATTATCGTGAATACGCCTTGAGACTACAACGTGAGCGCACAGTTAGTCGAGGCACTGGTTACGAAACTCGGCAGGGTTCAAAGGCGATAACAAAGGAGGTACAATTTATGTTGAACACACTACGACCGTCCATAATCTTTCGTTTTTTTCTATCATACTGTAGGGCTGAATACTGTAAGGTGACATTTTTATTGGTCTGTTGTTCGGATAAAGTTCAAAAGCTATTGTGGTTGTGCACGGTCAAGGCCGAAAAACGGTAACAAAAACCTCGAACAAAGAAATTTATTAGGTTTCATAACCGTTGCACTTTATTAACTATGCTGATAACAACAATTGTAAATTCACCAACTTCAAAATTTTCTGTGTGAATTCACTCCCGTTGAAATCGTAAGAAACAGTTAAAACGGTTCAAGATAACCTTGTAATACAATAGTTATGTAAGCGCGCTTAGTTTAGTCAGCGCGCGCCATTGTTAATTCCCGTTTCGCCGGCAAAATGCGTTATTGTTTGACACTATCTGGAAACGCTTTTTAGAGGAGATTTTAAAGGAGATTTTTAAACCTTCTTGTCTTTCAAAGCGAGTCATTTCATGTCATGTTCAAAGGCAATAAGCCCTGATAATAACGGTAGCAACACGGACGAGGTGGAAAGGACGGATTCGATAAACCCAAAGACTCATTTATAAGTGAGTTCTCCTTTTCGAACAACAATTATTTGGAGTTAAGAACGGTGCATGCTAAACTGTTAGACTTATAGAAAATAGTGGTAATGCTTGGATGATTCATATTTTTTAGAAGCGCCCTGCACTGAAGTGCAATCCTTCATCCGGGTGTCTCCGTGAAAATAAGCCTTCCAAAGAACAATTTACCTCTCCCCACTCCTAATAAGACGCGTTTTGAGGTCGACAATGTTGTTGATTTGTGCAAATTTGAGAAAACTAACAATTAAAGCCTGGAGAGCAACGGACAATTTAAGCGAAATGTCCTTATGGTTTCAAATGGTTTCAAGTTAAGCGAAAAATATACTATAACATGCAACACGGCTTGGAAGCTAAAGGCTACAAACAAATATATGTTTGTAAAAATGCAACCCTCTTTCGTAAAAAGACAGCTTTTTCATGGTCCCGTTTTTTATGCAACCTACAGATAGATAGATAGATAGATAGATAGATAGATAGATAGATAGATAGATAGATAGATAGATAGATAGATAGATAGATAGATAGATAGATAGATAGGTATAGATCGTGGTTAGGCTTTATACTGCACAGAACGAGTTTTGACTACGTGGGAGACTGCATGGAAAAATCCCTTTTTCAAATGTTGTTCGGGACAGCTGCAATCTTCGATGTTAGAAGTATGTTTCTTTCGGTGTCTGTAGCACATTCTTCAAGTTTTAGGCCTAAACGAAATAAAGACAATTTTTGAACACATAGGACATTGAAAAGTCGATTTTTAAGGGTTGATCAGGAAAGCTCAAAACAAGTTGCATAAAACTTAACGTCCGGCGTAACTTCTAACGCCATGCAGACGTTCACTCTAGTCAGTCATTACCCACCTTTAGCACGTCTGACGTTAGTAGTATAGTAAAATGGGGGTTCTGTAACAGCTTACACATTGGGAGATTTATTTCAAGTTTTTAAACCGCCCACATATAAAAACAATTTTGTCACAAAAGTTTATTCATTGGGAGATTTATTTTTAATTTTTAAACCGCTCACATATAAAACAATTTTGTCACAAAAGTTTATTCATTGGGAGATTTATTTTCATAAATGAGAGTTCTATTTCCGTTTTTCACCGATAGCACAAAAACCGGTTTTATAAAGGTGGAAAAGACGGAATAACCGAATACGAATGAAAAATTTTTTTTTTATCTGATTAGATATTTGTGAGTCAAATTTGATGGCTGCCGGATTCAACAACTGTCAGGTTATTGAAGCAATTCAAAACTTACCACCTGAGCTACGTGAGATAATTTACAAACATTACCTCGCCATAAAACTGAAAGAGCGAGCGACTTTAGGTTGGAACCTGGTTCACGATGAGCTTTTAAAACAACCTTTTTGTCCTGAAAGACAGCGGCTTGTCCATATTCTGGTGTGTGTAGCTTATATGCACTGTTGTTGTGGTGGGTGTTGTTACCCTTGTTATAAACAAGAAGAAATCTTACATGAAATAACCATCTCTGTTCCGATCTTGGATATAACTCTAGTTAATTATTGCACTGATATATGGGAGTACCACAGCCATTAAGTTGCGTTTACGGCGCGTGATTTCACAGACAATGACGTAATTTATATTCTTGTACAAACATTGAAGGGAAACGCCCTTAACAACTCAAGCTTGAAAAAACAAATTAATATTCACAGACAGATTACATTAATTCATAATCAAAATATTCATTACCGTCAGCAGACGTTTTGAGACCTATTTTATAAACAAATTGATAAGATTCATCTTCAAGATCTTCAGCAAGACGTTTAGGAGCCCATACAAGAAGTTTATCTCCACATTTTGTTTTTAAAGTTAAAATAGCTGAAAGCCCATATTTACTTTCCCGGTGTGAAACTTTTTTAATTTTGTACACATCGTCTGAAATATTTCTCCATTTTAAAATTTCTCTTCTTTTAAAACTTTCTTTAGTTGGCCATTCTTCTGAGATTTCTTGTTGATCTATAAATACATTCTCTGTTGGCCAGTCTTGTGAGATCGCTTGTTGATCTGTACAGACATCCATAGTAAGATGTGTTGAAGATACATTTGTTTAATAGCGTGTACTTATCTGCTCAAGGTGAAATTCTGTGAAGCGCATGCGTAAATATTCAATTATTGCAACACTTAGGTGAAGGACAGAAAAAGGGTACCATAAGGAATAGAAGAAGAAAAGCGTGTTTAATATATATTGAAATTGATCAATATTTATTAGTTTAGTGGGGTGATAGTTGACTATTATCTGAACCATGACCGCGGTTTCCAAGGAAATGCCTCCTGACAACGGCGGTCATAAAATGACCGCGGTTTCCAAGGAGATTCAACCTCTTGACAACATACTATTAACAGGGGGTGCTCAGAAATCCCGAGGGATTTCAAACCTCGCTCCCAGAGGTAAAATGTGGAATGGACAACCACCTTGTCAGCGGTGAAATCCTCACTTCGGTGAGGTGAAAGTCCAAGCCGAGGCTAGGCAAGAACAACTACCGCGCAGGAAAAAACGTATTATGGAACAATATCTTGTCCTGAAATGGGGTAGCCATCTTTGTCACGAGTTGGTAACAATATTTTTGAAACATATTCACGAGTAATCAATCTTATTTGCAAAATTTCGGGGGCGTGAGAAGCTCAACAAGGTGATAGCAAATAGCTTGCAAAATTGCAATCATTTCGAAAGATATATAATTACTTTGAAATTCTACAATTGAGTGAATTTTTTTTCATACTTTCTTTGAACAGATAGCGGAATTTCCATACAATGATCAGTGACGAAATTATCTATCATTTTCAATCTATCAAGAAAGACCTTCTCGTCGAAAGCTTCGCCTCTGAGGTAAAAGCGAATCTCATCAAGGATTTTTTGGTATTCGATACGGACAAAATTTGCTTGTTCTGTTTTCTTATCGTATTTCTTAAGGCTTGCCACTGCTTTCAAAGTAAGACCAACACCAGTTAAAGTTGCCATGACAACTGGGTTCAACGTAATTCCTCCGGCTACTGCGGCACTAATAATTAACTTGCCAGCTGAAAGATTACAAACAAAATTTTTTCTTCGAAAACCGCGGTACAACTTTTCGTAGCCATAATGTTTCTTGTGGTAATAAGCATACAAATCTTTCATTTTTTTAACTTTCTCTTTAGAAAGTGTTTGATCGATATGGTTGAATTCGAAAATATCCCGCATTGTGTATTATATAATGTATGAAAAATATTCATGGCACTCTATATTTAACCAACATTAAGAATTTTTCTTTTTTGAAATTTGAAAAATGCAATTGTACCATAAAAAGACCATTTGGTATTTCTAAATTAATATCTATTGTCTGTTTTTGAAGTGATTGTGTTGAAGTGAAAGTTTTTGGAGGAACACCACCTTGAAATATTTTTAAAGGAATAGGTGGAAATGGGCCTGAGATTTTTTTATATAATACTGTTATATTTAATATATAGCTTTTTTCTGGAAGGAGTAAATTAAAATGACCATTTAATGAAAAAAATGTTTCACCATTTTTCGTATCTAAATGTCCATATAAGTAATAAATGGAACCATTCAAATTATGTCCGTTTAAAGAAAGATCTGTTTCCATAACCATTTTTCCATTTTCAATAACAAAGGCGGTGTCATAGACACTTGGATCAACGTTTGAAATTGTTTCTTTAACACCATAAACAATAAGATGACCAAATTGTTAAAAATGATGGATTACTAATTGTACCGTGCAGATCAAGATAAAGAAAATGTGGAGGTGAGCTACCCCATCTGTGAAAATTGATAACTGTTTTGGTGTACTTCTCGAATGTTTTTGTTGCATAATTAGAAATTGAAATCGTCGTTGCTTGGGGTGTTACACTCAACTCATTCATTTCCGGCTGAAACCACTCTACAACCATTGTGTAATAACCGACCGGAAGTTTATATAAGTTAAAACCGAGGCGCGACTGGTACTGGTTGGGTGAGCTTTTTTCAGACAGGAGTTTGAGTTGGTAAGCTTTTTTATTAATTTGATGTGGAGAATTGGGAAAATCGTTAATACCCAAAACCTCGATATTGTTTTCACTCGAAGATTCATCAGTGTCTTCCATCAAGTATCTGAAGGCGTCCCTTTTTTGTCCCGAGTTAATGATCTGAGATTCATGAATTTTTTGAGTGACAAGATCTCTCATAGTTGTTATTTCATTTTGCATAAAATCAACATTAACTGCGGATTTCGAATCTTTGTAATCGGTTTGTAAGTTAATAATTTTATTATTATTTAAATTCAAGTTTCCAGACATATTGTTACTACCATCAACTTTGAGAAACTTCTCGTTCGTCAAACCATCAATTCTGGAGTCAACAAACTCGGCACATGCGGCGTCTCTTGGGTTTGATGGAAGATCAAGATTGATAATCGAATAATTTTTCATATCAATATCGTCTTCTTTATCCAGTTTTTTTGCAAGCTGATTATCGACATATTTTTGTTTGTGGCTTGATCTGTCTGTACTGGGTCTTTTACGTTGTAGATTGTATTATTGTTCATATTGATACTTGCTTCCATTTGCCCGCCTTCTTTTTTCGAAAGAAAGATATTTCTCGTGTCTTGATAGTTTATTACCTTTGTCAGATCACCGTGGACAGGATAAGGGTTGCTTTTTAATCGCAAAATATCGTACTTATTTTTCATGTCAATATTAGCAGAACCGCTGGCACTACCCTGAGGGCCACGATCACCTTTATCGCCCTTGTCGCCCTTGTCGCCTTTTAAACCCCGTGGTCCTTGTGCCCCCTCCTGACCTTGTGGTCCAGCGGACCCTTTTTCACCTCTTGGACCATTAGGACCTTGTGGTCCTCCTGGGCCTTTATCACCCTTCGGTCCAGGAGGACCCTCAGGACCAGGAGGACCCCCTGGGCCAGGAGGACCCACTTTTCCACTTTCACTCACCGTTTGGCTAGTTCCACCTATTTGACTGTTAATATATCCCATTATATATCTTCATCAAAATTTTTTTCATTAATTTTTGGGGTTTGTCATAGTAAAAGAAAGAATATTTTTTATCGGTGGCGCGATCTAAAGCGTCATGATCCACACCTATTTCGTCTGCAATCCGTTTGTTTTCTCTTGGAAGAAATCTGAAAATACAAAAATGGCTGCAGTTATCACGGATGTTTTTCGGCACCTTGTAAAAAGTTTGAGTGAGGTAAATAACGCAGCAATTTCTGTGACGCCCGTTGATAAAATAATTAATGATGCGGTTTTGGTTGCTTTCACAAACAAGATCATCAAAAACAACTATTTTTTGGGTGTCCACCGGAAGCTCTTCGAGTGGAATGATTTCATCACCATGAGCCTCGATAACCTCATAACCAACCTTGGGGTTGATTAGTTCAGCAAAATCCTGCAAACGAGCCTGGTATTTGTTTTGGTGCAGGTTCTTTGAAAAGAGGTAAATTTTATCATACTCTAACAACTCATAAAGCATATGCAGTAATGTGTTTGTTTTACCAGAATTACTGGGCCCACAAATTAACATCCGAAAAACATCTGCTGGCATACAAGGGTGACCTTGCTTGTAGTCACTCTCGGAAGAACCTGGGTCATAATTTGGAATCTTCATTTTTTTTTTCGCTTCTATATATTTACGCTGGAAATATGTCAAAAAAAATAGCAACAATTGGCTAAAGAAAAGTCGGCGATTGAGCAGCAAACAGAAGAAATTCACCAAAAATTTAGAATGGATAAAATAAACAAATAGTTTGGTCAGCTTTCAGGGGAGGAGCTTTTTAAACCAATCACAAAAAGGCGTGATGAAAAAAGCAGCGTCAATGTTGAAGAAGAAGAAGAAGAAGAAGTTCCTGATTACACAATGGATGAATTTGACGAAATCAACCCTTTTGATTATGAATTCAGACCGGATGCACCATCACCAGAACCATCACCACCACCACCAACACCACCACCACCACCTTATCAAGAATTTGATGGTGATGATTTACCACTACCACCCCCACCGCTGATGGAAGAAACATCCACACGTAAAGAGTGGGAGATGCCGGGACCGATTGAGCTAGAATATCCCAGTGAAGCAATCTTGTTGCAAAATATCAATCGGCTCATTACCATAAAAGGACATGATCCCGACTTCAAAGTAGGAAAATCGAAATTAGGTTTGAAAGGCAAAACCATTGCGGAACTCAAAAAAATGAGAGATGATATCAATAAAAGAAGGGAAACCCAACCTCTTTCGAAACGGTTACAGGAGGGGAAACAGAGACTAAAGTCCACTCCACTACCCAAAAAAAGAGAAACAACCCAAACTCCTCTTGAAAAAGCTGTCGCGAGCCAAAGACCGGTTTTTGAATTTTCTGACAATGAAGATGACTCTTATGAACAGGATTGGGAAACCGAAGGAAGCGGCGTCGCTGATGAAGCTGAAAAATTGATCAACCAAATTTATGTTAGTTTAGGATCAATAAAAGCAGGAAACAACTCGATAAAACTTAAAAATCAGGTATTATATCTGCTTGATTCACTTGTTGAACTCGGCACAATCAATAAAAAGCAAAAGAAAAAATTATTTCTGATTATATACACCAATAATGAGCTTTGATATACTGCTTGACTCGAGCCTCGCAAAACTAGAAAGAGGTGGAGAACGGAATGTTTCACACGATTTTACAGTGAAGTTTCATCCTCCGATCGAATTGGGCGAAGGAAACTACAAAGCCGCGCTGAACAGACTTATCACAATGAGTTACTCATGGAACAACATCGATTCTCGTTATGATAACAACAAAATTCGCTGGAAGAAAAAACAGAACAGGCGTGGAAGACCTTAACTTTCCCGAATGGAATGCATGATTACAAAAGAATCAACACTTTTATTCAGCAACACACCGGTAAAGTAGACCCGACAAACAAAGACAGTAATTACATTTTCACAATATATTTCGATATGTCAGTTTATAGGGTTGTGACTTTGATACATAACGATTATGAGCTTGACATGTCTCAAGGAAATATTAATGAATTGCTTGGTTATGGTAAAAAAGTCTTGAGTGGAGATGTTGTCGGAAGGAACGTTCCAAATATCACAAGAGGTGTTGATTGGGTATATTTGCACTGCGATCTTATCTCACGCCGAACAAACAATGTTCCAAGTGATGTGTTATACAGTTTCTCAACATCAGATCTTCGGGTTAGCTATCCATTTGGAAAAGAGCCGCGTCGGCTTGAGTGGCAATCTGTGAATAAAAGTTTCATTACAGAAATAAGGGTTTGGGTGACAGACGGAAGAAACAATATCCTGGATCTCAACGGGACAGACATTGCAATCAGCTTGATGATTGAAAAAGAGTAAAGTTTTTGTTGGTATAAATATACAACCATGAATCATCCGAGCGAGTGGGCAAGATACTTTGACGAAAACACCGGACGTTATCGATATAAACACAAAGGATCGGGTATTATCCGTGACACCTTCATGACCATCGGTAAAGTATTCAAAAACAATGTAAAGAACGTGGCAAAGAAAACTGCCGAAAAAGCTTCAAAAACAATCGCTGAAAAAGCGGGTCAGAAAGTTGGTGAAATTGCTGTGGAAAAAGGTTCGAAACAAATACGAAAAATACTGCAAGAGCGAAAAAAGCAAAAACCGTTGTCAGAGGATGTAAAAAAGAAACTTGCAAATATTTTACGAAACCAAGCACCGAAAAAATCAGACGCCTATGTGAAATTAAATCAAATTTTGGCAAACGAAATTTAATCAAAAAATTTTTTTCTTTTAATATAAACTCTTGTTAACATGTTCAGAACTCCACCATACCTCGAGAAGACAACATACATTCGAATTGATTTGGATACTGCACTCGACTTTCCTGGGAATAACCAACCGCAAAAAAAGTCGGATACAAATTTAACTTGAAAGACCGGGACAATTTTTATGACTGGTACAACGCTTATTTCCGCGTCGATTTTGACTTGGAAGTTCAAGCAAACGGAGCCGATATTGCTGAAGACACTCGATCGGCTCCGATCAACGGTTCTTTTTCATTGGTACAAAGTTTGACCGTCAAATCAGCTGAAAAAAAATTATACGAGGCGAATAATATCAACAAGGTTATTTTCATCAAAAACCTGCTTGACGTTTCGGATGATTTTTCGAGAAGTGTGGCAAAAAACCATTTTTGGTATCTTGATAATGCTGATGACACTGTGGTTGCAGAAGCAGCCCCTGCGAAGAACCTTGGAATGCGGGCAAGGGCGATTTTATCAGACCAAGGCAAAACAGTTCATTCCATTATCCCTTTGAACAGATACTCCTTCTTCGAAAGTCTTTCCGACAGGCTGCTGCCACCTTTACAATTTGAGTTTGAAATTAAACTGCAAGACGATGAAGAAATGATTTGGCAAAACGATGGAACAGCTCGAAGGATTGTTGTCCGTAAATTTGAGTTGTGGGTTCCACAATTACATTTCACTGGCCAAGGAGAAACCCTGGTCAATGAAAATTTCTTGAAGCCAACCCAATTGAAATATCTGCAAGAAAGTTTGACACAGAGCAGTCCCCGAAGGGATGCGAATGGTAGGTGGTTGATTACACCTGGGATAAAAAACCCCAAGCATATTTTTGTTTTCATTCAACAAACTCGAAGACAAAATGATTAACAATACAACCCTTATTTCTTTGACACATTCGATATCGATGGTGATGAATCAGCAAGATTGGACACTTGCCGTCTTCAGTACGGCACAGAATTTTATCCTGAGCTTGAATATGACTATGATTTTAAAATAAGAATTTTGAATTATTTGATCAATTTCAGATACAGAAAGAATGACTATAACACCGGCGTTCAGCTGCCGCTTTCCTACTTTGAGAAGTTATACCCAGTTGTCTACTTCGATCTGCGAAATTCCAAAGAAGGTTTGACAGACGATCCCAAAAAGCTAGAATTCCAATACAGACTGAACGAAGCCGCTAACGCTCAAGATTATATAATATTCGCTGCGATTTTGAATGAACGAGAATTTGTGTTGAAGCAAATTGGTAATGAGATTGTTGTTATTTAGAAAAAATTCTGAATATAATATACACGCACGATGAGCACAACTTATCATCCATTTAAAATCCCACTGACTGATGGTCAGAAAAAGAAACTTCAAAAGGCTTATGCAAAGAAGATGCCTGTTAATCTGAAAGTTAAACCAGAAAAAATTGGACGCGGTGACGAACTCCTTCTCACTGATACTCAAATCTCGCGACTGAAGAAAACCTCAGCGGCAGGGAAAGGAATGGTAATAAAATTAAGCCAGACACAGATTGAGAATACTGCGCAACGTGGTGGGAGTTTGTATTCTGCTATGCTTGGTTTGGCACGACCTTTGATAAAGCCAGCCCTTGGAGCATTAGCAAGTGCAGGTTTGAGTTTTGGCGCTGAAAAGGTGCTGAAAAAGATATTTGGAAATGGTTTTGGACCGAAGGAAATTGAGCTTTATAAACTTGTCCAGCGAATGACTCCTACTCAGAAAAAGGCGGCAGAACGATATCTTGTTGGACAAGGTTTAGTAAAAGGAGGCGGTGCACAATACGGCGGCTTCCTTGGTATGTTGGCGTCTATCAGAGTACCTTTAGCCCTTGATTTAGTCCGAAAAATAATCGGAAAAGGTATGCAAACTCAACCACCACCACCACCACCACGACAACGACGAACACCATCTAAAGGTAAAGGAATGCAAATTCAACCTCCACCTTTTTTCGGAACTTGGGATGATTATTATAGTTTAAAAAAAACTACAATTTGAAGATAAACCATTATCCAACATTGACCTTAGAAAATGCTGCAACTTTTTACGAATCCCCATCAAAGGTATTTCAGCAGAAATGAAACAAAACCTTTGTTTCATTCTCCATGCATTATCAACTTGGATGATTTCGGAAGTTTGGGAACTCACTGGGTATGTTGTTGGCCAAAAGGAAAAGGTCTTTACGAGTATTTCGATTCATTTGGCTTTCCACCACCTTTGGAATGGGAACAAGAGATGTCAATGCATGGGCTGAAACATTTTTTCAGAAATGACAACCAAATTCAATGGGAACAAAGTGTGAGATGTGGTTACTACTGCCTTCTCTTTTTAAACGAAAGAAATAAAGGAACACGTTTTGCCGATATTTTGAAAATGTTCTCCAATGATTTACTTCAAAACGAGGAAATAGTGAAAAATTATTTTTCTTAAATATACAATGGAAGTGTACTGTGTGAAAGAAAA